>VXBZ01009087.1:1088703-1122594 GCA_013399135.1 Heliornis fulica
TTTTTTTTTTGTGGTGAAGTTTGGAAGTGTGACATACATTGCCTCTATGGGCACGAGGCTCTCTAGCCTTCGTTGTCATGAAACCGTGCAGCGGGACAACCCCACCGGTAAATCCAATCCCTCACCTGGGAAGAACTACCGCTCTAAATAAAAAAACACTCTGGCCTCTGTCCCTTCAGCTCTGCTGCCCCTGAAATCAAAGGCAAAACCCCAGTGGCTTCCTGGGGAAAGGTCCGGGCCCTCAGTGCCGTGGCTCTCTCACTGAAACCACCAGTGGGTCAGGAGCATGCAGATGCTCAGTGGGTCTGGCTCTGCCTGCAAGAGCTGGACTGAGATCAGCAAATCACTTCAGAAGTATGCCAAGCATGAGGTCAGTCCCTGCTTTTTTCCCCCCTTTCTTAAACTACGTTATTAAGGCTCACAGGGAGGGGAGCGGGACAGCAAACTTTGTCTCTATTAAAACCAACATCAGGGTCTTTCTGCTTTGTAATATATTTTGGTATCCGTCTGGGAGAGCAGGTCTGACTCTTCCCCGCCGTCACAGCTGCACAGGCTGAGACACTGCAGCCCCCCTCTCACTCCATCTGCTGTGACTGAGGAGCCCGGTGCAGCCCCTCCATTCTTCTTCACGAGCCACAATCCTTAACTATTCCTTTTGGCCTTGCCAGCCTTTGCTCCATGCTCTTGCTGCATCTCTGAGCTGCCAGTAGCTGCTATTTGCCCGCTCCATCTCTTTCAGGAGAGCTGGAAGCTGGGCACAGCGAGTTTCACGCCCAAGCTTGTAACGCAGCCACGGAGGGGACCGCTCATCGTTTTGTAAAGGATCACAAGAGATTTTACAACTTTGCTGATGTTTGTGCCTGCTCCAGTGTCTCCCACCAAGTACTGAAGGGCTGCTCAGGGGTCTGGTTCTGCCCCCGAGGTCCGTAGGGCACATAGGGAAAGGACACATATTCCTTCAAAGATTAATTACTCCGGCTGCCCGAGACGAGAGCCAGTGCTTACACAGCAGGGCTTTGTCATGAGTAGGAAAAGCTGAACAGATTGAAGATACTTTTCTCTCTGCCTTTCTGTCCTGTCCCGTTCCTCTTGTCCTGTGTTTCCAGGGTGTATTCACAGTTATTTCCTGGCGAGTCCCCGCTGTTCATACTATTGCCATTTCACTCGCCGTGACAGAGCACTTGTTTGGTTTGGCGTTCTGTTGGGACGCTCTGTGGGTCATGTACCCAACTGCACAGGTTTTCTCTTAGTGCTCCCCTCCCTGGCACTCCAGCCAGCCCCTCCACTGAGTGGAAAAGATGACAAAAATGCCACGATGCTGGGGGCTACCTCTGATTCTCTTGCATTTACGTAGGGTTGTCCTTGCAGGCATTTGCCACAGCTCAGCTGAAAAGTGGTGACTTGCTGAAGTCCCCGTGAAAAGGCGTCTCTCACACTTGTGGGCTAAACTAATCCAACAAAGCACATCTTTGTTCCACAGTTTCACCCCTTCTACCTCTTTCAGTAGTGTTTCCCCTGAGAAGTCACGGTGATAAACCACAGACCTGTTCCAACACACTCCTCTCGTTGAAGAGCGTTGGCCAAGCCTCTTGAATAAGGCACTTTCCCTCATGAAGTATGTACACATGAAGGCATGTTTCTGAGTTGTCCCTTCCCTTTGTCACCACCAGGCATCAGCACCAGTGATGATCAGCATCAGCCCTGTTTGACTCCATCCCAGCAAGGAGCCCCGGCAGTCCAGAAAGACTGATTTTTTTAAAAGCTGGAAGGCAAATTGCTGGAACAATATCCTACCATTTCAACTGGAAAATCTGTTCAGCTGGAGCTGGGCTGCAGAAGAGAAAAGCTATCTCATTTTGCATAAAAGACCCCAGCAAGTAATCTGATGATTTTCTGTGACTAATACAATAGGTCATATCTGAATGGTCGATGGAGAGATGAGAGGTTTCATATTCTATTACCAAATGCCTGAGCCATCTGATTCCTAATGACTTCTTTCAAAACAAAGGGAATAAAACTTCTGCATTGTGCAATGCATTCTGACATCCTCTCCTGGACAGAAGGTGCCAATTGCTTCACATCAGCAGATGAGATCAATGCCTCCATCAGTTACAGTCACCATGCGCCTCTTGCAGGTATTTCTGACCACACACCTAATGGCAGACACATCCTCCTTCTTGCTCAGGCTGATGTTGTCCATCCCTGAGAAACTGGGGGTGCAAAGCAGATAGCAGCATCTGTTGCCACAGTGAGAGTTTGTTTCCAATGACACAGTGGGGGCAGGAGGGAATGAAGGGGGGTGGGGGGGAGAGGGGGGGGAAACCTGGCAGGACCCTGGGGCTTGGCAGGGTGCTGTGGGCCATGCCACCTGTGTCACCAGTGCCAGCCCTGCTGGGGTGAGGAGCGCACTGGGGGATGTATCCATGCCCTCATCCCTGCCCCCTGGGGTGGCAGATGTTAACTGGGCTCTTCCAGATGCTTCTGGGTGACCCATGGGGGCTGGAAACATAGGTGAGGAGCAAAAGCCTTTTTGATTTCACATCCTTTTTCCCTGCTTATGCTTTCATGGTGCCTCTTCTGCTCATGGGTTGACTCTGCCACAGCTTGGCATGTTTTAGGGAGGGTGCCTCAGAAATGCTACTTTGCCTGCAGACAGCATGCTCAAGGAGAGGTGCCCTGTGCCAGACTGAACCCTGGGCTGGGTAAAATGCAAAGTGCAGACAGGAACCCCCAAAATAAAGTTTTTTAATGGGGAAACTGCTGCCTTTGCTTCCTAAGGCCAAGCCCCCGGCATGGCCCTGAGACGCTGGCACAGCCCATGTAGTTTACCCACACTACTGCCTTTAAAATTATCGACCCTGAGCACAGTATCTATGACAGTGGCAGATGAAGGAGCTCTTGGCAGTCAGAGCAAAAGCCTGTGGTCACTGAAGCCCACGCCACACTCACTGAACTGGTAAAATTACCCAAGCTGGCTTGCTTAAATTCAGCAACGTCTATTCGTTGCGGTTGCAGTGCAAACCCGCCCCAGGGAAGTCCAGGACAGAAGTTTATCCATCAGTGCTTTCACTGCTGCAAAGCTTTCAATGGCGTGGGGTTTGCATGCTGTCTGGCAAAGCCCCAGAGCCCCTCTCTGCTTGCTGCGGCCACTGCTCCAGGCAGTCCTGAGACACGCAGAGGTGCTGACATGTTCTGACTTTGGTCCTGTCTGTCCTTATAATTTGAGCTAAAACTATACACAAACGAAAGGACACAGAATGGATATATTTATTATTCCCTATTTATTGCTTATATAGCTCAGCCAAGCATATAATAACATTGTGAGATTCTATCTGGGATTACATATCCAATAAGCACAGTATATTATGAGCATACTATAGCACTATTATCTATAATTATATGTGTTTATAGATACCACATCACAGACCAGCTTGGATCTTTGCTACATATGTGATATGCTGCTTGTTTCACCACATTCACAAATGATATGCTACCTCTAATTATGGACATTTATAGATGTGTGCCATATTTACTGCGCACTATAGTATTTGCATCATCAATCAGAGTCATCCTGTTGATAGGCTGGCTGATGTTTATTTGCTTAATGTCTTTTGATTCTTTACACATCTGTCTTCTAAGTGGTGGCTGCCTTACAATGGATTCATTCGGGAATTAGACCTGGCTTGCACAAGTGAATAACCCAGTTAGTGAAACCCTGGTTTCCCTACAAGCTGCCGACCAAGCCCCCCAGCCCTTTCTCAGGGGCTGGGGTTTCACCCCATATGGCTATGTTGGAACTCAGCTTATTTTGGAAGAACTCTGTTCTTCAATGGGTTCGGGGTCACTGCAGATGTGAAAAGGCTCAGGTGAAAGGCTGCATGAGGGGCTGTAACATCACCTAAAATCTAGGCTGTCGGCCATCGCTCCTCTGTGTTGCTCACTCAAGGGTAAGGATTTCTGGGTCTGCAAATATCGCTGGTCTGCTGTGCTCCTCTGGCCCTTTCCCTAATGTCTATTGAATCGCTTCTCTCTCCATACTACATAATTTAGGTCTGGTTGAGTACAGAGCATTTTATTTATTTATGTATTCAAATTTTTAAAATGCATCTCTAGGCATCTTAGCAGTACGCAGGGTGCCTACCACATAAATTAAAAATAACAGCATAAACTTAGACAAAGGGCCATCCATAAATAACTCCTCCTCAATTCACACCCTTCGCAATAGCCTTAGCTTGGAACAGGGAAATAGATGGGCTTTACAGCCTGGTGGGAAGGTTAATAAATCTGGGTGCCGATGGATCAAAGGGGAAAATGAGTTTCAAAATTGAGGTGCCCCCTCTTCATCCCCCTCGTGGAGATGCCTTGCCTTGAACTCTTCACCTGCCCTGGTCCTCAGTGGGAGACCAGATCCTGCTGGCCAACTTAGGCCTAGCGACACGGACAATCAGAGACATCTCATATGCTGCAAACAAGCTGAACCAGCACATTCTGATGACACGAATACCTTATTTTAAGATAACTTTTGTCCACAGCTTCAAAAATGATTTAATTTAGCACTATATTTAGACATACTGTCTAAGACGCGCTGGAGATAACTGGGTAGTCTGAAGATAACTATTTGCCTTTTCTAAAGATCAGGCACTTCTTATAAATGCCAGCTCGAGCACCACAATCATGGGTTGGTTTTGCAAAGGTAAACCTGTGTGTGTGTGAGCGCATGGGGGAAAGCGTCCTCTTTACAAGTCATTTGCCGAAAAGAGTTTTTAGCATTTTGTTCCTGCTCGTGGCCATTTATGAAACACAAATGAGATATTGTACCAGTAGCGAGGCTGAAATAAATCACTGTAAAAACAGAACTGAAACTTTATTTCATTACTAAAGTAAATATAAAAGTGCTTTAGCACAGTTTCAAATTAGATTGGGTTTTGGTCAAGCTTGTTATAAATCCAATGATTGTAAAGCAAATGGCTCGAGATGAGCTCTCAGTAGAGCGCTGCTGTGAACACGGCTAATGGGATGCTGTGTGGTGCGGAGCAATGGCCGGGGAGAAGAAAAAGTGTGGGCTTTGTGCCTGCAGTACAGGCACTGGAGGCAGTAATACAGCACGCTATGTCCAGGTCTGATGTCCTGGTGCTGAAAGAACGCGGAGGAAATGGAGATGGGGGTAGAACGTACCTCCAGGACCAACTCACAGCCTGGGGAAAATGCTGTCCTTTGAGTAAGCAGGAGGGCAGAGGTTTGGCTCAACCTGGGGTCCTACAGCCTGCCTGGAAATCGGGCTGCAAGACCATGGACACATGTGTGCCTGGGGAGGAAAATGCCTGTGGAAAATGGAGTCCTCTGCACTGGCATAGACTGAACAGTGAGACACGTGGTGGTGGCTCAGGCTGACTCCCGTCTCGGGGTACCGCCACTGTTAGCACCATACCTGCGTCCACCCAAGGATCACTGAGAGCTGACCAAACAAATGCACCTGTGCATGTTCTGGTGCCACGGGCTTCTCCTCAGGGGAAAAAGTGTGCAATATCAACCAGCTGCTGGGAGCAGATGTTCACACAGGAAACATGGTGCAACCCGCTGCCGGGAGGTTGCTGTGAGAAATGGTGCAAACTGCAGGATGAAAGTCGCAGATGGCTGTGGGTGGGCACTGGGCAAGCTTCATCTGGGGGGACTTTGGGAGAGGCTTGACAGACCACTGTTACCTGAGATGTTTGGCCTGGATGCTCCGGCCCCAGTGTGATCGACTGGGGGAGCCGGGGTGCTCTGTCACGTCCAGCATCATCTTCTTGCTCTCAACTTGCAGAGTGATTGGGGAGCTACTTCAGCAACACAAGGAGTTACCACCTCACCGCTAAAGCCAGCGGCACTTCAAATGGCTGCATGCCCTGCAGCATTCCTCCCTCAGGAGAAAGCCCCAGTTACCAGTTTTCAGCTTGCACCAATTTCCAACAGGAACCAGTCACTGACACACCAGCTGGCAAGCTGGCAAGTCCTGCCCTCCTTCACCTCCACAGAGCTTTGGTGGGACTCCTGGTGGAAAAGCCGGTAGGACAGAGCTTGCTCATCCCTACAGCTTTGCAGCCCAAACACCAAACTCCTATCTGATTTCCAAGAGGGTGGGACTGTGATCCCATCAGAGAAACCTCTGCTCAGCAACATGCTTTCCCTCCTCAACAGGAATATTTTCAAGCTGGCAGGGAGGGAGCTCCCTTGTTATTATTAACCCATGCTGGGCACACTCGGGAGTTGATTCGGAGCCACAAAAGTTATTGGAAAGATGCTCGTTGATGTGTAACACCCTGCATCGTAATGACCAATAAATAAGGTCTGGTGCTGAAGAGGGAAGATAGAAACTATAGTTGCAAGGAATTTCATAGCAGGGTAGATGCTGCAATCTGTGCAACATGCCGGAACCGACATGTTTTCTATATGCTGTGCTATACCCTCCTCTCGCAGCACCTGCACTAATGTAAATGAGCATCGCGCATGTTCATCATCTGAACAATGAGCCCCATGGAATGAATGATTCATTATAAAACAGTTTCTTTGGATAGAGAAAGACGGTTTTGTTTAGTTCTTAGGAGTACCACAGGAAAACTCCATTTATTTGTGCCTGCTTTTGTTTGACAGTAGTTTCTTTGTTCCTCCCTGCTCGTGCTCTGCTATTGCCAGTTAGTAGCAATGTTCAGCAATGACAGCCGGAGAAAGAAAAGAGTGGCAGAATCATTGTCAAGAAGGAAAAAAGAAATGTGCACCTAACAAAACAGACCTCAAGCTACATGTTTAAGTAGCAAACTAAAGGTGTAAGTATTTGAGGTTTTTCTTCAAGTGCTTCTACATTCTCTAGTCATTTGAGCCTGCCATTTCCCACTGCAGGTCTGCTTTCTCCCTTCTGGCTGCCCCTAACTCTGTACCTGACCTCTGGTCAGAAGTCTGTCCTAAAGATCCAGCTGGTGTTTTTCTTTACACATGTGGTCTAGAAAGAGATGTTCTTTAGAGGACACGAGCAGATTTGTATCTGTTAAGGCTTTACTGAATGCACTGAGCAACCAGCAATAGCCATTATCCACTGGTACCAGTCTATAGGCTGCTTTTAGCCCATCACCTGCTCTTCAACTGCCAAGCTGTCCCAGATGGATGCTGACACAAGGACCTGATACCCCAACACCTCCTGTGACTGCAAAGCCCCAGCTCTGAGAGCCTACGATCACCACCACCCACCATGTCCCTGCCCCAACAGCTCACTGAAGCCAGTGAGAGCATTTTCCCATGAACGGCCCAGCTCCCAAAAAAGGCAGCTCACTTTTGTGATGGATACAAGACCTGAATGCACTTGCTCTTGTTGAGTTTTGGGTTGAAGTTTCTCCAGACTTTGCACAGTTTAGGGCTTCCGTGTAGTTACAAACACGTGAGGTGTTTGATAAGGTATAGGAAGGTCTGACTTGATGGCTGAAGCTATTTGGGAGCTATATGGCTCACCTGTGAAATCTGCACTCTGTCTTGCCAGGCATTTTCTTCATGAAGTTTGTCCACGGAGTGAATTTCAGATGAACTTATTCATTTCCAACATATACTGTATGTTCTGGGTGCAGTCGCTGTGGTGGAGACTTAGTAGCATCACAACTGCGTGAGAAAAATACTATCTACCTGCCTTTAAGCTATTGGTCTCCTAGGACTTTATAAGCACTCAAACAGGCAGGTTGTCTCTTCCCTGGGATTAATTTCAGTATTTAAATGCACTGTCCAGGAAAGACATGGCCGAGTCTAAGGATTTTTAAATCACAGAATCATAGAATCCTAAAAATACAGGATAAGGAGCATGTTTCAATGTTATGAGCTATTTTTCTTGTCATTTAACAGGAAAGAAGGGGAGAAGTATCCCAAGGGAGTGTGAGAGGACACATCTGCCCACTGGAAATAAAAGGAAAGTGAAACCCATAAAAAATATATAAAAAATAAAAATTAAAATGTTGTGAACTTTTTCTTCAAGGCTTCCCTCTGGAAGTTTGTAAGGCAGCTTCATTAACAAAAAAGGCAATTTGTAGCTAATGGAAGAGGCAAGAATGAGCACAGACACATAGAGGGAATCAGGAGCACGCTGGAGTCTGAAAATTTGCCGCTCACTTTATAATTCAGAGCACAATAGGTATAAATAAAATGGGATGCAAAAAAATCAATGTGGGTAAATAGTAAGGGATACTTTGGGGGAGATTGGAGAGGAAAGGTGTAATTGCTGCTGAGGAATGTCTAGAAATAACTGAGATAAGAGGTATTGGGACAATAGTATATGGGACTGGCTCATAGCAATTCAAATCAGAGGCTGACCCTGGCTCTCACGACAGATTAAAGGATGGTTTAAACAAGCTTGTGGCTGGGAGGGTTGAGATAAACCCAGCCCTGCCTCATCTAAGGAGGATAGCAGAGTCACCACTTTGCCCTTTCCTGGATCGCTGTGCTTTTACAGCCCCCTCCAACACCCCTTGCAACTTAACCATGATGTTACCTGTGGTGCCAGGGAGAGCTCTGCAGTGGGTCTGGTCTACCACACTCATTTTTATGCCTGTCCAACCCCAGCAGATTCAGTGTGGCATTGAGACAGCCCACAACCAGGCATCTACAGTGCTGCTCCTGCCTTGAGTCAAAAAAGTGTTTGCCTAATGTCCAGAATGACAGTCTGGCCTCTCCCAGCTCTTTGACACGAAGGTTGGGTTAG
This sequence comes from Heliornis fulica, assembly GCA_013399135.1. Lineage (NCBI taxonomy): Eukaryota > Metazoa > Chordata > Aves > Gruiformes > Heliornithidae > Heliornis > Heliornis fulica. Next base: position 1,097,417 of record VXBZ01009087.1, read on the forward strand.
GGATGGGGGGCGGTTCAGTGCTTCTTGGGGGTGTTTGGAGCTCTCATCAGGAGAGAGACAGAACATGTGGTTTCACCTAACCCTAAAGTAAGGTGGAAGCAGTTCCCCAGCAGTGAGAAACAGAGATGTCTGCTCCTAGTGCAACAGCTTAGGAAAAACCAAGAAGCATCAGTGAGTTTGAATGAGGTGGGCTGGAAGGAGATGAGAAGCGCTGACACGTAAATCACGGCCCATCCACCAGTTTTAAATGCCACACAGCAATAAATGCTGCAGGAGTTAAAACAGAGCACCATGGATGTGTATGGAAGCACAGAAAATAATCAAGGGTAAGAGAGAGACATAAGTGAAGTGTAAAATGTCGCCCCAGAGAAGGGAGGGAGCTGCTATAGGGAGGCAGTGCTAGAAGTAACACGCTCAAGCACACACGGAGACAAACACTCAAAAGCTAAAGAAGAGGATGAAAGAAATATTGTGCAAGAGGTTAAAGTAAATAAATGCTTTAGATAGGCAATGGAGAAGGTCTCAGGGAGAGACAACAAATTTACTTGCAAGACACGGTAAGGTTAACTTACTGATGTGAGTTGGCCAATGGAAAAGGAGGGGGGGAAATTAACTTTTCTTTACTACTCCCAAAGGAAAGTAACAGGAGAGGGGCCAGGGCATATCCCGTGCTAAATTACATTGTAGGAGGACAAAACACACTGGGAGAAACCAAGGAGATCACGGCCTGACTCCCAGATTGCTGACAAAGTGGTGAATCTCTGGTGGGAGGACGATGAAGTGCAGAGCTGTCCCAGAGGCAGGCTGAGGGGAGGTGGGCATGGAGGGGTGGGAGCATGGGGGACCCTCTGTCATGGGGCCACAGGGCTGGAACTGTGAGCGCCTCCCCCACCTGCCCCTCTCCGCTCCCACTGCGGACTGGTCTGCAGTCACAGAGATTCCCACTGATGGGAGACCTGGAAACTTAGGGAGTTTCCAAAGTGCACGTTTGGCACCAGGAATGCAAAATAATCCATGTTACAGTAAGGCAGAGGGGACAGAGTGGTAGCAGAATAGCTAGTATCAGGTATGGAGCGTGGCAGTTTGGCCAAGACATCTGCTTCTTGGGTGTGCCATTGCTCCTTCAGGAGGGATCAGGCATCGCCGGACTTGATGAATCTGGACAATAAAAGACCCTCTGATTTGACACCAAAGCACAAAGCATCAGCAGCAGCATTCCCAGGATCCTGTCCTAAGCATCATCTTCATCACATTGCCACACTGGCTGCACACTGAGAGCTGGAGGATTGGGGGAAGACACTCTACTCATGTTGCCAGTGGGTAGAGTGGATGTGGTAAGACCTACCAGCTCTGCTGTCCAGTGGGAAAGCTTGGTTGCAATACAAGAGGTGGGATGGGGCAGGAACCATGAGAGTGCTCCATCAAAAGGGACTGGGCAGGCGCAGGAAGGATGCTCAGGATAAGGAGAGGAAGAGGAAAGTGCCATGTGGCTCTGTCTGGAATGACAATAACCCCATTCCACACATGGTCAAGAATAAATGGGATCCAGTATTACACAGCTTTTGTGTTGATTTGATGAGTCGTTTTATCAGGCTCACTTAACTTTCCCCTCAAGCCCATGCTATCAGCCTGTCAGTGTCAGGGAGGGTTTTTTAGCCTCCCCTTTTATGTCTGTGGAAGCTCCAAGGGCAGATACTGTCTCCTGCAAAAAGGATCACGTTCAGGAAACTGATAAATAACCCATGCCAAACAGAGGCAGCAGCATCCCTCATTTGGTTTTGGAGGACAAGTCCCAGCTGCATCTCTGTGTTGGTGCCCAGAGTGCTAAAAGGGCATCATCTCTGGATGAGCATCTGATCCCTGGATTTGGACCCTGCCTCCTTGGGAGTCCTGTGAACTGGCCAAGGACCAAGCCCCAGTGACTTTCTCTTCCCTACTGGTCCCCGTTGGCAGCGTCACCAGCTGCATACAGCTTGGATGGGTACTGGCAGCAGTACAGCTATTGCAAATACAGTATAGTAAGTTGCTGGGGAAGGAAACAATTGTAGTGAAATAAAGGACTGCAGCACCTCTCAATACTTATTCTCTAGGTCAGCTCTCAAGGTTTCCTTCTCGTTTCCTACATCTTAAATATACATGTCCAGCTGCTGGTGTAGCCTTCAGTGGTAGAAGGCAGTCTGCAGAAAAAGCCCTGCTCCTGTGTGCTGCTTCCACCTGCCAGGAGCCCCGCCCCTGGACGAGCCCTGCTCTTAAATATGGACCCCTAAAAATCTTCTAGCTGCTTCTTAAAGAAGCCACACTGCAAAACCACCACACCATGCTAGGGCCTCTGGCAAAACTTCCCTCTGTAGGTAAAGATCTCATTAGGGAAAATAGTGCATTTTACATTATAATTTCAGGGTTTTTTTCCATGTTCCACAAAGCACGAGGAAAGAAAAATATTGGGGCATCTCACCTGTCCTCACTGACATAAATTTAACCAGGATGGCAGAGAGATGATGTGATTTCCCATGGGAGCCTTCCCATATCTGGGAATATGTGTGGTCTGCTCATCGGTCCAACCCAGGCAGGTGGCAGCCATTTACCAGCTCTGCTTTGCAGGTACCAGCAGTCAGCAAGAAGCAGACACCAGCTTCGTTGTGACCAGATGTGAATTTTGCTCAGTGTCCGAGGCACATCTTTCCCTCACACTGCTCTGGGACACCCTGCATGTCTACCACTCTCCCAGTTGTTCACAGGGCAGTGGTGCTATACCACATCTGCCCTTGCCACCAAGACATTGAGCAGCTCCTGGCTGCCCCGGATCCAGCGCATCCCTCTTGTGCTACAGTCCTGGCTCATGCACTCTGAGGACCTCAACAGAAGTTGGCTTGGTAGGAATAGCATAGGTGCTCTGTTTGCAGCGTTCATCTCCTGTGCATCTGCACCAGGCAGGTCCATCTGATCCAAGGGGGGCAGAACTGGTGTCACAGTATGTCTCAGCACCCTGTGTCACAGAATCTCAGAATCACAGACTGGTCTGGGTTGGAAGGGACCCCAAAGATACTGTGTTTCAACTCCCCTGCCACAGGCAGGGCCACCAACCGCTAGGCCAGGATCTAGACAAGGTTAACCAGGGCCCCATCCACCCTGGCCTGGAACACCTCCAGGGACGGGGCATCCCCCACCTCTCTGAGCAGCCTGTTCCAGCACCTCACCACTCTCACAGTAAAGAACTTCCCCTAATATCTAACCTAAACCTTCCCTCCTCTACCTTAAATCCATTCCCCCTTGTCCTACCACTATCTTTTACCCTTGTAAAAGTCCTATTCCCCTCCTGTTTATACACTCCCTTTTAGAGATCTGAGAATATCTGAGGTGAGCAGGTTTGCCAGAGGACCTGCAGGAAATCCCCACCCTCCTGGAGCAGCAGCAGGGAGTCATGTGGGAGTAAGCACCTATATTTAGGTGCCTGAATCCCACCCGGGGGGTCAGCAAAATCTTTTCCCAGCAGATCCACTGGTGCCAGGGTGGGGCAAGAGGGAAGAAGTGTGCCAGCATGTCCCTGTGTGTCACTGCTAAGCATAGCCTGAAGGTAGCTGTCACAGGAAATTCCCTCAGAGTAGAAGAGAAAGGGAGAACCTTTCAACAAGTTTATTTTTAACCAACCTGCTGAGAAGCTGTATCATTGCCTGGGAATACTACAGGCTTGTTTGAGGATGTTGTCGTTCTCAAATGGGTTCTTCAAAAGAAAAGAAATGCAGCCAAACAAAACCAAACAGGCCCCTTTAAATCTGTGTATGCTTCTTCTTAGACTATCTTTGATGTAATTGCTAAGTTACAAAGGTTGTGTGGGGTTTTGTGGGGCAGGTATGGTAAGGGTCTGTCATCTCCAGTAAGTGGCACACAGGTCATGTGAGTGAGGAATACATACAGGCTGAACAAAAGCTGACTTCCCTTGTTGGAGGTTGCCCTCTAGTCTCTCAATGCTTTAAGCATATTACGGAGGGGAGGGGTGGAGAGGAGTGTCTAGTTTTCTTGCTTTGTAAAGCACAAGTGAAGTGACTGAGCCCCTGAGCATCCTAGGGACAGGGAAACAGTGGGCTACTTTAGACATAGTCACCCAGAAAAAATGGGGGCTGTTGCAGCTCCCCATGATACTGGTCTCCAGTGCTCAAACCTTGGGTTTGTTGTTTAATCTGTCTGGAGCTGACTCCTGCAGGAAGGACAGCTTGGAAAACACCTCTGTGAGGGTAGCCTAATCTTGAGTGTTTGGGTTTTGTGCCTGAAATACTCCAATGCATGTCCTTTGCCAGCTCCACAAAGGGCGAGTGCAAGTTTTATTTCACCCTTGAGCGAAAAAAGAGAAGGCACCAGTGACTTGCGTTTTATTAAAGCCGGGCCAACTGCTTGGGGCCTTCTTGTGACAGGAATTATCAATCTTAAATATATATAGTGGAACAGGCTGGTTTTGCCTAAGGCCTGAAGGATGAGTGAGGCGTTGCACTGCCATGTGCTTTGTATAAACACCCATTCTTTGGTGCCCGTGTGTCTGGCGCAGGGACACGCTTTCTGCCCCTTCATCACAACCACTTCTCCCCGCGACGCTGAGGTGCGATACACGCGTGAACAAAAAGCAGCGTGTGACCCTACACACATCATTATGATGAGAAAGGGGGAGTCCACTCAGGAGATGTCAGGAGCAGTTTGTTTCATCAGTCCCCAGGGTATCCCTGCATTCCCCTCTCTCTGGCCAGCAGGAGCTTGCAGCTACCCTGCGAGGTGCCGGAGCACCCCGGGGCTCTCAGCAGACACAACACCCACCTGTGCTGCGTTAGGATCCCCTGGTACCCGGCGTGGACTTCTCTGTCCCCCTCTGGGTGTGCAGGAGATGGGCTGCAGTTCAGCGATGCTGTTTTGGTTCTAAACCCTGGATCAAAGGGCCGCAGTATTACCTGGCACCAGAGCCCAGCCATGCGGTGTCCTGCAAAGCCCTGATTCACTGGGAAGTCACTCTGCCAGATCAGAGTCACTGGGAGCTGTTTGAAGGCTGTGGGCTGCCAGGTGTCCTGTCAGCTCAGGTATTGTCTGTCCTCCCGCAGCCCCTCACAAAGGCAGCATAAAAGCAGGAAGGAGTATTTTGCTTTTGGCTACTACATCAGAAATACCCACTTTTCTGGGGATGCATCCTCAGCCAGAGCAGGGTCTACGCTCTTTTCTTCACAATGCTCTACAGGTTGAGAGGAAGAAATGATTTTTAATGTTTTCCCACATGCAAATGTAGGATCTAATTCCTCCCTCCCCAAATCAAAAGCAGGATGAGAAGGCAAGAATCCACTTTTGTCTCATCTCAGATCTCTGTCTCCAGAGGATACAGGACTTCAAGATCTTTGCGCCTCTGTAGCTTCCAGCTAAGAGAATGACATCCAGAACAAACACCGAAATTGGTTAAAAAGGATCACTTAGAGAATAAAAGCAGGTTGGGGACGACTTCCCATTCCAGATTAAATTAGTGTAATTGTGTCAGCCCTTTCCTCTCAGGACCAGGTTGCCACGGGGCACTTTGTTTTGCTCTTCCTAATACACACCATGCATTTTTTTGACTCCTTCTCCATTCACCACACAACCCGACAGCTTCTTCCTCTGCCCCCAGTGCCTCCACAAGCAGGGGAGCCAAAAGCAGCCCTTGCACTTCTGTCACACTCCTTTCGATGGCTGCACAGCTCTTCTTGTGTCTTAAAAGACAAGAGGAAGGAGGGCACGCTGCAGTCCTAGCCCCTGACCAGCTGCCCGGGGGCTTTGCCAGGGCAGCTCCTTGCTTGGCAGGACAGAGATCAGCATCACACACTGAAATTCGGATGGAGTTTGGCAGCAATGGCTCCTCTCTGGTCCTCAGGCATTGCATCCCAGCCGTCTGTTAGCGCGACTGGTGATTGTCTGGAGAGTCTCGGCAGAAACGGCTGGTAATAGTCCCAGAGTTTTACAACTGCTAAACAAGTACAGACCGTGTAGAAACACAGATTCAGTGGGCTGCCAAGCCACCAGCTTTTGTTCGTTTTGCTGTTTAGGAGGCACCTTTAATTTTCTTTTTATTTATTTTCTCCCCCCTGTATTACAAAGTGAGAAATACTTGGCATTTATTTAATTAGCTTGGCTATAATACAGACATTCCATGATTACAAACCAAAGTCAGAAAAGCCTAATGTGAACAGTACTTTTTTGTACCATTGGAAATTAAAAATCAGTTGCACTGTGATTAAATTGATTCCGGGTGGTTTCTTTTGAGTAATTATGTTCAAAAACTGTCTGCCAGTCCAATTTGCTATCAAATCTCACTTTATCGCCTGCATTTCACATGCAGGTGCATAAACAATATAAATCCAGCATCCTACAAAATTATCATCCTTTTGTAGGAATGAAATGCTGATTGTTTATTATCTGATTTAATTTCTGGTGGTTAAATCTGAGCAGTCTGATTTAGCAACAATTTCAATCAACCTTACAAATATTTGAATGCATTTATGTAACAATTAATGTGCAAAATGGCAGGGAGCAAAGTCAGCTCTTCCGCTGCTCAAATCAGGGGGCCTGATTCCTGTCCCCTGGGGAGGGGGATGTCCCCATGGCAGCCTGGCGTGGGACCACACGTGAAAGCAGCTGTCTGTGTAATGTCTGGATGGAGTCAGGCCGCCTGGTCTGCTGGTCCATCGCTCTCAGCAGTGCTGTCTGTCAGAGAAGGGCACCATCAACCATGGCAGCCCCTCATAGCCTCTTCTCTCTGTGGGGCCACCAGTGAAAGGCGCTCAAAGCAGGGCAGCCATGGGATGAATTTGGGCCCAAGACCCAGTCCCAGATTTGTGCTCACGCACCTGAAAGCAGGATTACTCCTCTTGGACTGTGCTGACAGCTGGAAGTGAGGCCTGAGGCTGGCTGCAGGGCAGCAGGAGGCTGGCTGCATGGGACACAGCACTGCTGCCCTGAGGTTTTGGGGCACCACTCCCTTCTCAGGCATGCTGAAACAAAGTCATCAAACAGAGCTCACTTATTAACCACGCAGGGGAAATTCAGCTGGGCACTAGAACTGCTCTAACATAGCACAGCCTGCCTTTATTTACCAGAGACACTGGATGGAGTGAATATTACCCATGAGCTTTCAGTCATCTCCTCTCCAAGCTGCGAGGCACCTTCTCTGTTTGTAGACAGCTGGAGGCAGCTCCCATGGCAGCAGACAGAGCTGAGATGGGCACACCCACACCAGCCAGCACATTTCCGACCTTCACTTGTGGTACTTCTTGTTGTTGAGTACTGAGGGTAGGCTGGGACGGCTCTGGTGTTATTTCTGTACAGCCACTGTTGTCCTGGATGCCTTGCTTCCCCTCTATGCAGCCCAGCGTAGCTGGTAGCAATGCTGTTGACAAAGAGGTGACTCATTTCCAGCGCAGAATCTCTCTCACACAATGCATCTATATCCTGTTTAATTTCACACCTATCCTGTTTGCTCAGTTACATTGCTGCTCTGTTTGGTGAATTTTAGATTGTATTATGAGGAGTGAATTTTATATTATATTATACCACATGCTAATTGCTCATTTAATTTTAGCTTGGTAATACGTTTATACTGCAAACAGTTAGGAAAATGACTTACGAGGGTGTTTCAACTAGATGCGTAATTTGAGGATATAAATTTAATATGCCATACAAAGTGTTCTGGGGCAAAATTGCTGTGCCCTTACTCAGTTAGGTAAATGGGAGTTTACTTGAGCAAAGAAATATTCATAATCCAGGGAGTATTTTGGGACCACTCTTTAATTACAATAATTACTACTCATAAGTCACAAACTCGGATGTTGTGCATCACCAGATCTGTTCCTGGCTTTGCTGCCGATGGGCAGTGCGATGCTGAACAAGGAGCGCACAATCTAAGCTGTGAATCTCTTACTCACCCCTGCAAGGAGTTACTCATGCTGCTCATCTTGTTGCCAGAGTATGATGAACGCCCCCATTTTCACCAAATACTCAGGAGCTCCTCAGTTGGAAGGATGCTATCACAGCGGAAGACACATTACTTCATTGCATTGCTTATTTTTTTGGCCTAGCCTTCATGTGTTGTACCCAGTGGGTGACCAATACCGGAGCACCAGGACCTTTGTGTATCTGTCTGCCTGCACTCCACCCAACATACCTGCTGAACCTCTGTGAGCCGGAATCCTCCTAGGTGCACCCTCTTTCCCTCTCCAACCTGCTTCTCTTGACTCCACTGAACTAGCACCTTTAAATTACTCCTGTACTTGTTGTAATTTAATGGAGGGGCTGAAAGGGATGGTGGGGAAGACCAGAAGGAGATGTTTAGAGGGTGCNCTGTATAGACCAAAAAGCTGCTCTCCTCCTTCCTGTGTTTCCGTGGCAGCTTTTAATATTGCAAATACCGATCGGGTGAATGACAGTGAAAGAGGTTGTTCAGAGCACCTGGAGGTTTGGTTGGTAATATAATTTGGCTTGCTGTGAACACTTGTACTTGAAATTTCCAATTTCAGTGTGGAATTAAATTTTGACCTCATCAGCATACCTGACTTAGCACTACTGGCAGGTTTGCTAACCCTTTATTTAATGTTCTGATCTACTGTTTGTTTCAACTTTAGCAAAAAACCTTCCTTTTCTTCAGTAAAGTGTAGCAGCCAAGCTAAACAAATATCAGAAAATCCTTTTAACTGTGTCCACTTCTTCTTTTGTTTGAATGCCCAGAGCTTCCCACCCCATCACGGCACCATTCCTGTGCAGCAGCCTCGCAGCAAAGGCACCTTGTTTCTACTGATCCTGGGGCTCACAAGCACAAGGAGCCCTGTTGTCCCCAGGTGCAGAGGAGTTGGGCTTTCCCACTTCCATTTACTCCCATGGAATTAGAAGAGGAGCATTTTAGCAACTCAAAGCCATGCTCAGCTCTGGTCGTATGGCTTCCCTGTTTCTCCCCAGGGGTTGCAGAACAGAGGGTCCTCCTGTGTTTTAGTGTGCTGAGCTGCCAGGAGAACAACAAGCCCATGGATGTAGCAAGGCTTTTCTCACTCCTCAGGGAGCAGAGGTGGGCTCAGTTACCCCTCTCTCCCCCCTGAGCAGGGCAGCTGTTGGTGGGCAGCCAGGTGGGCACAGAGGGCTGGGCAGGGAGTGGGGTTCCCCAAGTGGGACCACAGAGCAGTGGAAGAGGGTTTTCAGGGTAGCTCCAGCCCTATCCCTTTTCCTTCTTCACTATGAGGGTAATGAAACACTGGCGCAAGTTGCCTATAGAGGTGGTGGAGGCCCCATCCCTGGAGACATTCAAGATCAGAGTTGATGAATCTCTGAGAAACTTGATCTAGGTGTCCCTGCTTACTGCAGTGGGGATGGACTAGATGGCCTTTAAAGGTCCTTTCCAACCTAACACATTCTAAGATTCTGTGATTCCTGTCAGTGCTTCTTCAGGCTGGGCTTCCAGACAGGTTGGGAGCAACCAAACATGTGGGGAACCCCTGCAGGGTCACCCATCTCCTTCACCAGAAGGGTCTGATGGAGATCACCCACCCTGTGCAGGCTGGAAAGCACCCTGGGAATAGATGTGGGAGAGGATGTACAGCAAGCCTGGTGTCCAAACCAAAACAAGCTGCCGTGAAAGGGGCTACGAGGAGACACAGGCACTCAGCAGATGGGACACACCACTATCTGCATGGCTCTGGTATGAGCAGAAGAAGGGGAACCCAGAGACCCATGCTGAAATGTCTATTTCTCTACTCATAAATCAAGGGAGGGCCTAGAAATGGTGAGACAACCTCAGGCAGAGATAGCTTGTTTGCCAGCAGCTATGGCAGCTCCCAGCAGTACCCCTGCACCATAAGCTGCAAATGGATGTGGAGCCTTGGCCCCGTGGATTTCCAGCAGTTATCCATCCTCCTCCTCATTCCTGCTCTGCTGACTTTCTGGCTCATGGCCTTGGGACCTGGGGCTACGTCCACAGTCCTCCCTGCAGCACAGAACCACCCAACCACCCTCTCCTAAGTCAAGTGCAACATCAAAGGGCTAAGCAGAGATTAAGGATCGGGTATTTTAGTCAGTAGACATCTTAAGAACTTGATCTGAATGGGAAATGCTTAAAATAAATAACCCATTTTGTTTGTGTCAGACAGGCCTCCACAAACATGGGAGAGAGAAGGCTCTGGAGCAAATCCGCAGAGTCACACATAGCGGTAAGAGCATACCGAGCAACATGGACTCACTGACACTCACGCTCTCAGCTAAGCAGTGTGTCCTGGTTTTCCATCTATGGAGTGTGCAAGGAGGCATGTACGGCTGACGGCTTGTGTTCCTGTGGGACTGTTCCCACGGGGCCAGTCCAGGAGCAGAACACTCACAGGATTTAATGGATTTTTCCCCAGTGGTTTCACTGGCTTTTGAATCAAGCCTAAGATGTTGCTGATGCTAAAAGTATATGCACTTTTGGCTGTACACAATTAGCCATACCTTTTCATAACTTGTTCTGATCCCTTTGCAGAAGCAACAGCAATACCAGTGTTGGGGTGATGCCAGACGACCTCGAGCCATCCTGGTTATACCTTAACAGTTCAAGATGACCAAATTCTACAGCTCCTCTCTAAGAAAATCAGGTCCTCTTTAACCCCAGCAACCAAACCCTCCTCCCCCTTAAGCTGCTAGGTGCTTCCTCCCATGGGATGCTACCCTCCCAACGCTCTGCCCTGAAGGGTACTGAGCATGCCAGCATCACCCAGCCATTAACTTTTCATTTCCCCTTTCTATTTCACTGTCCTATGATCTGCAGGGTCTGAAAGGGTCTGCAAAATGCCAGTGTTTCGGTTGACAGTGGGAGGTTATTCGCAGCACTCTGAAGCCTCCATTTTTGCCAGGCCTCAGCATGGCACACGACAAAGCTAGCTCTCATGTGTCCTCATGGTGAAGAGGATCTGAGGAAGAGCCTCTTCCATAGGCAGCCTGCAGTGCTGGCACACAGAGCTCCCATTGCAGGGAGAGCCTGGAGGATGAAGACCGAGAGCTGTCTCTCCTGTGTTCACAACGTAGAAAAGGGGCTTCTGAAGGAGTCTCACACTCATGATGGTTTTGCAGGTGTCTCTTGTAATCCTGCCAAAGCAAAGCCTCCCCGCACACGCAGTTCCACACCTTGCCCTTGGTCCTGTCGCCCTCCCACTCTTCTCAACCGATATTCACTCCTTCCCCATACACTCTGGTACGTGAGAGCTTAGCCTTGCTCTGCTTACCTTTGGCTGGCAATTTTTAAAGTCAACATCCAAACAACCTCTTGTTCAACCGAACGACTGCTGAGGCAGTTGCTTCTACTAAGTAACCCCTCTGTTTTCCTGCCCCGCCAAACCCCGGGATGCATCTTTTACAGCAAGCTGCTTGTTCTCCATGCAGCTGCCAGACAGTTTCAAGCTCAGCCAGCCTGGGCTCTGGGAAACCCTTTTGACTCTTGCTCAAGCCAGCTGCCTTACGTAGATGTGTAGTTTGCAGCATGACAGCACCAGCTCGGTGCAAGCATGAGAGATGACATAGTGGGGCAGTGGGTCGTTTTGATTCCAGTGTGAAAGGAAAGAAAAGAGGAAGAAGAGGAAGAAGGCAGTACCGGCCTTGCTGAGAAAGAGTGGGGTCTCCGTTTCTGGGATGCAGTAAAACATATAGAATAAAAGGCAAACCATCACGTTGCCTTGCTCCCAGTCAAATCCTGCTCTCTCACAGCATCTCCATTGCTGCCAGGTAGCAGGAGGCTTGTACTCATTTCTCATCTTAATGCTCCTGCCCTGGCATGCTGCCAGTTCCTCTCCCCTCTGACACCAGGAGAGGGTCTCCCACGGACTCTCACCTCTGGGCACCATGCCTGGGCTCTTGCAGCTCGACACATTAGAGCAGCTCTAACCCCATTAGCCCCACTAATCCCTCTGGAGGGGGAAAACGCTATTTAATGGGAGGGATGCAGCAGTGTGCAGAGACCATGGTAGCAGGAGCAGCAGTGGGGTCACATAGGGATGTGGCAGCAGGAAGCAGCCCCAGACCCCAGATCCCCAGATGTTACCACTGGCAGTAGTTTTCTGGGGCTCCTGAGGACACTCTGGCTCCAGCTAACGTACACAGATTTGAACCCAAGGTCTCCAAGGCTGCAGCCACAGATCAGTCCCTCCATGGTATCCACACCTAATCACAAGCACCACGTACAAAGAAGCTCAAATTGCTGATTCCAGGTGGAGGGTTTCTTTCTTCTTCACTGATTTATTGGAAAGAGAAGGGCCTCCTGGCATCCCTCAAGATTTCTAGGAATGGTATTTAAAAGAAAAATCCTTGGATCTGTAGTCTTCCACCAAAATAATGACATCTGTGCCGACAGGCAAAGTATAAACACTTAGGCAGACAAAGATAAGCGTTGGTGCCGTGCCTGACTATTTAAATCAGATTTCTGAAAATGCTGGTCTGGACAGGAGAGACCCAAAGCCTTTCTTGCTTGTTACACAAACCTAAGCAAAAGACCTTTATTTGAAGCTTTTTTTTCTGCTTTCATATGTCACAGCACCAGTATTCTCCAGCAGTGGAGGGCAGCTTTTCTCTAATTTTAGATCTTTCTCTCGAAAGATGGCAGCTGACAACGGAGACAGGCTTCTGAAAAGGATGGATTTAAAGGCATGCCTTTTTACTAAAGATGTACAAGCTGTGCAGCATGGCAGTTCTTGTGAGATCAAAGTGAGAGGATTTCAGATTCAAATCCCACCCTATGTTGAGGTCAGACTCCAGGCAATGTGTCCCAAGCCACTCGCCAATGGAAAAGCAGGTAACGGGGGGTTTTTTAGGAAAAACATACAAACAGTGAGAGCTGAGGAGAGGGAACAGGAGCAGGGATAAATGATTTACACACAGCTAACCCCCTGAAGAAGTCAAACAGATGCTGGTCTCTGAGGGCTGGATATGTCCGTTTCCAAACAAAGCTTGTTGTACCTCAGTGAATTGTTTTGGCAACAAATTGTCCTGCAAGGGTCATGTCAAAGCTTCTCTGTTTTCCAGCTGAACAGGTCATTGGACCTGTGAAAAGACAAAGCCAACTCACCACATCAGCAGAGGTAGGAAAAAGCCCCACCAGGTCATTTGCAACCCCCCATTTTTGTGTGTTCACCATGTGTCTGCCTGCAGGGCTTTCAATAGCAAGCTTAGGAGACACCTCAACAAGCTGCTCTACAGCATCTGCTCAGGTTATTAAGACAGTTCAGGGAATGTATAAAGAAGGCGTTTTGTCTGGGTAGCCTCGAGGCTTGTAATATTTTGATATTTAGAGCAAAGTTTCCACAAGTGCAGAGTCAAAGTGGGCAAGCAGAGGCTACCAGCCAAGTCACTCATGGAGAGTGAGCTCATCTTTTCTTCAGCAGAGCTACCTGCTTATCGCAGATGTGTCAACCTTAGTGTCCTCCCTTGGGGCAGGTGACACATTCTCTCCAGGGCCCTTTTTTGTCATCAGAAGGACATGTGAAGCATCCGTCCATGTACCTGTCTAAACCCACACTGGCCATTGCTGTGATGCCTAGATAACAGATATGAAAATTAGGGGTTGCCCAACGAGGCACAAATTTCCTCACTGAATGACTTCCGATTGGGAACGATCAATCCTCAATCCATGTGGCACAGAGGGCTGCGCTGTCATCAGGCAGCGGCCTGGAAGCCGAGCTTCCAACTCCCATATCCATTTGCATTACATTTCTACACAACTTTTGAGAGGAATTTTCTACCGGACTTTGTTGAGGCGTACATTCGTTGTAGATCAACGTGTTGTGGAGTTAGGAACTTTAACGACATTTGTCGTTAGGTCGGTCTCCCTTCATCTAAGCCGTTGCTGGCGGCCGCACGAGCTGAGTGGGAAATGCCTGTCTCCTGGTTTGCAGTCCTTTTGTGCAGGAGATGGAGGACAACACAGAGCTTCCTCGGGGAGGCCTGACCGTGGTGTGGGACCTAAAGTATGGACCTGAACGTATTATTTCTGGAGTGCCAAGCGATTCCTTCTCTAACTTAACAGAGTGAATTTTAGGTATCTAATTTAGCTTTCAACTGCATGTTATAAGCCCTTTTTTCCCCTTTCAGTTTGAACTGTAAAAAAAGAGAAAGAAATAAAAAAGAAAACCCTGGGCTTCCCTCTGTAGCCGGGGACCCAGTTAGTTTCCCTTTGCAGTGTGATGTGCAGGACCCTGATGTACATTTGCAAATGTTGCCGGAGAGTGTTCACTTATGTCAGAACATGCTGTTTGCAACTGATTTTTTAAGCCCTCTCTCCTTCTCTATTAATTTTATGCTGTGAAATAAAATTGTGCAAGAATTATGCCCACAATGGCTTTGATAGAAAACTAAATAATGGGCTCTGTAGGAGATGCCATCACTGATTTAGCCAATTTTGTTTAGCTGCCAAGGAGAGGGGGAACTCTTGCTCTAAGAGAAATCATTCTCCGAAGAACAGGGTATGAGGTGGTAGAGGCTGGTAGGCAGCAGCTGCCTGAGGAGTGTCTCCGTCTGGGGGCACTTACCTGCAGGCTGTTTTTTTCCATTTGCTGGGTAGGGAGCTACACATGCTGCTCTGACAGTGAAAAAGGAAGAGTCTCTCTTATTCTACGACAGTGAACTTTTCTAGTGGCTCATTCTCTCATGACAGAAAAAAGCCAACAAGTATCTGCCTTTATCATTTTCCTCTCCCTAGACCCTGAGCGCCTCGCAGTGCCAGCCTGTATTTAAAATAACTCGGGGAGTATGCCTACAAACACGACTGGGAGACGGAGGGAAAGGGAAGAGTGCAGTGCAACTGGTCATGGCAGAGGGTTTTTGAAAGGGAGCAAAGAAGAGTCCTTCAGGTGGTAACAAATGCAAATGTGAAAAAAATATTTAACACCTCCCCCCCCTCCCTCAACTCATGCATCATACAGATCTTACACTTCTCCTGTGATGAGACCACACGTGGAGAAGAGGCTGATAATCATGACATTCCTCTCTTCTGCTGAAACACCCCGAGGTGGTGTAGAAGGCAGCTCTTCCAAGAGTCGGAGCACAATCCTTTCTCGTTTGGTGAAGAGATGCCTGAGCACCTCTTCTCCCCACTCTGATTTCACCCACTGCAAGGTGCTATCAAGCAGTGCCATGTCCCTCCCCACCCCATGGTGCACAGGGGGGCTGTATCTTACTCAGACCCCTGGGATGGCTCCTGAGCAGAGGCTGCTGCCCGCTGCAGGAGCTGCTGATTGTGATTTCTGCATCCCATCAGTCACCAGTGCCACTGGCTGGGGACTGCTCTGCAGTCTCCTTAGCACGTTACTGGCACTCATAAATCATCCTCACAGTAATTAGCAGCAATTAGTGACTTAATGGAGAGTCTTTGGGGATTCCTAAGCAGGCCTCGTGAGCATGGTTGTTTTAGGACTGTGGAAGTTGAGAAAGCCCTCAGGAATGCTGGTGGCACCTGCCGTAGAGGCTGTTCCTTACCTCCAACCCAGATGGGTTGGTGTGTGGGCACCCTTCCCAGCCATCACCCGGCCAGGGGAATGCTGCCCAGCTGTGTGGGGTGGCATTCCTGGCCAGCCCCAGAGCAGTCATGGTGGACCTCCTGCCATGGCTCCCACCTCACCCCCAGCCCTCCACCCAGCTCTGAAACACATTCACAAGCCTAAGGATGGGCTCAGGGGTAAAACCCAACAGATAGGGGCAGGGGGCAAGTTCAGCTTGCACAAAAAGGGGAAAACCACACTGGGAAACAAATCAAAATCGTATCAATTTCCTTTGCCCTGGTTGGTCCTTGGCTCTGCCAAGGCTCGAGCTCCTGGGTGGCGCTGGGCAGCCAAGTCACACAGGGTTCCCTCGTTGAGGGCACAAGGCATGAACTCCTTTGCCAAAACCTCTCGCCTAATTAAATTTCTCATTCTGAAAACAAATAAGTGTTCTCAAAGGAGACAACGGATTCTCCCGGAGGTGGTTACTGCTGGGCAGATTTTGCAAGTCATTAGCAACCTCGGGAAACCGTTGATCAAATGCCTGAAAACACAGCTTTCCAGTATTCCAGTAAACTGAGCATAGTAAACCACTGTGTCAGAAGCATCTTCATAATGATGTTTCTGAGTTAACAGGAGGGGCCTGGGGTGTTTTAATTGCCTTAGTTTCTAAATAAAGGTAAGGATCCAAACCTTTGCATTCCTCCTGGATGCAAATGACCCCTTCCAGAAAGGTTGCCTGGCTTTCCTTGTGGCTTTTTGCTTCCAAAAGAAGGAAAAAAATAAAAAGCCCGTTAACACTGGGCTAGCATTGTGCTAGCACGTGCCTGACACCGTAATTAACGCAGACACTTATTACTTCTCGTTTTGAGCAGCACCATTATACCTGTGAGCCTCTCTCAGCTGTTTGGCTCCTCACCTGCTAACACAGGCTGTTAAGGACCCTTTGGTCTCGCTGGATTTTTTTCAAGGTTTTTGTCCTGTTTCACTGGCAAACAGCAAGTGACATGAAGACACGTCAATAGAAACAGCAGACTGCACAATTACAATGGCTTGATAGATAGATGGTTCTTAGGTCAGTACGTAAATGGCTTTTTTTTTTAATTACATTATTTTTCCCTTTCATGTGGGATCTCATCTTTTCTTTCTGTAACTACAGGTATTCTGCCATATAATAGCATCTACTACTGTATGACAAGTTATTTCATAACATGTTGGCAGCACTTTCAAGTGCACAGATCAATCCAGGCATTGGACTTTTAAAATATACTTTTAACCTTTATGGCCTAGTTTAGTTTCTACCTGTTCTCTGCAGGTACAGAGGGAACATGAGTCTCAACTATGTCATTTAAGCCCAAATTCCAGACCACTATTTGCTTGGGGTAATTTTAATTGAGCTGGCTGAAGGTGAAACCCACCCCAATGAATAATAATACCTGCTCTTTTAGGAGAATGACAGAGATTAAAATAGAATTAATTCAGAGATGCATTCCTGTGGTCTGGCCACTGGGCACACGTCCTCCAAATTAGATAGGACAGAATGGGAACTGCTTTGAAATTACCAGGCAGCCGCTTCAAAACAAATGCAAAAGAGTGTTTTTCCATACCATACGTAGTTGAACTGGGGAACACACAGCCACCAGATATTGTGGAGCCCCTCAACAGATATAAACAGGTTTCAACAGGACTTAGCCAGACTTGGGAAGATGGACTAAGTGGTACTGCAGGTACAAAGGTTCATCTGCAAGCTCCAGCACAGGCAGAACTTGAAGTTTCACATCTGACAGAAGCAATGAGATGGATCAACTTCCTGCTGGCCGCGTTTCTCTTGCTCCTTCTCAGCCACTCCTGGCTGCTTTCAGGGATACACTACTGAGCTGATCCAAAAACCACGGTCTGACTGTCCACCACTCCTGATTCCTGTGTTGTGATACAGTGCAGGCAAAGCCACGTGGCCCCCTGGCATGGCATATGGCATGCACAAAGCAGGGATGCTGTTTCCACCCCTTTCTCCAGAAACGAGACTGTTCCACACCTCTCTCCTTTTGTAAGTACCAAGGTTTGCTGGCAGAAAACCATATTTTACTGGAAGGGCTACAGGCAAGCTGGTTCATTCAACCCAGAGCTGGCTTTGCAGCGCCTTAGTGACCCTCCAGAGGAATTCAAAGCAGGCCGCATTTTTTGTGTGTGTGCTTGTTATCTTATCTTTGAAGTCCTTAGGGAGGCCCTAAGGACTCAACCCACACGAACCGCAGTCTGACTACAAATCGTTGTTTGAGGAAGTGCCTGCGTGACTTTTTAGCTCCTATGTAACAGGTAGAGGTAAAGAGCCTGCTCGGTTCTGTCTCGTATGCAACACATGGCCCCTTGATGCATCACACTTTCATTAACATCAAAACTAAAGATGCCAGGTCATAGCTCAGCCCTCCATCTTCAGTGGGCTCAGTGTAGATCCCAGACCTCTCCTCCTTTCCCTCATCCACCTACTCCAGGTCTCAGGAAACAGCTATTTCCAGCCCATCCAGAGAAAGCTAGGTGTGTGGGCTTCCCCCAATTCTTCCTTCCAGCGTGCTGTTTTCCCACATGCAATCACACGCCTTGTACATTTTAAGGCAGTGAGCACACTGCCAAGGACTGGAAATGACCCTGTGGCTCACAGTTCACCAAGGGCTAAACCACAGATGAACACTTGTGTAGATGATCAGACTACTAACAAGATATTATCATTGTGATAGGGGAGGCTGACTGGGTCTCACACGGTGGCTGCCCGCACAGCAATATACCATTCAAATATTTTCCCTCAGTCATGTAATTCCATAAATACTCACAGGTATTACTTTTCAGTAAATATATCATGGACAGGCTCTGATAAGTGACTGAGGTGTCTGTACAGGCACCTACGTCCTGAGGGTATCTCGGGAGGGTGGCAGCTTTGCCTGTGGGCAGTTTCACCCAGGAAACTGACTTTAATTTCTGCTTAGAGCCCTTCCTGCACTTTGGCTGTGTGAAGAAAGCACGAATTGCAGTCTACAGGTAGTGGTTCTCCACAGACTACCAGCGGTGGGTAAAATTCACTGTCAGAAGTTATGGGTCCAATTCAGGGAAGAGGATGGAGGGAGCAGCATATCTACAGGCTGCTGTCCTACCACTGTGCCATGAGAAGTTTTTCCATGCTAGCCTGAGAGGCAAAATGGGAAACCATCCAGGAGACAGATCACAGGACACACATATCTGAGGTGGGTAAATAGAGAGAGCCCAGTGGATTGTAAAATTAGCAGGCTTTCATCACCTTCATTACCTGTCTTGGCAGCAGGGCTTTGGGATGATGGGTTTTTTCTTTGATTTTCAGGAGAGATCTTGGCACCAACTGACACAGTGCTAATTCTCATCCTCTCAGTTCCTTCTGTGTCTGTGGAAGGAGAGAAAAAAATTCCTACTGCATGTGAATGGGGGGATGGATCAGAAACTGCAATGCCAGCTGATCAATTTGGCCGTGGGTCAGCCATGCTGTTCACCTGGGCTGGTACATATTCTCACCTCACAGATGGGAACCACTTTCAAGTTACTATGAGGTGATCTTGTTTAACTTGGAGGTTTCTAATATAATGGTGTCCCTTATGACATAACTATCCATTCCCCTGGCTTCAGGCTTTCTAATATTTTGAAATACTTAGTGGCACCTATTGTGAAAGTGCTGATGACAGCAGAACTATTTCCTATAAACCGGTGTTTATCTACAGCTCCTTTTCTTATAGGGGAATAATCACCTGACTAGTGTTAACCTAAGCTGAGTTTTATTTGTCCGAGTTTACAGGTACTTTAAGGTTCAGCTGTAATTGCAAAGCTCATAATGGTGCTCTGAAAACAAAATTCAGGAGGGCTCTTCTTCAAAAGCCACCAAGATGAAATGGAGAGGCTCACCAAGCTTTGGATAATACCCAAACAGCTGGTCATTGGGAAAGTCACTGCAACTCAGCTGCTCAAGGATTGCTGCCCATGAGGAAGCTGGATACCAATGGCACAATGCTAACATGGTATCTATAAATTTTGGCTCTGCCCTAAGCATCACAGAAGAGGGCTGAGGTCAGGGAGGCATGTCCTGAACCTTCCTATTAACCTCAGCCAGCAGCTATATGCCCCCAATCCATGGTCATAACCATCCATGGACATGAAGCATCAGAAAAGAGACCTCAAAGGGGCCACAGGGGTTTTTGTGGTTGGAGAGAAAAATCCTTCTCCCTGGACACCCTCCCTTGGCTGCTTCACAGTTACTCCAGCAGTTGGGGCATGCTTGGAGCTGAGTGCCAAACTCATTTATTTATCCCATTGGACTATGTTTATCTATTTATGAAGTATAACTGTGTGTGTCTCTAGCCTCACATGGCCACTCACTTGTTTTCTTCTTCTATTGCCAAGAAATACTTGAGTGTTTTGCAACAGCTGTCTGGGAGCGCCCGCAGCCCAGGGTAGATGGAAGACAGGGGGTAAAGAGACTCTCTTAGTACAAGGTGAGAGCAGTGGATCACATTCCCTTTGCCAGAGCAGGAGTTTAGCTCTAATATCCATGATCCTGCATGGATGTCCCAGCCACCTCCTGCTCTGCTCAGCGGCATGTGAGGAAAATATAAAAGTTTATAGAAATACAAGCCACATTTTCATACAGTGTCACATAAAGTGTCTTTTCACAAAGTGTTGATTCCTGCTTTGAGTAGAAGTGACATATGTTAATAAAGGGAATCTAAGTAAGTAAAATGGATAACTTATGCTGGAGTTAACATGGCAAAAGCCTAGATTTGGTTTGGTACTCAGGGACAACTTTGCTGAACTGATGCTGGGACAATTTACACCACCATTTGTCTTATTAGTGTCATAAAGTGCTTTATCTGAACTAGTGGTCAGGACTTAGGAGTGGGTCAATATTGGGAAAAATCTATTGATTACTGTGTTTTTCAAACTTTCTGAACTGCCATTGCTGTTTCATTCGGTCAGCATACCTACAGAAGGAAGCTCTTTGGAGAACAAGTGGCTGTTTTAAACCTTCTTCCTCATTTAACTCTTTTTATTCATCCAGCAAAGGCTGTAAAATTGCCTCGTGAGTTCAGCCACCAACCACATGCCTTGAGTGGCAAATTATACAAATGCTCCAAAGAGGAGTCCTAGTATGTAACTGCCAAGCCATCTCCAAAGGAAGCAATACCCAAACATGAAGAATAAGGCACCCAACCTTGTGGCCAAAGAACAAGGCTGAACCCGATGAACAATTTGCCCACCCTTTTTCTGCCTGTCTAGGGTGTTGAACGATGTCTTCCAGGAGCTCAGTGCTTTACTTCCAGCAGCACAGGGTGCAAAGTCACCTCGGCTAAGGGCCACCCCACAGGGGAGAAACACCCACCCACCACCACCAAAGTCACCAGCACAGACCGCTTTCCCCTGCTGCCAGGTCTTTCATAAGACCTCCTCTTCAATGTTGATTTGGCCTCATTCTTCACCTGAACTTCATCAGGGAACTGCACGAGGCAGTACAGCTGGAGGTGCTGTTTGGAAAACGTCATTCATGAAATGTAAATCCTTGTAGGTGATTGCATAGATAATACGGTCTCATGAAGGAACTGCTTGATATGTCAGTGTTAATACCTGCCTCCCTTCATTCCCCTGGTGTTTGTATGCACAGTACATATTTTGCTTATGGAATACAGAGCAGGGTTGTAACAGAGATGTCTTCAAGCTACATTTATTTGATGTATTTGTTTTTGCATTATTTTTATGCTACTAGTGAATGGGCTGTTTGGGAATCAAAATGCCAAAGCTGAGGTATGAGCGGGATCGCTCATCTCCATCCCGCATCACCCGTGATAAAGAAATCAGAGTGATATTGATTGTGGCAGAGAGGGGAACAGAGTACGCTGTACTAAGCATGCAAGTCCATGCTAGTCACTTAACATCTTGGAAAAGGTGGCATTTTTGCCCTAACTTTCTCTGCAGTTTAGAGCTGTACTATGTATTGTGGGACAACATCGTGTCTTTCGGGAAGGAACCTGAGGAAATACCTTTCAGTAAGCATAATTAATGAGCAGATTCATCAACTAGTGGTGATTATCTGTCCTTCAAGGTTGAAAAATGGCAGGGAAAAGACATATTTCTTTAGCCAGCACACTGCAGGTGTTCAGACCTCTGCAAAGACGGATCCTGGCAGGGCTAGTCCCAGGGCTGTCTGTTCCTCTATTGCCAGCATCTCCTTTCACCCCGAGGGCATTTCATTCCTCCCTGGTCCCAGTGACTTGGGCAGGTTGGCTGGCTGTGGCTTTAGCAATCACAGCCCTGGGAGCTGGCTGGGGCAGCTCCTCCTCCCCGCTACCCAGCGAGGGGCTGCCGCTATGTTTGGCCTCGCCTGCACTCAGGTTAATGTGCCAGGTCTGCCACAAGGCTACTTCTGGTTTGGAGATGTCCATGCCAGGATGAGGGCTGACGCTCAATTAACTTCAACTGACCCAAGTAATAGAGCTTGATCTCAACCAAGATAAAGGGACGCTCTGCTGCTTCTGCGCTTATGGCCAAACTGGTGCCAGCAGTGGTTTGTCCCGCCTGAGTGGAGACTGTGGCCAGGGCAGCCCTATGCCTCTGAGATCCCAGACCCAAAACACTTCTCCCTCTCTCTGTCACAGCTGCTGCTTCCTACAAATTGTTGTCTTTTTGTCTTTTGTCATCCTGAATGAGGTCAGCCAGACTGCACCTTCCTCCTGCCAGGGAGAATCTGCTGAAGACCCATTACTTGAGTTCTGCAGAGCACGAGGGATTTGCATTTATCACTGCCCCGTGTGTTTAGACCCTGCTGAAAGTGCTCCTTATCTCTCTCACCCATTGAGCAAGGGATGTAATAACTTGCGAGCCCTTACCGATAACCAGGATATGAATGCTGCTGTCTCCAAACAGCCTGTGACACTGCGTCCACCACCCTGGCCTCAGCCCTGCGGGAGCTCTGCTCAAACCAGCCCTGGGCAGGTACACATGGATTATGTATCTCTGCTTTAAAGCAGAAGATTTTATTACTTTCTGAATAGTTATAAAATGCAATCTTTATCCTTCTCTCTTGCTGGGAATTGTGCAAAACAAGGTCTGAGAGTTTAGGAGCAAAGATTTTTTTTAATTATTTTTATTTATTGGATGTGTAGGTTTGAAGTCAACATGTGAAAAAACCTCCCTCCAGCTCCTTAAATAAGCTGGGGAGATATCACCGGTCTGTGATATGCAACTGCCTGAGCAATAGGCTTATTTGCACAGCAAAGGGTGTGTGCTAATTGATTTGTACATGCAGAGATGAGCATGCTGGTGTGTGGACAGACCTGCAGATACCAAGCAGATCAGACATGGAAAGCTGCAACACAGATGGACGACGGCATTTAAAAATGCAATCAAGCATTTGTTTTTATGGTGCATTTATTACAACAGGCTCTTCATAAGCCTGCACTCCTCTTGGGCTAGCATAAAAGCAATGTGAGATCCACAGGGAGAAGTAACACCTTTTATCAGACCAGCTGATAACAGCCTGAAGAAACATGTTGTACTGGGACACGTGAACCCTTCCTCTGGCCAGAGTGGAGCTCTCTGTTCAGATGCCACAAAAAGTCCCTGTGCCCATTAAACTCACCTGTTTTCCCAACTCCCGGTGCTTACAGCTGCTGCCAGGCCATGGGATGCAGCTGTCAGGAGCAGCTGGGAGCTCTTGAGGGAGCCCACACACCCAGGGATGCTGGCACGCCATGCTGCTGCTCCCTGCTGCGCCACTCACTACCACAGCCAGCAACTCCCTGCCAAGGGCATCTCTGATGCCCAGTCTGAAACCAGGGCTGCCTGGAACAACTTCTCCATGGAAAACATGGATTTATGTGGTTAACCTAACCCTGCAGAGAAATAGCCAGGACACCAATGGTCTCCAGCAGACTCCTTGGTCCCCAGTTTCCTCCCAGTGCTTGGACCCACACTATGGAGATGCTCAGTTTCCTTGCTTTTCCAGCATGGAAAAGGTTCAGAAGGTTTGTGAGCCTTGAGGGTCTCAAAGTGCTGTTAGCACTCCCAGTTGGACCTGTGCCAATCTGCCAAGGAAGGTGCATCTGGGTGATCCTGAACTGGACGGTGCTTATATTGGAGCAGGTGCTTAACTTAGGAGTGTTCAGCACTTTGTAGTTTCCCACTTGCCAACTGGTGCAGCCTCAATAACCTCCACAACCTCAAAAGTAGTTTTGGAAAGGTCAAAATAGTTTGGAGTTATGGAGGGGAAAAAAAACATCAAACTTTTGGTTTGTACCACTTCTTTGTTGCGTGCTTGAACGGGAATGTTTTGGGGCTGTTGTTGGAAGGTCCTATCAGCTCACTATTCCTCGACCCGTTCTTTCCAGAGTCTTTCCTCAGGAGCAGCTCTGCACACTCCTCTGGGCACACTGCCAGATGGAGGGGACACTTTCGCAGGCGTGCAGAAGAGAGGTGAAGAGGGGCCTTTCGATTCTCTCATATCTCTATATTTGTTCCATGAGAAGCTAAAAAAAGAAATCCTTCCATACCTACAGCTGCACTAAATATAACCATCTAGCTGGTTCTATATATACATTTTTAAAAGCATGACATGCAATACTCGCAAAGAGATGAGACTGGAGAATAAATTACGGTGCCAGAGGGCCAGAGCTGTCAGTCACTCCATGCATGGTAAACCACTGATTGATCTGGTCCTAGAGAACAGCTGACTTCCCTCTTTGTCTCCTTCTGACATAACAAAATAACTTACCATATTTTCTGTTTTACAAAAAAAACCAACTCAAAAGTAATAGTATTTTGTACCATCTGAAATTCCGGGGAGTACTAAGGATGTGGCATAGAGGAGATTTTGGGTTGTGTAGGGTTAAAACCCCCAGCCGGCAGCACCAGCGATATCAGTCACTAATAGTAACCTTGCGTAGCTGCATGCATTAAGGTGGTATTGGATGATAAGGCTGAAGAGCGAAGCAATCTGTTGGGCTACAGCTGAAAATAGAGTCACCGCTGCAGAGGGAAAAACTTCATTCTCTCCCTGGCTCTTTCTTCAGAAATGAAAATGCAGGGAGTGGTGCTGAGGGAAGGCAAATCTGATTTCCCACTGCTAAGAGACAGGGTGGCACTTGTGAGAAGGATTTCAAGGTCATGGTGGCGATGCTATCAGCGGTGACGGGGGAGCCAAGCAGACAACAGGTGAAGGCGTTATGGAGGTGGCAGTTCGATGCTGAGGGAGATCATCCGATAGCTGTGGCAAGATGCCTGCCGGGGGGCACCTTCAGCCCTTGTTTCCCACGTGGGTGCATGGGAACCCAGCCATCAAGGTGACAGGAGAAGGTGAGAGGTAAAGCGTCCTCAGCTAAGTTGCCTGTAGCTATCTGGGGTGTTTGTAGTCACACTGTGCAAAAGGACTCCTCCGCTCACTTCTTTAGCTCTGTCCCCTTTGTCCCTGGGAGGGTCTTCTCCTGCTTTTGCAGCTGACACACAGGAATGACACCAGGTAGTGTAATCTAGATAGTACAATCAACAGCGTGGCTCTGAAGTATGGGCCATAGTCATGCTCAGGTGGTTACACTCAGGGGTGGGCACAGCCCCTGCCTGCGCAGCACAGGAGCCGAAGAGCAGTGGCTGCAGCCACCCACTGTCATGCCCACCATGCAGTCCACACACATCCTCTTCTTCCCC
>VXBZ01009088.1:0-10873 GCA_013399135.1 Heliornis fulica
TTTTTATCTCTGGAAAGGCACACAGAGGATTTGTGTGATGGTGATGTTCTTTTAATAATTCCAGCTTCTTCAGGTCCCAGAGAGAATTAATAAAAGATACAAGTAGTAAAATAATTTCAGAGTGCTCTTCTATGGGTATTTTCTCCTGTAAAACTTAATTTGGCAACTCTTCACAGGCCTCTTGCAAAATTGATGCAATCTAACTCTGCAGGAAGCGAATTTTCTCTCCAAGGATGTGGCCTCACTGAGTACTCATATGTAAAATCTCAAATAATGGTAGTAGAGGAGTAGTTTTACTGATCTCTTCAAACTGTAAGACATATTACGTGTGTGTTCCATATGGGAAACAATACTATTAACCTTGGAGGAAAAGACATTAAAAAATTATTTCAAGTCATGTAATTTCTTGCTAAGAGGTGAATTTGAATTTAGATATAATCTGTGCTTGAATTAATTGGTGTTCTGAAAATGAAAAGGGTATCTCAAATAAAACAGGCTTTTGTCAGTGTTAATGGATGCTTCCAGACTGAATCTTCAGCACATGCTGGATCAGTGCTTTAACCTGAATAAAGGAATCATCATTTAGATGCACTCTACACTTAGAAATAAAACATCACAGGATGTTTGGGATAGCCCAAACAAACACACTGGGGATGCTTTCAAAGCTGCAAAGTCTAAGTCTAACTACCAGTGACAAACTGATAGTGACAAAAGAGGGGTGCCCATCTTCAGTGCATGCTACTGGCAATCACCTTTTACAAGTATTTGGTGTGAAAGCTGTATTAAAAATGAAGCTAATAATCTGGGGGGCAAATTTAGCTTCTAAACATCAGAGTTTTTTTTTTGCTGAAAGTTTGTATTAAAAGAAATTAAACAAACAGTTCTATGGTGTCATACAGCCCAAAAGAAGTAATTTTCAAATAACGTGAATATTGGTGGTTTTCTCAGGCCAAGATCTTTGCTGCCCTCTCTAAGCTCCAGCTCCCAAGTAGGAGCAACTCATTGCTAGTTCCAGCCCTGTGGGAGTGCAAAATGCCCCAGAGTCAGAGGGCAAGACAGACTGAGCCTCTGCACACCAGGGAGCAGGAATGGGAAGTGTGGTTGTGCCTTCATGAGTAGAGGAACCAATGAAATCAGGAAGCTTCGAAGAGATGCCCTCCACTTGTAGATGGTTAACTTGGGGCATTTCCAGTACCATGCACAAGGAGTGCATTTTCAATCTCCCTGTGGACACTAACATAAAAGCAGAGGGGAAATTCTCTGCTGCTGAAAGTAGTGCAAACCCTCTGGATTACAGGAAGTTTCCCCAAAGTCATAGTGAGAAGTCTTCCCAGAATTATGTGCAGTGTACCTGCACCACTTCTACCTATCAAAGCAGTTGCTATCTAAGTGCTAAATAGCTCCTGCATTCAAGTCATACCTTGTAGTATAATGCCATAATAACTT
This sequence comes from Heliornis fulica, assembly GCA_013399135.1. Lineage (NCBI taxonomy): Eukaryota > Metazoa > Chordata > Aves > Gruiformes > Heliornithidae > Heliornis > Heliornis fulica. The sequence continues at coordinate 1,447 of VXBZ01009088.1, forward strand.
ATGGTATTGCTAAGAAGGCCAGAAGGCCCAGAAGGCCAACCAGAAGGCCCAGAAGCCAACCGCATCCTGGGCTGCATCCAGAGGAGCATGGCCAGCAGGTCGATGGAGGGGATTCTCCCCCTCTACTCTGCCCTCNTTGTGACAGGACAAGGGGTGATGGTTTTAAAATAGAGGGAGGGAGATTTAGATTGGATATTAGAAAAAAGTTCCTTCCTGTAATAGTGGTGAAGCACTGGAACAGGTTGCCCAGGGAGGTGGTGGATGCCCCATCCCTGGAGAAGTTCAAGGCCAGGTTGGATGAGGCCCTGAGCAACGTGATCTAGTTGGGGGTGTCCCTGCTTATTGCAGGGGGGTTGGACTAGATGACCTCTGGGAGTCCCTTCCAACTCTAATCATTCTATGATTCTATGATTCTACAAGTAATTCTCAAATAGAGAGAATTTCAAATTTTCACTCTGCCTTTGGTGGGAAACGTAGAAAAAAATTATCTCTACTGCATTGTTTGTATGTTAGGTTAATATAAACTTACCTCTACCTCTTTTAAATATGAAGAAACCTTTAAGTACTTTTATGTAAAAGAATATAACTACTTATGAAACCTGGGAGGAAAGCGGTGTCCTACTAACTGTTGGTTTAAAAGTCATCACAGAGAACTTCCAAAGGTTTTGCTTTCACTTAAAAGTGCTAGATGTGGAAAACATTTCCTGCTTTCTCCCTGGATCAGTATTTCTTACTTCCAGTTCCAAAGGCATCTGCTTTTCTCTCAACTAGTTTTTTAAACAACATTCTATGTAGAGTGTTTCTTTTTAATGAACTGATGCATCACATTCACAAACATTGTGAACTACCAAGTGAACTGTCAAATGCCCAACGGGACATTTCTTCCTCTGCTCAGGAATGTAGAGGAACCATTTTCTAAAATCTGTAAGACAAGTCATGGGGCAGCATCTGTGATATAACTGCAAGCATTAAAAAGGCCAGGTACTCACTAGTTTGATGATCCACTCCTGGCACTAGCATGCTGACCCACGCTTCTTTTTCCTGTTGCTCTAGGTGGCTTTGGAGGTTCTGAAAAGCAAAAACAAGAGTCCCTGAAACTAGTTTCTGGTATTCAGCTGCCCAGGGCCAATGGGAACATAGTTTCAAAAAATGGTTCTCTCCTTTAGATTTTGTAAATGGTACAAATTCTGGAAAAAATCTCAAAGGCAAAAAACCCACACAATATCATATCAAAACTTAGAAGGAGCTTAGCTAAGCAATACCAAAAGACCTCTTTCAAAGCAATAAAGTGCTGTACCAGTCAAGAACCAGTTTTCAGAACAAAAGGATGTTTGATCAGCACATGAACTTTATTCATTCTTGGGACATACTATGTATGTCCCAAGTATACAGGGAAGGTACAGGCTTACTTTAGGGACCTTAAAAAAATCTGAAGAATGTGAAAACATCAGTTAGAACAAATTAATATAAAACTGGATGAGAAACTTTATATTGAAGGAAAAAATTAACAGAGCAGAGTGTCTGCAACATATTAGGAAAAATTCCAACACAGTAAAATTAACAATAAAACAGTAAAATTAACAATAAAACAGTAAAATAAAGCATTGTCCAAAGAACTAATGAAAACCATACCATCTATATTTTTAAATTAGACTTGACAAACATTAATAAATATATGCCAAGAAAAAAAAATCATTTGTGGTAGAGAATGTAATTTACTTACTGTAAATGTATTAACTCAGAATTGCTAAACCAACTCTAGATGAGAATTAGAGGTCTAGGCCACTAAATGGTTCTCATCTGTTCATTACCATCACCACCTCCCTTCTCCAGCATGAGCACTTTATAAACAGGCAGAGGTTTAAATCCCCTCTGGATGAATCCCCATTTGCAGCTTGTGGTGTAACTGTTAGACCCAAGCCAGATGCACCAGATGCCCTCCCCGCGGCCACAGGGGTGATGCCAGCAGCATCACCAGCATCACCTTTTGCTTCCTGCCCTCCCTTTCCAGTTACCAAAACCAACTTTTGGAGCTATGCATGGACCCCCACTGGTGCTGCAAATCCAGGGGGACAGAGCCCAAGTCCTCACGCCACAGGACACATCTGCATCTGCCAAAGCCTCTGCTGAGGGACAGATGTGCATACCTGGTTACAAAAACCAAAGCAGAAGGTTGCTAAGCACATTATTATAACTTAAATTATACTCTAGGTTAACTGACTATTTCTTTCCATATACTTGTCTGGATTATGGGATTATTCCAGCATGCATTGCACTTGCTAAATGTTATGCACATGTACCAACCCTTGGCAGTTGCCTGACCACCTGATGTCCCATTCCCACAGCAGCTGTCTTCTGCCTGTCATCTTACAGTACATAAACCCTGAGCATGGATCATTGTGGATCCCTTTCTATGTGAACACAGGCTAAACAGACCCTCTTGGTACCTCTTCTCCTACCTGTTTCATTTTTTAAAATGAAAGTACATCACACTAATGCAACCTTGGTGGTCTCCCTGTCACTGTACTTAAAGATAAGCAAGATAGAAAGTTTGTGATAATAATTAGTATTCTCTACATACCACTGCCTTCAGCAATTGATAGAAGAAAAAACTAAACTGGATCTGAAGGTCTCTGATTGTGAAGGAAGTTCATAACTATATCCAGCCTCTACTGCTCAGGCTAATCTGACCTGAAAACAGCAAGATAAATTAACAGAGAAAGCTGGAAACAACTGATAGATTCTGTTTGGTATATTTGAACTTAGAAACAACTTCTTTAGCATCCAGGACAGGATTTCAGAAGCTAGAATCCTACATAAAAAGAAAATTAAAAGATAAATCCATTAAGATACTCTGTTAAATTGTAATGTCTGAAAAATAAATTAGTTCACAAATAATACAAATAGTTTGTCTCTGTGTGTGTGCGTGTGTATATATATATTTTTAATTTTTTATAGGAATATTCCTGCAAGCTCCTAAGTGTAAGTCACAAAGGAGCAGCAGCAACGTCACAAATGCTGCTGTCCTATTATACCAATTCACCAGGAGGTAGAAAACTACAAAACAACCACCCTACCCCCACAAAAGAAAAAACAACCAAACAAAAAAACCCACAAACAAAAAAAAAAAAGAGCAGGAATAATGCTCTCTTGGAAGTGTTTTTAAATTTGGGAAATTTCTGCAGAAACAAGCTTTTTTAAGATATGATTCTGTCTTGATAGCAGGAAGTTGTCTTGAGACTGATTTGCTACCTACAAAAATCCCCCAAACCACCCTGTGCCACACACATGCTCTCTGGCCTTCCAGACAGCTGCCTTGAAACAATGGTAACAGCAAAGGTACAGCATGAACTGCACAACTGTGTGTGTCATTAACCTCAGATGGCATGTTTGTTTTTTTTCAAAGCCTTTTTTTGGAACCATTAGAGTGATAACATTATAAACCTAGGCAGCCTCTACACAAACACGAGGCGGGGGGGACATGACATCAAGGCCTTTTAAATAAGCAAAACCTTTGTAATGAACTTTTACACCACCATTTCCCACCTGTAATGGGCTTTCTCTTTCCAAGCAGGGACCTTCTTCAAGCACCACCCAGACTGTGATGATCCAGCAAGCTGCCACCTGTCCTCACGTGCATCTCTACCCTAAGCTAAGTGTTTGTGTGCCCTAAACATGTCTGTTGGAAATAAACAGGTATGTGGTGTGGAGATAACAAACAGGTTCATCTTGAAGGGGCGTTAGGCATTGTGATACCTGAGATTTCACCTTCCTGGGGGATCTACAACTTTTTGTCCTGTGATTTAAGTCTTCTGTGATTTAAGAAATTTATGCCCTTGACTCCCCAAACAAAGCAAGAGAGAGGCAATTACCCAGTAATTTTCCACATTCTCAAAGAAAATCCTGAACAATTGAAGTTCAAAATCCCAACCAGCCTAACTGGGAACACTTTATGCCTTATTAAGAAAGGAAAAGACTAACAAGAATTCTGTATAAAAACCCAGCAGCAGCAGCCAAGAACTTATTGCTGGATATATCCGGATTTTATCGCATGACCAAACTTACATAAACTAAAAAGTGATTTGGCTTTTTTTGCACGCCAAATCTCATCCAGGTATGCTCAAGGTATTAGCCCCTGTACTGTGAGGCTTTTTTTTGGGTGAGAAGAGTCTGTGAAGAGAAGTTACCTCCTAAAACTCACCTGGAGATAGAAAGAGGGACAAGACCAGCCTACTGCTCACTGTAATTGATATGACTGAGAAATTGAACTTCAACTATTACAATACTTTCCCAAAACTGTAATGTTCATGTATTCAGGAGCTATACTTGTAAGCATATTATGTTTGTATCACAAACAGAAAGCCACCATTTATATCATACATCAGATAGTCACATCCTCAGCCAAATTGTTGTGTAATTATGCAGCTTTGGTCACCACACCTCCTTTATGACCACTAATTTAAAATCAACTTACCAAGTAACATATTTTCCTTCCAAATAAGCAATTACCTTTTAATTTTATTTTTTTTTAAATCATAGCTTGAACAATATGCATAACCAGAAATTTTTAACTGTGCATCAAGAAGAGGTTTCAATTCTTAATAGTTAGAAGCATCAGAGACAATGACATTTATACAAGACAGAAAGTTTTAGGAGCTATATGAAACTGTTAACAATAATTTATAAAATACAGGAGACTTGGCACTAAAGTAGCTCATGAAATTAAAAACTGATACAAGGAAAATAATGTAAGTATAAATAAAAAAATAGTCTGCACATGCACAAAGATGTGCTTTCCAAAAAGCATTGCCATCAATGAAGGCTTTGTTACTTCTTTGAAAATGACAGCTCAGCACCTGATCACAGTCAAAAACCCCACAGAACATGAGGGTTCATTACAAAACACGTTGGGTACAAAGTGCTGGATAAAATACACCTGTGTACAGTTTGTATACCATTGCTTGTAAAAGATCTCAGAGATGGCGGTGCTGGCAACATTGCTAGAAAAACATCAAGCACTTGTTTCTCTGTGTCTGGCAGCATCCCTTTCCAGGCACCAGCACCTAGCCCTCCACTTGGTAGCTTTAAGGATGAAAATAACTCATGGGCACCCTTTATCAAGTTGAAACTTCAGTGACAAACATGGTTGATTCGTACTATGAAAACCATCTGCTCCACTCTCAGGCACCCAGAAAAGAAACATACCACCCATTTTTATTAATTTGATATTGAACTTAAATATGAACATGCTACTGCCTTATAAAAAACTTTATGCCTATTGTTACTTTTACTGGCATTATTCCCATTTGTGGCTTGTGCTGATACAAGGCACAGTGCTCGAAACATAGGACCAGGATCAACTGAAACTTTGGGGCACAGTGAACATCATCCAAGTACCTTCCTACCATAAGCCACAGCAAGCAGCCTCTGGTCAAATGAGTATCACAACAGTGTCAGTCTGGGGCTCAGCCTTGAAATGTTGATGGCAGCTACTGAAACAGTAAGCATTAATGAGACCACTCAATTTTAAGTTAAGCACACAACTTAAATGCTGTGCTGAATCAAGGCCAGCATGCTCAAAACTTGAAAGGATCAAGCCTAAAGTTTGGCTTTATATTTCAAGGGATAGCTCCAAAACTGTTTTTCTAACCTCCCAACCTAACCCTAGGAATGTCTGTTGCACCAGACACGGCATATCGTGAAGGTTTCGAGGAGATGACTTTGGAATGACCAGCACTCTCCATCTCCTGGTTTTGCTCTGGAGAAGCAATGTTCCCACCACAGGTTTATGCTAAGGAGCCTCTCTGCTGTGCTGTGACTGAGCCAGCTCTCCAACCAGCACTGGCTACACTGATAGGCAGACTAAGCAGGCTAGTGACTTCATAGCATCTGGTGAGGGGGACTGTTTCACTGCTACACTCCCAAGCAGATGAACTGGAACAATTAAAAAGAAAGTTAATACATCTACTATAACGCTAAAGTTAACACTTGGAAACTTACTTATCTGCTCCCTTCCATTTTAAAACCCAGTAAGTTAACTAGGATTGGCTCTGTGGCATGGGTCCACCCAAATGGCACAGATTTACCTACCTTACAAAGCCCTTTTGTTTTCAACAGCTGTGAAACTTCAGTGCACTGTAACTTTTCCCATTTCCCAGGTTACCTTGGCACCAAACTGTAACTAAATCCCTGCCACTTTGGAGCAATAACATACCTACAAAGAAGAATGATGGCTTTCAGTTAAATGCCCTGTGGTAGCAAGAACAATGTTGAAAATCAGCTGTGTTTTAGTTCACAAAATGTCTGGAAGACCTGTGGCTTAGTAGAGAACTGCACTCTGCTCTGTTACAGGCTGAATCATGCTTAGCCCATATTCCCCTTCCTCATGTTCTACCTGTTCAGCTGGATTGTCTGATGCAAAGGGAGGAAGGGGCTGTCACATGTCTTTTCACAAGAGTTAATTGTAAGGACATCCTGTATTTGAAGAGACTAAATTCTGGAGCCGAGTTCCTGCTCTATTGGAAGAAATAGATATTTTCTCATTGACTCCACAAGTGCAAGAAGCAATTCCAAGCACATACATGTATGGTGTTAATATGATAACTTAAAGTAAAATAGAATATAACATAACAAGCATAACTTTGGAGAAATATTCTTCCTATTTTTCTGTGGCTGCAGTTGGATAAAATGAGAGTAAATCTGGATCATACAGATTATATGAGAAGGAAACATTTGCAAGTGCTGGAGTAGTAGTCTAAGGCACAGTTACATAAGTTCTCTCCATGCCTTATCCAGTAGGGAATGACCATCAGGAGTTTATCGGGGGGTTTGGGTTGGCTTTTTTCCAACAACTGTAATAAAAGTGGCTGAGAAGTTATAGCATGGCCACATGCAGACAGATCTAAATATGAGGCAGTTCCAATCTAGAGGCTAAACATGGATGCACTATACTCAACCAAAGACACACCTAGTGTGACATAAATCCTTATCACCAAGGTTTACTGTATGTTTGGGGTTTATTTTACCTGAGACATTCAGGTAAAATAAATATCTCTTTTCATGAGATATTTAAGATATTTTAGGGAAACATCTCACAGTGAACCCCAAATGGATACTGCATTCATCACAGCATCACATCTGAGAGAAATAAAAATTCCACAAAGACCGTGAAGAGCACATCAGTGAATAGATATTCAAAGTAACATTCAAAAAATAGTTTGACAAGACAAAGGAAAGTACAGGATTTAACAGACAGCACTATGATGGGCAAAATACAAGTAACATTCTATCACAATTAATGTATGAGTTATTCCCCTCTAGAGAGGCTGCAACTAACAAGTAATAAATCCTGATAACTTTTCCTTGTCCGTGCTATATGTTAATCTTAAAACATCACCATAATGTTGTATTTTTAGGGGTTTTCTTTTTTTTATTATTTTTGTTTATTATTACCACAGCGTCCAGGCCCCAATATACTGACCATCTACACTGTGAAGAATAAAAACCAGTCCCTTCTTGAAAGGACTAACAGAATAATTAAATGAATTTATGGAAAAGTCAGTCCCAAATAAGAAACAAATCTCACTATCTTCAGTGAAACCAGGACTGAAGACATATGATTCTGCTTCATAGCCCTTTGTTCTGACAGCTCAAACCTGGCATTTCATAAGTTTTCCTATTTTTACTTCTTGTGTCTTTGCATCAAACACATTTTTCCTGCAATTTCTATGAACCATTAGTTTTATAATACAATTAAGATAAAAACATGTGCAATTCTATTAATCTCAGTTCAAGTGTACACTAGTTAAAGTATAAACTCTGTCACAAGGATATGCCCCAAATTATACTGCAAGTTTTTTCCACTATATGTCCTGCTTTGAAACACTATTCCAATGCTTCTTGCACTTTATTCTGCATTTCTACTGGTGCATCTAACAAGACTTGGCTTTCAGATTTAAGTTTCTTCTTTAAAATAAGGAGAATTAGTGCACTTGGGATATAGGACACTCCACGTAATATTGCTGGCAGGCCAAGATAGAACCACCTGAAATAAAGGATGAGCTTCATTAGATAGATCATTCATGAAAAAATAACAAAACTATTCAGCATACATTGTTTTGTGACAATTCCCCAGCTACTCTAAATCTTGTGTCCTGATCCTTTTGATCTCACAGAAGATGAATCAATATGAGGATGGAAAATCTGTCAGTGTCATCAAGATGGCTATTTACATCACCAAACTGATTTGGCCACCTGGTACCCTTATGGCTTTCTCCAGAGGGGAAGCCCTGAAAAGGGTAGCTCAGACCACCTGAGTAAAACTTCTGGGTATTCATGAGCTAGCATTCTTCTTCCAAGCCAACCTCAACACAGTGTTAAAAGGCTGATGGCCCGAGGCCATTAGTTCAACAAGACTGTTTTTTGTTCCCAAAAAATTCCCACAGTGCTCCTTGAAAGACTAGAAAACCATGAAACATCATATGCTGGGCCAATTTCCAACTTGGTTATCTGTACCCTCTCTATAAATTTCTCCTGTTTTAATTTCTCCTATTTTAATTCAAATATATTTCAACCATTTTATATTCACAGATATTGCACAGTCAGCCATTACACATCTGATAATTTCCTCACAAGGGCTTAGTACTTTTAATTTTTTTTAATCAGAATTCAGTCTATTCTCATGAAAGAGCATTAGTTGGTGTAAATACAGCACCAGAATATTTCTGTTCAAAAGTTGTTCCTTTGCCTGTGGCAAAGGTTGTGCTTGGCAAAGAAAGCCAGTGCCAAAGAACACTGTTAAATCTCTAACACAGCAGCAGTTTGTCTACAAGGAAAAGATGAAGAATGTGCAAATACAGCTTTATGTATGTAATAATAAAGAGGAGAAATTGAAATAAAGTAGAAAATATACCTATATGTGACAATGTCATACATCCTACATGCTCCTTCTCCACCACAAGTCACAGTACCCCACTTCAAGCAAGTGGTATCTACCAAAGCTCCAAAATAAATGGGAGATGGAATTCCAGCTAAAAAGAATATTAGCAATGGTTTTGTGAATAGCATATTTTTCTGATTAGCAGATACAATATAGAACCCATGTTGCTTCTCACACACTCCATCTGTCCTGTCCTCTTGCTGCATCAACCATGTTCTTCCTCCTTACCCACTTACCCTCAACCAAAGAATTTCTCTCCTGTTGCCTGTTTAACAATATGTACATGCTACAATATAGACTGTGATTCTTAATCAAAACTCAAAATTACATCTTGTCACTGAGAGTGACCGTTGTGTTTGATAAATACAGAGCGAGAGCAAAGGAATGTAAAGTGGCTTTCAGATAAACACCAGGTCTAGTCAGCTTATTACTCAGTATAAATAAAAGCAAGCTGAAAGCTGTTCTAAGTCATCATGCTGCCTAGATCTC
>VXBZ01009089.1:0-15494 GCA_013399135.1 Heliornis fulica
AAGGTACTTAAAGATGTCTCCAGGGGGGTTGGAGAGGCAGAAGCATGAGGTGGGTGTCAGCACCCAGCTCAGCCTTCACTCACGTGCTGGGCAATGAGAAACGTGATTCTTCGGAGCCCACAGTCGACCAGGACGTTTCTCTGCGGGGAAACGGGACACTCCACCGGTCACCAGAGCTTGAAGTCCCCAGTGAGGGGGCAACAACCCCCCCTGGGGTGCAGTGGTTTGGGGAGTGCTGCACGGGGATCAGGCAGCACCCTGGGATACGGTGGGTGCCCTGACTCGAGGGTCTGTGAGGAGGAGGAGGGTCCAGCCCCAGCAACAGACCTTGGACTGGGCGAAGGCTCTGAAGATGGGCACCAGCATCTCATCCTCTGCGTGCTCGGCACAGCGCAGCGCGATGTTGAGGATGTGGATCGGCTCCTCACGGATGTTCTGGCAACAAAACCTCCCAGTCAAACTGACCAGCAGCACCAGTGCCAGCCCAGCTTCACCCAGGGTGGGGACAACAGCGGCATCGTGCCCACCTTGGCATCCTCCTCCTCATAGATGGTGGCTCGTGCCTCGCTGAAGAGCGCGCTCTCCGAAGGCGGGTCGTTGAAGCACGAGATCACTTCATCGAAGTTCCTGCCCAAACAGCAGGGGTGGGGGTGACAAATCAGCATGTCCTGCCCACCCCAACAGTGCCAGGGACCTGCCATGGCAGAGACCTGGGTGCCAGTGCAGCAGCCTGGGGACACACACTGGGCAAAGCCACCGTTGATGAAACGCAGCTCTGAGTGCTGCTGTGTTTAAGCACAGACAAGCCCCTGTCATGCTCCTCACGTCCCCAGATGACACATCCTGTCCTCAGCAGCTAACTGAGGCCACCACTCAGCCCTGACTATTTACTGCAGGAGAGGAAGGAGCTGCCCAAGGACCACCCAGCCACCACCAGCTGTGGCTCTTCCACCGCTTTCGCTCCCCAACGACTGCAGCAGCACCCAAAAGGCGGGAGCACGAGCAGCCAGGCCTGTCCCTGCATCCCACCTCGTGAAGTCCTCAAATCTGTTGAAGGCCACCATAGCTCCCATCCGCTGGCTCAGGGGAGAAAAGCCACTGTCCATGAAGAGCTCAGTGCTGTGCCGGGCCAGGTCAGGGTTGGAGATGCTGATGGGGACAGACATCCTGCAAGGCACCACCAGTCACGGGTGGAAGTCCCGCTCCCGAGTCCCACATGGGACCCTGACCATGACAAAAGGGTCTGGGGGAGCAGGGCAGGTGTGGGGGGGCCCTGTACCGGTTTGGGTGGGAGGAGGGCAGCATGAACTGGAACTCCACCAGGCAGGTGCCATCCGAGAGCTGCCGGTGCTGCAGGCTGTTCAGCTCGTAGGCGATGTACCCGCGCCGCACGTACACCTGGGACAGGGGTGGCAGGAGGGAACACCATGCCCCTGCTGCCACCACACGTGTCCATGCCACCCCCCAGGGTTCATGCCACCCCCCTGTTGTCCCCCCAGCCCTCACCTCCAGCGCTGCCATGCGCACCACCTGGTTGGTGTGGTAGAAGAAGACGGGAAGCACGTCAAAGATGGTGGTTTCTGAGAGGATCAGTTTCTGGGGGGGGGGAGAAAGCAAAATTTAGATCAAGGATGAAGTGGGACCCCCATTGTCCCATCATAGGATGGGGAAGGAATGTTCCAGAGGGGTCCCTCAGTGTGAGACCATGTGGCTACCGGGATGCCATGGGACATCCATCCACCATGGGACACCCATCCACCATGGGACACCCAACCCCACCATGGGACACCCAACCCCACCATGGGACACCACCAACCCCAGATGAGGACCCAGACACCAGTGCCACGAGCAGAGGATGGGGACTGTCAGCACAGTGTGACCCCTGCTCTGCTCCTCACACATTTCTTTGCTTCCCCAACTATTTTTAAGACTAAGCCACCAGCAGCTCGACCTCCTCACCAAACCCACCCAAATTCCCTCTGTGGAGAGTGAGACAGGTCCCAACCTTCAGGTTCTCGGGGCAGTACTCGTGTCCGTACATGTCGATCGCGGAGAGGAAGATGGATTCCACCTGGTTGTGCCGCAGCTCGTAGGAGGGCAGGTGAGAGGCAATGAGCACCTGCAAGGGGAGAGGCAGCTCTGGGGGGACTGGGATGGGGATGGGAAGGATGCAGAGGNCAGGGAAGGGGTTGGGGGGGTGGCAGGGGTGGTGGTCGCTGACCTGCCGCGCTCTCAGCGCCACTTTGGAGTGCTCGGTCTTGCTGAGCTGGGTGAGCTCCTGGAGGATGGCCGTCAGCTCGTCCGTCAGCGTGGGGTCACGGCCACACAGCTGGTCCTGCAACACACACACACCACCATGGCTCCCTCACAGACTCACAGGGGTTGGAGGGGCCTCTGGAGAACATCCAGTGCAATGACCCCCTCGAGCAGGATGCACAGGACAGCACCCAGGATCTCTCCAGGGATGGAGACTCCTCAACCTCTCTGGGCAGCCTGGCCCAGGGNTCTCTTGGTCACAGAGATGTTCCCATCCCCTCAGCATCTCCATAGCCCTTTGTAGGTACCCCCACACCCCCAGCCCTACACTGGGGGCATCAGGGATGAGAGCCAGGAAAAATGCTGCTCTCTGAACCATGTGCAGCAACACGAGGAGGGAAGAAGAGGGGCTGGGATGCAAACCCCAGCCCCTGGGGGTGAGGAGCAGAGAAGTGGTTCCTCAGCCACGTCCCATCCCGCAGCGATGCAGAGTGCTGTGGCCTTAGGGCTGGTCCCTGCCTCTCAGGCCATACTCACGATTAACATGGTGACCAGTAGGTTCTTCTTCGCCACCTGGGCGTGGGNTGACCAGCAGGTTCTTCTTCGCCACCTGGGCGTGGGAGAAGATGCTCTCCAGCACGGGGGTCATGTCAGGCTTGCACTGTTCCCGCAGGCTGATCACACACTTGTCGTAGTGAGCTGTGGGCAGGGCACACTGAGCCCCACAGACCCCCACCAGGAGTCCCACAGACACCCCCCAGAGTCCCCAAGCCCTCACCATGCTGGAACTGCATCTCCACTTGCAGGTAGCGCCGCAGCAGGTCCAGCACCACCGACTTCATGTAGCCCCGGATACCACTGCGGTACCTGGGGAGCCGAGAGCCCAGCGTGCTGCAAGGCCGTGGGGAAGGGACCAGGGGGCTCCTGTGGGGCCCTGGGCTCACCTCTGCACCAGCTGCACCACACTCTGCGTGTTCATGAAGAAGACCTCCCTCTCAGCCTTCCTCTGCAGTGTGGCTGCGTGGGTGTCCAGCACGTTGGCGATCTGCAGGGAGGGGACACGGCTGCAGGGGCCAGCACGGCTGCAGCCCCCCCTGACCCCCAGCACAACACACACATTCATCATGTGTTTTCCCAGGTGGGAAATGCAGAAACACAATTAAAAAAAAAATATTTAAAAAAAATAATAATGAAACAAATCAAACATAAAACCCCAAGCACAGAAACACAAATATAAACCCAAACTCAGATAAAAAAGCAGAAAAATAAAACCACAATAATAAACCACTGAAGTGTCCTGCACTCGTGTTCTGTGTTAACATCTGCAGGACCAATCCAGGTGGGGAAGGGGAAGAGGAAGGGGAAGGGAGAGGGAGAGGGAGGGGGAGAGGGAAGGGGAAAGAAGGGAAAGGGAAAGAAGGGAAAGGGAAAGGAAAAAGGGAAGAAAAAAACCATGGCTTTAGGAGGAAGAGAAACCTGTGAGATCTGAACTTATAACTGATAAGGTTTCATTCTATATTCCCTATTTTTTACTTTTTGTAAGATATGGCCTTGGTGAGGCAGATTTTTTTCCAAAAATGGGATTGAGTTAGAAGTTTGGTTTTCCAAAAAGGACCTTCTGTTTATCAAACAATTAGGAAAAATAACATGAAATTAGTGAATTTTGATATNAAAGGGAAAGGGAAAGGGAAAGGGAAAGGGAAAGGGGAGCTGCCCCTCACCTGCTGGCTGGGGAAGCGGCAGAGCACCGAGGTGATGTTGCTGGCGTACTGCGCCATCACCTTCCGGATCGACTTCTCCACGGACAGGGGAATCCTCCCCGAGATGCTGGTCATGATCTCCTGCAGCTCCAGGAGCGGCAGGGAGGGGTCTCTCAGGGTCTTCATCAGCTGTGCCACCCACTCCTTCACCTGCCAGGAGCAGAAGCTGGTGCCACCTGCACCCTCCGGAGCCGCCTGTCCTGCGGCCACGCAGCAGGGTCGGACCCTCGTCCTGGCTGTGCACCCAGCACCCACCTTGGTGCTGAAGTAGGGCTCGGGCAGGCAGTACCCGTTCATGACGTTGGTGAGATTGTCCAGCACGTTGCGGAGAACCTGGTGCTGCTTCTCGCCGGTGATGGGAAGGGTCTGCTGGGCTGGGAGCCCCCCCGTGAACGGCTGCGCCTGGAGGGAGCGGGGGGAGGTGGGCTGGCATGGGGCCTCACTGACATGGAATGAGCCCTCTCTGAGGGCCAGAGCTGCCCCACAGACCCAGAGAAACCAGAACAGCCCCTCCAGCTTCATGTCTCTGCCAGTGCCTGTCGTGACAGCACAGAGGAACTGGAGGTGTAGACACGGCGCTACAGACAGCGCCAAAAATGAACCCAGAGCGATGCTGCGGCACGAGGAGCTGATGTCAGAGCCCCAGCGCAGCCGGCTGGGGGTGGCACTTGTGTGGCATCCCCAGCCAGCTGTGCCACCCACTCCTTCACCTGCCAGGAGCAGAAGCTGGTGCCCCCTCACCCTCCGGCGCCGCCTGTCCTGCCGCCACGTCGGGCACATGGCAGCAGGGTAGGACCCTCGGCCTGGCTGTGCCCCCAGCACCCACCTTGGTGCTGAAGTAGCGCTCGGGCCTACTTCAGCACTTGTGTGGGGATGCCACACAAGTGCCACCCCATGCCAGCACAGCACCCGTGCCAGCTGGTGCCTCAGCCATGGCAGCTCCCACCCGTGAACACCCCCAGCAGACTCACGGGCTTCACTTTGGTGGGATCATCCAGCTCGAGGCGGGCGATGACGCACCCCACCTCCAGCAGCGCCCCCGGCCGCTTGACGTAGTGCACGCGCCCGGCCTCCTCCACCACCAGCGTCATGATGATCTTCATCACCTGGGCGAGGAGGGGCGGAACCTTCGCCGAAGGAGCAGCGCCCACGCGACTCGGGTACCGCGGCGGTGCCGTGGTGGGGAGAGGTGGGGTTCCTCGGGGGGTCTCCTGCAAAACTCACCTCGATCTCTGCAAAGACGTTCCCCTCGGCCACGTGGCCACCGTCATCCACCATGTACTGCAGCAGCTTCCCCGCCGAGGGCGAGCGCAGCACCGTCGGGTCCTGCTCCTTCTCGAAGTCGCACGTTTTGTTGCCGATGGTGATGCGGTACCTGGAAGAGAGGGAAAGGTCTCACGGACCGGCCCCTGGCTGGCAAGGAGGAGCAATGGGAGCCTGAGGGGTGGTACCTGTCAATCTCCTCCTTCATGTAGGTGGTGTAGCTGTTGCCGTTGTAGGAGAGCAGCAGCCCCCCGTCGTTCAGCCGGTGCACGTCGATCTCCACGTGGGTGCGGTTCATGATGATGACGTACGTTGTGAGGGACTGGCGGGCAACCTGGGGGCAGCAGCCAGGGGGAACACTCAGCAAGAGACCCCCAACAGCACCTGCCATGGCCATCCTGGGNCCTGCCATGGCCATCCTGGGGCGGGTGGGCAGGGTGGGGGTGAGGAGCATCTCCCACAGGAGCTGCGTGCTGCCGCCATGGAGCGGTGCTGGAGGAGGGACAGGAGGCAGCAGCCTCAGGCTGCACCAAAGAGTGAGTTTAACCCCTGAGTAGGGAGGTTTTTACATGATACTCAACTAATTGGGGTTAAAAGCAAGAAGAGAAGGTCCTTGATTAAACTCAGGGATGTATGGACATGTCTGTCTCGTTAAAATGAGGTTAATGACCTCGTTTTTACGTTGCACATTTTTGAAGGATGACCTCGTGTTTGTTGCACCTTCCTCTTTCAGGGTGGGACCGTGTGTCCCTGACCCTGGGGGAGGCACTGGGGGGGGGTCAGGAGGACCACAGAGAGGTTCTCCTCACCTGGAGAATGTACTTCACGCCCTCGTAGATGAGCTCCACGTCCACAATGTTCAGCAAGGAGGCTGCTGGCAGCACTTGTCCCCTGAAACACAACAGCCGGGTCAGGCAGCACAAGTGTCACCCGTCTGTCACGCCGGCCGCGAGCCAAGTGTGCGAGATGTCAGCGGCGCTGCTGGCGCCCGGCCTGGGGGCTCTGAGCTGGCTGTGGGACAGTGAGAAGGTGACTGGAGGGGACAAGGGGCTGCCTTAAAGGACCCACACATGAAATTGCATCTAGAGGCAGCCAGACACTGGCACAACCCACCCAGATAAGGGTGCAGGGGAGAGCCCTGTGCGTCCTCCAAGGCTGGAGGAATGACCTTGATGTTCAAGGGTGAAAACAAAAGCAAGCTCTGCTCAGCCAAGCCACCTTCCCTGGAAAGCTCCATTCCCAACCCTGTGAAACGATGTCCCTTCTCCAGATCATGCAACAGCTGAGACACCAGGGCCATGGCACAGCAGATACCTACTGCCCTGCTGCTGCAGCGCTACCGCCTCCAGATCACAGAATATGATTCTGTGATGAGCTGGAAGAGACCTTGAAGGATCATCCAGTCCAACCCCCTGCCTGAGCAGTGTCACCTTGATTAGATCACACAGAAATGTGTCTAGATTGGTCTTGAATGTCTCCAGAGAAGGAGACTCCACCACCTCTCTGGGCAGATGTGCAGGACTTTTGCAGGGAAGCAGCCCAGGGAGAGCAAGAGGCAG
Organism: Heliornis fulica; assembly: GCA_013399135.1. Taxonomy (NCBI): domain Eukaryota; kingdom Metazoa; phylum Chordata; class Aves; order Gruiformes; family Heliornithidae; genus Heliornis; species Heliornis fulica. Next base: position 6,839 of record VXBZ01009089.1, read on the forward strand.
GATTCCCCATCCCTGGAGAAGTTCAAGGCCAGGTTGGATGAGGCCCTGAGCAACCTGATCTAGTTGGGGGTGTCCCTGCTTCTTGCAGGGGGTTGGACTGGATGACCTCTGGGAGTCCCTTCCAACTCTAATCATTCTGTGATTCTATGATTCCGTGCCCACAGGAGACAACACGGGATGCCAGGAGTTCAGGACACCCTCCCTGTGCCCACTGTGCCCGTGGCACAGCTGTGTCCCCAGTGGGCAGCCCCACTCCACACCTCTCCAGAGAGTGCAAGAAGTCGGTCATACACGTCCTGAAGGCAGCATCTGCGACGTTCAGGGCACCGCAGATGACACCCAGCATCGTGTCCGGTTTCTCTGCCTGAGTGGGGGGGCAAAAATGTTTGGGTCTGACACCAGAAGGGGAGCAGAGACCCACCCCCGGGGCAGTCAGTCCCCCTCCCCACCTGCACTTTCTCAGCAATCAGATGGTCCAGCCAGCCAGTGTCAATCTCGTTGTTCTGGAAGCTCTCTGTCTCCAGCAGCTTTATCAGATACTCCACCGTGGTCCGGAAATCCCCACGGATAGACAGCTCTTTCAGGGCCACCACCATGTTCCTTTGAGGGAGCAAAACCCCCCATGGACAAGCAATGAGGCAATGATCAACTTTCAGCAGAGGGAATCAGGGTGGGGGGACACCAGGGTGATGATCTTTGGAGCCCTGGGCACCCTCGGGGCTGAGTGAAACATCCCCAGGGTCAGCACTGGCTCCATGAAACGCTGCAAAGCCAAGGCAGACTCATGCCATGCTCCTCACTGGCACTGAGCTGGGCTCAGCACATCCCCACAGCCACCACGCTGGTGAACCAGGGTGGTGGCACCACCATGGTCCCAAAGCTTTGCCCACACACCCTCTGCAGCACGAAGCTGCTCAGCACCACTCTGCCCCTCTCTGGGGCAGATCCCCTTCTCCCAGCTCAACCTCCCAGTCTTCCCAAGGGCACCTGCTCTCCACCCCGTCCTGTTGCACTCACGAGATGGCCTCCTCCCGGTTCTCTCCCCACGAGAAGCAGTGCCCAAACTGGGAATCAGCAAATTCATGCAGCCCCCCGGCCGCCGCCACGCTGAAGTACCCCCAGACGTTCTTGCTGCTGCGGAAGTTCAGCTCCTGCACCGTCCCCGAGCTGGGCTTGAAGCCCTGAGTGAAGACAGAGCAGAAGACACGGAGGAACCAGCCTTGAGACTCACGTAGTGTGAGCAGGGAAGGGCAACCCTGGGCACCTGCCAGTCCCATGTGTGAGGCCGGGGCATGAGAGCCCGTCCCACCCCCCGGCTCACCTCCTCGGGGTTCTCGCTGGTGATCCTGGCCGCGATGACGTGGCCCCTGGGCACGGGGGGGTTGGGGGGGCTGTGGAAGCAGATGGGTGTATCCCCCCAGGGTGTCTCCCCGTAGAGCACCCGGATGTCCTTTATCCTGTGCAAGGGGACGCCCATCGCGATCTGCAGGAGAGGGGCGAGAGCTTCAGCTGCCGGCACAGGCCTTGGGCCTCCAACGTCCAACCCGGAGACACCGGCTGATGGTCGGAGGGGAAGAGGCACCGCACCCCCAGCGAGCACCCGGGGCTGAAGGAGGGATATCCCATCCCTCCACCTGCACCAGACACGCTGGTAGATGGGACAGCTCCCTCTGAAGTGACACTCCCCGAATGTCCTTGTCACAAAGCCACCCTCATGCTCAGGTACCTGCAGCTGGGCAGCGGGGAGGTTCACATCCGCGATCATCTCGGTGCAGGGGTGCTCCACCTGGAGACGGGGGTTCAGCTCGAGGAAGTGGAAGCTCCCGTCCTCGCCGTACAGGTACTCGACGGTGCCGGTGCTGACGTAACCCACCATCTGGGCCAGGCGGACCGCGCACTGCGGGAAACGGCGGCAGCGTCCTCGCACGCGGCCGAGGGGGACAAGCCAGGCTGGGGGTCCCCACTTGGCTCGGGGGGTTCCTCCCTTCTATAGAAGTCTCAAGTGCCAACCACCACACTGGCTAAACCCAGCGAGGGTCAGGCCAGTCGCCCCCTGAGAGCGGGGTCACCCACCTGCTCCATCACCTCGATGACGGAGGGGGCCGCGATGGTGGTGGGTGCCTCCTCGATGATCTTCTGGTGCCGGCGCTGGATGGAGCAGTCGCGGCCGAAGAGGGAGATGGCGTTGCCGTACTCATCGGCCAGGACCTGCACCTCCAGGTGCCGCGCGTGCTGCGCCAGCTTCATCAGGAAGATGGGGGACCCGGGCGCCTCTGCCTGGACCTGCAGCGTGGGAGAGGGTTGTGCTCTGGGGAGAGGGTTGTGCTCTGGTATCACTCTCCCAAAAATTCATCCCAGGACAGCGGCAGGTCCTGTGGTGCGCCCAGGAGGGAAGTGCAAGATGCCCAGGGTGGGAGCAGGACATGCTCTGTGCCCCAGAACGGGATGGGGACAAGGGTGGGGGCTCTGGGCACCTCTCACCTGCCGGAAACAGCCACCAAATTCCTCTGCTGCCTCCACTTTTCGGATGCCTTTGCCCCCGCCGCCTTCTGCTGCCTTGATCATCAGCGGGTAGCCAATCCTCTTGGCCACCTGAAAATGGACCAGGACTGGGGTGAAATGCTCTGAACCCCAACCCATCGCCCTGACAGTCCACCCTACCCCAGCAACATGCATCCTCTGAGCAGGATCACCCTGAGCCACCTCAATGCCAGGGGACAAACGGCTGCTGAAACAGCCTTGCTGTCACTGTCATGTGCTGGGTGGCTGAAAGGGCCAGGGTGGGCTGGCTCCAAGAAGGAGTAATGGTGGGCTGCCCGTGGGTGCAGCTTTACCTCCAGGCCTTCCTCCACATCCTTCACACAGCCCTGTGCATACGTCTCAAGGGGGATACTGATCATCTGCTGATGCTTCTGGTCCTCCTCAGACCACTGGGCCACCAGACCTGTGGGCACGGCCAGAGCTACTACCAGGGTGGAATGGCTGGGGTGGGGGGGCACGCTGGCTGTGCCCAGGAACCTGGAGACCCCGTGTTGGGGGGTTGGCACATGCCACGTCCCGTTTCCATGCCCCCCATCTCTGAAACCCCTCTGAGTGAACCAGCAGCTGCGCTGTGGGGGCTGCTGTGGGGTCCCCAACTCCACAGCAAGCCAGGCTGGGGACCCCAATACCGGTGCTTGCTTTGGGGGAGGAGGAAAGGCAGGGAGGAGGGAAGTGGGGGGAGCAGAGGTGGTGCCAGGGGCTGGGGAGGAGACACTTACCACTCCCACTCCACGGCAGCGTGGGGATCTGGACTGTCTGAGCCACGATGGTGGAGGCGACTTTGTCACCCAGCGCCCACATGGCATCACTGGGGGGACCTTCGGACAGAGAGGGAAGGGGTCAGCCAGGCCGACCCACACGGATGCTGCAGAGAGCTGCTCCCCACTGAGCCAGCACCATCAGCCCTTCTGCACAGAGTGGGGCACGGGAAGCGCCCCCCAACCCACTGCCTGGTTCAAGATGGAGCTTGACCCTTCCCCAGGGGAAGCCAGGGCTGTCCCTTAGGTGGGCAGCCCACAGGGTCTGCTCCCACCCAGCACCCATCCCACTGTGAACCCTGTGTTGGCGTGGGAATTACAGGGAAACCCCAGAAACAGCCAGCTCCTGGGGGCAGCCAGACCTTACCTAGGAAAGCTATCCCGTTCTTCTGCAGCAGCTCCGGCAGCTTGGGGTTTTCCGAGGCGTGTCCCCAGCCAGCCCACACCGCCTGGCACCAGAGAACACGCCGTTACCTCCCTGTGCCGCCGTCCTCCCACCACCCACGGCACCACAGCTGGCTCCTCCGCATGAGAGACCTCTCCTCGTTTGAGAGTGACCATCACACCCCATCCCTGTCCCTCAGCTAAAAGATGGGAGCCCCCCAAGCCCAGATCTGTTACCTGGACTGGGATCCGCTTGGAAATGTCCACGATCAGCTCCACGTTGGCGTAGTTGTTGTTGTTGGCCCCGCCGGGGACGGGCACGTAGTGATCTGCCATTTTGATGTACTCTGAAGGACAGCACAGGGAAGGGATTCACCACCGGATCTGACCACACAGGGGGGACCCATGTGACCCCGGGTTGCATAGACACCCCCCCACCCAACATCATCATCACAGGGAGGAGGAAGGGGCCGCCCCGGCTCAGCCCCAGGGATTGTCCTTACCCGCATTAGCCTTGAGGTCTTCGGGGGTGACCATGACCACGAAGCGGATGGCACGTTCGTTTCGGAACATCTCGTAGGCCCACCGGCGGATGGAGCGCATGCACTTGACGGCAGCGATGCCGTTGTTGGCGATGAGGACCTGGGGACGTAGGGCACCAGGATGACACCTCTCCTTGCTGCCAGGGCACGGGAGGGCTGGGTATGGTGAGGGAGGCAGGACAGCTCTGCTGGCACTGGTGTTTGTGAGAGCTGGCAGAGCTGCTCCTTAAGAGCAGCCTCGATGCCTGGCTGAGGCTAACGAAGGACGGGACTTCGGCCTTTGGTTGTGTCTTCGAAGCCACCTCAAGCAGCCACCGCGCAAGGGTGGCATTGGGAGGGTTTCCTCCTCCTGGACTGCTATGGGGCAGACACCAGGGGATGAACAGCATGGGGCAACCCCAGGCTGCCATTGGTCTGAGCCTGGTGGGCACAGGAGCCTTCAGCAGCACCCTTGGGTGCCGTGAGAAGCAATTGCTGTGAGAAGCAATGACCCACCACCCAGGCAAAAGCAGGGCCACGCGGGGAGCAAGACCTTCTCGATGACGCGGTTGCCCCCGAAGCGGGTGACGAACTCTGCCGGCGAGGCGACGGTGAAGTCCCGCTGCAGGTCCATCTTCCTGTGCTCGCGGCCCCTCCTCGCCAGGTGCAGCCCGGACATGCTAGGCCTGCGGTGGGACACCACGGCGCTCAGCGGGCTGGCAGGAAGGTGAGCAAGCCCTCACCCCGTGTGGCTGCTGGCTGAGGTTTCCCCGGGGATGTCGGCTCTGCCAGCAGCCCGGCCGCCCGCAGCAGCGCACACCAGACTTTGCCCCTGGCGCAGTGTCTCCCAAGGAAAGCAGTAACGCCCTCTGCCCCGCTGACACATCCAGGGAACATCCATCCCCTCCACGTTCCAGGCTGCCAGCTCCTGGTTGTGCACCAGGATCTCTCCAGAGATGCTGAACAGCCACTGTGACCCTGCAGTTGGCTGTGGCAGTGTTACATGGAGCAAGGAATTTGGGGGGGACAGAGCCCATTTCACAGTTAACACCCCCCTTCTCCAGCAGCTCTGGGGCCACGTTGATTCCAACACTGTGAGAAGTGGATTCACAGCCACAGGGCTGGCTGGCTGGCTGGCTGGAGACCCTGCTGCACCACACACACATCCCAGGGTCTCGGTGTCAGGGAGCACAGAGCTGCCCGGGGTGATCGGGGTTGTCCTTGTGTGTGGTGGCACAGCTGGACCCGCTTCTGCACCACTAACAGCTCCCAGCCCGGCTGCACCCGCAACCACACCACGACTCCGCTCCGAGGGATGAGGAACAGGGACACTCTCAGGGGGCAGAAAGGCCACCCCAAACACAAACCCACTCCCAGTGCTGTGACACACGGCCAAGGTCTGCTGCAAAGCCCCTGCAGCTCCTGGTTCACACCATCACAGAGCTGCTGTGTCTGTCCCCCCACATCCCTGAGGACACCCGGAGCAGCCCCACGGCACGGCTGGGTGGGTGGCAGGGCAAACAACCCTTCCAAGTGGGATCACTGCCTCCAAACCCCATGGCACCAGCGCCAGGCCCTGATGGGGTGCAGCCAGAAGTGCCCCCCATGATACCACCCTGAGGTGGTATCATGGTGGTATCATGAGGTGGTCACCAAAGGGGGGTGAGGAGCAGGCAAGAGGACCCTCACAGAGTGTGAGGCACCACTCCCAGCAGCTGCCGTGGGGGTGGGCTCTCACACAGCCTGCCATGGCAGCCCCCTGCCGCACCAGACCCACGCTGCCCACTCCACAGCTGCACAACACCCTCCCTGGCACCCTGTGCCGCCAGACAGACTCACCCTTACCATGCTTTTCCACTGAGGGCATTTCCATGGCCTCTGGAGTCTATTCCTGGTTCCAGAGCCCATCGTGCATCCCCAGAGCGGGCAGGTCGGAGCGGGCTGTGCTGGTGGCCGGACAGACGGACCAGCCCCTGGACCAGCAGCTATAAGTTGGCCCTTGCACCTCCCACCTCCTGGCACAGTGGCAATCGGTGCAGGAGGGTCTGGCAGCCCATTGTGGGTGGGCTGGGCCTTCCCCAGCAGCCAGGAACGTGCCCTCCCACGGCTCTGCCCAGGGCTTTAACCAGCTTCATATTTTAATTAGTAGGTTTGTATCCACCCCCCCAGAATTCAGCCAGGTTTTGAGCAGTTGACCCCATGGAGAGCTATAAATCAGCAAAGGAAAGAGGAACAACCCCCCCACCACCACCACCACCTTTCCCCCAGAAAGGGCCAATTTTGCATGAGTAGCACTTGGCACACTAATTTTAAGGGGAAATGTGCTGAAAGCCCCTGGGAGGCTGGGATTTGTCCCAGTCTCTCCATGCACACAGGGTATTTTCCCAGGAGCTGGAGCAGTGCATCACTCAGTGCTGAGTTTATCACACATTCCCTGCACGGCACCAGCTCTGCCCACAGACTCGAATCCCACCGCAGAGCCTGTCCCAGCACACCCATCCCAGTCCTCAGGGGCTGCATCTGTGACATGACACCAAGAAGTTCCTCCATGTCAAAGCACAGGTGAGCAGCAGTGACACCCCGCTGGCAGCACCATGCATGAAACTACCCAAAAGCCTTTTTTTAGGAAGTAGAATCGTAGAACCACAGAATCCCTTGAATTTTAATAGACCTTCAAGCTCATCAAGTCCTGACCCTGCCCAGGCCACCTCTAGCCCATGTCCTTCAGCATCTCATCTCTTGGCTTTTCCAATCCCTCCAGGGATGGGGACTCCACCACTGCCCTGAGCAGCCTGTTCCAATGAACAGGCCGGCAAAGCAAGAAGAAACTTGGGCCGTCAAGTTTCCTAACACATCGCTGCAGCCAAAGGTCTTTTATTTTTAACTGTGAGCAGAGGAGCTGGAGGAGCTGGGCTTTGTTTCAGTTATTTATAACAGCCACCAGCTGCCCTCGTCCGGGAAGCCGCCCGGCACAAGCCGGCACGCAGCCGCGAGCTGCCCCGCCGACGCTGGGCAAAAGTCGTTGCAGAGCACCCCATGGAGCAAAGCTCATCCACTTCCATTGACTCAGCACAAAACCAGCTACTTCTCCTCCTTTGGTAATTTATCTGCAATAGTTGCACAGGTGGAGGAGGGCAGGAGGGGCACAGGAGCACCCCGTGTACCCCCGTCCTCCTGGATGCTGTGTTTCCCCACGTGTGATAGCGGGAGTGTGTTTACATCCTCCCCAGGGCAGAGGCAAAGGGAACCTGGCAGCGGGTCCTTGGGGCACAGGGCAACTACAGGGCAACGTTTGTGGGCACAAGTGCAAATGGATGTGCAAGCACACGTGCCTGCCCTGTCAAAAGGCTCAGCTCAGCTTGTGGGCTCATGTGCCCCCCAAGGAAATGCCCCCAGCAACGCTCACGCACAGAACACGCCCCTGGAAGGGCAGTGAGGACACCAAGAAGCACCCGACCACCATGACTAGATCTCATCTTGCTCTGCAAGAAAATCCCTGTCCTGTGGGAAAACAGGAGCAGCAGGGCCAACTGCTCACAGCACTGGGGTTGTGTTTGAAGGGACAAGCACCCTAAAAGTAATTTTCACCCCAATTTTATGACACCCAAAATCACAGTAACGGAGCAGCACCCCCCCCCGTCCCTGCTGTGCTCGGGCACGTGGTGCTGCCACCACACAGAGCACCCTGGCACCTCTGCCCTTCCCGGGGTGCTGCTGTCAGCCTTCTTACCAGGGTTTTTCATGCTGTACCAAGTGAATGGGCACAGGATGGGGTCATCAAAGTGTACCCACACCCCAATTTTAGCAACAGGGTCCCCAAGAAACACACCCACCCTCCCCACATGGGGTGTCTCTGCCCCACCGCCGCTCCCGACCCTTCATGCGTTACCTCATGCCAGAAGCGGGTTCCAGTGGGGCAGCCACGATGGGGGTCTCAGTGCCAGCGCCCCCCACCCCAGCCACGCTGCTGCGCCGGCTGCCCACCCTGAAGGCTGTGGCCACCAGCTCATCATCAGATGAATTGTCCTCGAAGGAGCCCAGCACGAATTTGGCCAGGGCGGGCCGGCGCAGGGCGGCGGGGTTGTACACCGCGATCTGCTCCTGTTCCCCAGCCCGCGGCAGCGGCACGTTGTGCTCCGGGGGTCTCGGCTGTGACAGGGGTTTGGCTTCAGTGGGAGCTGATGGCCGCTCTGACGGGCTCCGTGGTGGCTTCTCCTCCTCCCTGAGCTGAGGGTTGGACATATTGGTGCAGATGAGCAGCAGGAGCAACAGTAGGAGCAGGGCAGCCAGCAGCATTCACCGGCCCTGGGGAAAGGTGTGGAGACACTGTCAGGGAGGACACAGGCCCCCACTCCACCCCAATGCCGGGGGACATNGGACACGTGGTGCTGCCATCACACAGAGCACCCTGGCACCTCTGCCCTTCCCGGGGTGCTGCTGTCAGCCTTCTTA
>VXBZ01009091.1:4733-22798 GCA_013399135.1 Heliornis fulica
CCCTCTCTCCCTCCCTCTCTCTTCCTCTTCCCACCCTCCACCAGATAGATTTTGGATTTATTTACCAAAGTACAGGCATATGTGCTTTTGATAACAACTTTGTGATCTAAGTACTAAATGTTCCATAATAGGGAGGCTTGTTCTAGTTGGTAGTCAAAGGAATTGATAATAAAATTTATATAAACCTGACCTCACAGTATTTCTATCAGCATCATCACAAAATGTTCCACCTAAAACTATTTTCTGTAAACATTCTGGTCTGACAGATTTTTTTTTTTTTCCAGAGACTAAAAAGTGATAGTCACTGTTCCCTACTGAATAGTTTGCTTCATTTTGTGTCTCCTTCTAGGTAACAACATGTCGTGCTGTAGTTGTCTTTCTCTTGTGCATGGATATAAGTGAGTTACAAATTGGCTGTTGCACTGAGAACATTTCTTTTATCTAGTGGGTTCAAACTGCTAGATTCTCAATGGTAGTAAGCTTTCCTGTATGACCTTATGTGATGGGTTAACCTTGGCAACTAATTAAGCACCCACCAGCTGCATGCTCACTTCCCCCTGCATCAGAGGGGAAAGCATAACTTAGAAAAACTCTTAGGTTAAGACAGCTTAACAAGTAAAGGATGGGAGGAAAGAAAAGCAACAAACAAACAAAAAACCCCAAAGGATCACCTCCCACCACTAAACCAATGCTCAGCCAGTCTCTGAGCAATGGCTCCTTTGGAAAGACCCCTCCTTCCTCAATTTTTCTTACTGAACATGATATTTTATGGTATGAATTATCCCGTCAGTAAGCTTGAGTCAACTGTCCCAGCTGTGTCCCTTCCCTACCTCTGCCAATATCCACACTGCTTGCTGGGTAGGCAGAGTGAGGAACAGCAGAAGCCTTGATGCTGTGCAAGCCCTTCTAAGCAATAGCTAAAGCACTGGTGTGTTACCAATGCTGTTTTAGTTGAAAATCTCAAACACAGCTCCATACAGACTGCTAGGAAGAAAATTAACTCCAGACCAGGTGACCCACTACATCATAAATTAAATTGTGAATGACAACACTGGGAGTTATTCAGGTATATAAACAGATGCTTTATGTGTCATGGCTGGCAGATGTAACGCAAGACCTGTAGGAGACACAGCGTCTTTGCAGTGGCAGATAATCTAGGCCATCTACAATGGTATATTCACTTATGTTTGCCCAAAGTTGAATTCCACTTCAGTGTTGGGCTAACTAGAACTTAAAAAACTCATATTTCTCACTAGTTAAAAACTGAAGTTAAAATATTGCAGCTACAGTGAATTATCATATTTAGACCACACATATATTTTAGGATATGTGAAAAAAGCAAGGAACTTCATTAGATTCTATCTTTATGTCTCCCAAGACTTAACAGCGCTGGACCTGTTATAGCAGAGAAGACAGAGTGACAATCGATTAAATCTGGCTAAATTGTTAAAAGTCTGAAAGTCCAGGTCATTTCATTCTATATACCACCTAGTTATGCTCAAACCATTGAAAAAAGGAAACCTCCATGTACCATAGGGGTCAGTAAAAGGGCAGCATTTTTAAAGCAGTCCCTTAAAAAGTCTTTTCAGTACATACAAATAGAAAAGAAAAAAACCCAAAATATTATTTTAAATAGACTCTGTATTACTAGTTTCAGAGATGACATTTAAAATAGTCAAGGGAAAGCTGGTGGGTAGCTTTGCAATACAAAAAGCAAAAATAGTTTCATTATTCAGAGATGACATGGTGGTCTTTTCTTAGTCTTATTTATATCTAGCAGGACAATTTTCGTGCTTCTTTGATTTTGCAGTGGGAAATGAAACTAGGTCACAGGATATAAGATTTCATTTACTTCTATATTAAACAAGTAACTTGTGTTCGATGGAAGCACATCTTCTAAGGAGCAATCCAGTTTTGACCTGAAGACATCAAGAGATGAAAATTGTGCTGCTTCTCTTTCTGCTATATTCTAATGAGTAACTATTCTGAATGTTCCTTGAATTCATCTGGCTTCACTCTTTGCTGGTTCTTGTTAGCACTTGTCTTTTAGATAAAAGAGCTCTTTTAACACACAGCTACTCTTTGTTTTGGAAGTGCTTATGACCTTAATTGAGTCACTTTTTTTGTTTTTTTTTTTATAAAAATAAATAGATTGAGGTCTTGACACACTTCCACTGGAAGACCTTTTTATAGTTTATTCTTTACTATTCTAATAATGACAACATTTTTTTAAGGAATGGTGACAGCACAGCTGTATGTATGATTCCACTAGTTGTGTCATACATGCTAAATAAAAAATTGCCTTATTTATCCTCTGTGAATGACACTAGTCCTTTTTTGCAAAGACATAATGCTGGTAAATCACATTATTCCATTTTCAACTTCTTTCTCACAAAATCCTTTCCCAAGTCATTGTTATAGAAGATGTTGTTTCCCATTCTGTAGGTGTGACATTCATTCCTGTTCCAAACCTCTAACTCTCCTTGTGTCCATATGAAAATGAATTTGTTTGCATGGACTCAGAACGCTCCTGTGTTTAACTACCCTGCATTAAAAATTCCCATATTTATGTCATCCCTCCCAAGCTGTTGCCCACCCCAAGACTACTCATGGGGTGGGATGGGAGTGAGAAGCAGTGAGGAGGGGGACATGTAGAGTGAGAAACAAAGCCTCGATGAGTTGTAATGTCCCTGCTTACTGCAGGGGGGTTGGACTAGATGACCTGTAAGGTCCGTTCCAACCTAATGCATTCTGTGATTCCATGATTCTATGCACTGTTCGGCAACAGCAAAACCATTGGTGTGTTATCAACACTGCTTCAGTTAAAAAGCATAGCACCATACAGGTTGCTCTGAAGAAAATTAATGTCAACCCAAGCAGACCCAGTACAACCAGTTACTCTCAGAATACCCACAAAATCAGGTCAATAATGTGGCATTGACTTTTAACTTGGAAATCAGCAGTATGATACTGTCAGAAACTTCAAGTCTTTCTGGCGTTCCTTCAATATGATACCTCTAGTCTGACAGTAGATTCCTCTCCCCTATATTTTCACTTGATTATAGAAAAGAAGCCCTCCCCACAGATACCTTTTTTTTTTCTTCAGAAGCAAATGTGTTTTATAGCTAGTTTACAAGAAAGAGAAAACTTGAAATCTGGAAGTCATAGGTCTGTGCTGAATATGATCCACTGTGACATAAAGATTTTATGCAGCATTCTATTATGGCTCAGCAAGAATAGGAGAGCAAGATGCACTACACTTGCAGTGGCTGTCTTTGACTTCAATACAACATTACTGAGATCATGGGAGGTGGAACTGCTCCTACCATGTAAATTTTTTTCAGCCTTATGGGTAACACAAGGAACGGGTTTTAATATTCTGATTATTTTTAACTCTTTTTTTTTTTTTTTTTTTTTTTTTTTTTTTTTTTTTTTTAATATATGGGATTAAATTGTTTGGATCTGCACCAGTCTCTGCTGCCACAGGGAAAGACCAGTTATGTGGGGGTATGCTGATCATTCTATGGTGTACATGGACTGAGGAGGAAGCATAAATTCACATGTGGAGCATTTGGGGCCTTCAGCATAAGAGAAGCACCAGCTTCAGTCTGGTAGCTAGAGGAGAAATATGAAATCCTCTAAATGCAGAAAAGTGGCAGAGGAATATATTTTCATATTTACAGCATTGGTTGATTTCTTATTATTCACATTTCTATTCAATGGGTTCTTAATCATCTTTACAGATATATGTCTTCTAGGTCACACACAAAAGCCAGAGATAGGCACTTTGAGTGGTATTTCGTTTAAATTTAAAAGCTTTCTAATTACATCATTAGGAAGTGGAGGAGCGTTTAATCTTAACCTATCCGTTTTAGTAGTTTGTATGTAAGGCCCCATCATGACAGCATCTCAGTATCTCATTATCTTTATTGTAATCATCCTCACAACATTTTAAGGAGGTAGAACTGAGGCAAAAAGATCTAAAGACCAAAGCAATAAAGATTTATGTGCTATATTCTTAAGGATAACTTCCCCCTCTCTCTGTAGAATTAAATCTGCATTTCTTAACTCTCAAAAAATGTACATGAATGAACATTGCAGGGCTTATTCATAAAAATGCTGTAGAAGCAAGGAAGCATGATCCTTTCTTATGTGAAGAGGAAAGACATGCAGACCACAAGAATCCATAGTTAGACCTAGCAGCTACTGTCTTTATCTGGGTTAAAATAATATGGATCACTAATCTGTGTTCTGAAGACTCCTCACATGCTTCACAGTAAAATGCAATTGGATCAAATTTCTTCCCCTCTGCTCACTGTCCTAACACTTTTCAAGAGCAAAACATGTTCATTTTGTGTTAACCAAAGGCAAAACAGTAGCTGAAATGCATTGGAGATTTCAGAAAGAATATAAGATATATATATTTTTTTTTTTTTCAAAATGCAAATAAATTACCATGTTTCTAGTAGGAAATGTTTTCTGTATCTTGAGAAAAATGGATAACAGAAAACCAGAAGGCTTTGAAAGCTCTTGAGCTAAGTTATGATCTATGTTGTTTAAAGATCACACATACATACAGGAGGCAAATTAAATAATAGTGAAAATCAACTATGTTGTTCCTAAATTTTGAAAATATAATTAATTCAGTGCTCGTAGATGATTTGAAATTCTCTCTGAGAACTCCACTGTTCTTTTTTTTTTCTCTCTATTATTTAGAAATTATTTCAAGTTTATCAGGAGGAAAGTGTCTCAATGAAGATTAAATGCATGATGCTATTTAAAAGAAAAATGTTTTCCTTTCTTTCATGACAGTAGAATCCTGGAAAAGACGTAGAAATTATTCATGGAGAAATTTGGGTTCAACCATTCCCCTGAGGAGCTTTTATGGAAAATGAAACCTGACAGCTTAACTTTCATGAGTAGATTTATTAAAATCAGTAATAATTAAGAATTAATTATAGCTAAAGCAACATTTTTTCATGAATAGGTACCACTGAAACCACCTGAAAGGGTGGTTATTATAAATACAATCCACAATAACTGGGTTGTATCATGTGTATACTCCATATCTGTCCAACCATGATATTTTTGGTATACTTATTTTGTAAGAAAAAATTCCCTGAGTGATTTCAAGTCTTTTGGCACAAGATATCTTCTCACTTAGAGATGTTTCAGTGGGACCCCTGAACAGAAATTAGAAGCAAGAGAATAATGAGGAAAGCAATAACAATGTGGTGATGAAACTCATACAGGTTGTAATGATTTTTTTGGTATGAGTACTTTCTTCTGCTGTGAATAAACACTGTGTTTTGCCTCAAATTGTGTCAGAGCAACAAAAATTCATAAGTACTATTACTGAAGTTTCAGGTAGTAAAGCTTGGATAAAGAATGCACAAGAGAAAAAATAATAATAGAATTTCAAGAGGCTTACATATTTTTTCACCCTGTAAAAAATGTGTCAGAATGGTTAATTCTTCAACTTTTGCTTTTGCTTGGAACATTTTCTGGAGTCTTGTCTACATGATAGTTAACACAGCAATTAAGCAAGCACCTAGCTGGCAATTATTCCTTCATACTGAAACAGTTGCTTTTGACTAAAAGAAATTTTAATTGGTAATTACTGGGATCGATCTCATTATGTCCTCCATTTTAATGGAAAAATACATAGTTTAAACACTTTAGAAAAGGGCTGTATAATAAATCAAAGGTAACTGTTAGGAAATAGTTGTCTACGACCATGTATATGCCTTGTCCAACTGTACCATCTCTTTCAAATCTTTCAGAGGAAATGAACATGGTGAGTGCTTTGGGTAAAAGAGATGCTTAGATGACTGTCACTAAAATATCAACTGCTTAAACTTGAATAACAACCTATGGGGACAGGTTTAGCGCTTCTCAAGATACAAATTCCACATGAATATAGGGAATAATGGCAAATATAAGGGTGTCCACTTGCAACTAAATCTGCCTAGACTTCTATGAACGATCTTATAATCAGAAGTACTGATATTATTTCAGGGATACCTGCCTACCGCCTTCTTTCTGGTTACACAGTGGAATCATCCAAGGGTACTGTAACCAGCAGGTCATGAGCCACTGTGACTGAAAGACACCTTGAAGCCCAAAATGCAAGAACTACAGTGAAAGCAGAGACATCAGGAAATAATTTTCTTGTATCCCAGTGGCAAGGACACCTAACTGGGCATATTCTGTGTTTTCTTAATGTTTTCCCTGGAACAGATCTTCATATCAGAACAGTATTAATTCCCTCCTAGGATGTAAAACCATATTCTGTAGAGTTTTCCATCAGTCAGCGGTAGACAGAAACTGCATTCAAAAACAGGAGAGACAGTAAATAATACCCAGATGTGCGGGATCAATGAAGTCTCCCAATTCCCTTACTGTCTACTCTTTTAAGGAAAAATAGCTGAGGATATTTATAAATAAATTAACTACTCAGTTCCCTTACACTTTGAATATTTTGGATGACTGAATCTTTCACTGAAAGGATTATTAGACATTATATCACATCAACAATTTCACATATACTTAGTGAAATTTATATTGTAAAAAGCACAGACAGAATCCTGAGTTGATATAAACCAGAACTGAATGAGTTTGTTTCTTTGAGAAAATTAAAAAAAAAAACCAGCACCCCAAAACCTAGTTCATCAGAAATCCAAACAAACTAACCAAACAAAAAAATTCAACAAAACCCTATATATGTGTGCTTTGATATGCAGATGACGTTTCAGAAGCACGATATTCCTACAAAATGTAGTTCTCTTTTCCAGTACTGTTCATGTTTTGAGTGATACTGGTAGCATATTGACAAGTGGCCTTAGTGGGTAGGCTATTATGAGAAGTTCA
The DNA here is from genome assembly GCA_013399135.1 of Heliornis fulica. NCBI lineage: Eukaryota > Metazoa > Chordata > Aves > Gruiformes > Heliornithidae > Heliornis > Heliornis fulica. The sequence goes on from VXBZ01009091.1 coordinate 11,604, forward strand.
GAATTTCTACACTAAAACATTGAGAGCTATTTTTTGTAATTGTCAGAAATCCTTTAGAAAACCTACCAGGAGATTTTCAAGAGTGGTTAAGAATGTTTTAAGGTTCGCTGAGTTGAAGAATAAATTTTTAATTGTTTTTAATGAAAGCACAGATAAGCCAACACAGACTCTGTAAAATCCCAACCTAAATTAATAGACAAACTGAAAGAGAAAATAGATTCACTGTGAAGAAGCAGAAGTGGAGAGTATATTTTTCTTACCTTCTTTTCCAACTTGTGAAACCAATGGGTTTTTTCTGTCACCTTAAAGCCTCACAATCTTAACTCCTGTCCCTCTTTACTACCCTCAACTCTCTCATCATTTTCACCAGGTGTAGGTATACTTGACATTTTTCTCTTCATCTGAGAGAGTCTGAAAATACCTTATTTTCACTGTTATAAAAATGGGGGTGTAGTTTAGCAGACACCTGTTCAAATTGTAAACACAAAACCAGTAGAAAATAATTTGATGGAGGTTTATATAGTATCAGCTCTGGAACAGTTAATTAGATTTCAATTTCCTTATAGAACCCAGAAGACTAAATAATATATTCTAAATGCTGGTTTTCTAAGTCATGCCAACTGAATGAAACGTCTTTTCAAACCTTTTGGCTATGATGGCACATAAGCTCTTTCTATTCTGGTGTTCTTTTTATTTTATTTTTTTTTTTTTTTGTAATTTGGGGCAGTCTTTCTGTGTCCCAATGTCTATACATTCTATCTATACCATTTCACATATCAGGCTAATTGTTTTCCTTCTTTTCAGTCTAGTTTTAATTCCTATATAGTGTTTAGGGTATTAAACAAAGGGGGCCATTTGGTAGTCACTTGTAAGTGATTTAGAAGTAGAAAAATATTTGAAAACTTGGTTAATATTTTATGCTAAAATATATGCTTTATACAATCATAAACATTTTAAAAATATTTGTTTGTTTCATTAGGGGCTGTATTATGACATCTGCTGTCTTTATTCTTCCTAGCACCGGTTATAAGATTGAATTTTTAACTTGAAGTATAGTTTAGAGAAACTCAGCAGAAATCACGGCATTCTGATTCTCTGTAAAGCAAGGTTATCTGTCACTTTGTCACTCTAATTTTGTTACCATTATTTTTCTCCTTTTAAAAATATTAATTTCTGCTACTTGACTAACCCTATTGTTTACTATTCTCAATTTAACTGCTCTTGGTACCCATGCAGTAAGTTGTTGACAGCAAGTCTTCTAAATAGGGAGATGTGAGGATTATCTGGTGGGGGAAAAGGAGAGGATAAAAAATAAAATAACACATCTGAATAATGTGTTCCGAGAAGACTGCTGTCAGCAACCTACTGAAGTCATAGATGTTTTACTGAAGGAAGTGGTTTTGTTAAAGCTTAGAATATGTTTGCTGGGCAAACATCCCCATGCAGCAGAGAAGGACATTCGTAAACCATACCTCCACAAAATCACTCATTTCTATAACATGGACTATACCACAGACAGGAAGAAGGTGGAAAAAACTTTTAGTTGTCTTTTATTTTCCCACATCATAGGATTCTTCATCCATATTTATATAGCCTTAGGGATCTATACACACCACAGAAGCAACAGTGTTCTGCCCATCAGTTAACTGTCGCCTGCCTCTCTCTGTTTCTGTAGCTGTACAATAATTCACTATGGAGTTGTCATACTGGAAGATAATTGCTCTGGTCAAAATGGAATCATTTTTTTCCACCTTACATTCTTCTGACATTTTTATTCTGTAAAGGAGTCTGGAGAGAGTTAGGGCCTCTACAGTTGGATTACTTTTAAGTATCTAATTTACACTATATATATTTTCTTACTAACACATCTAATTGTAACCTTGTATTTCATTGTGTACCTAATTATTGTTCTGGGCAGAGGAATTTTGTTTCAGAGCAAGTCAATCTCTTCATTTTGGGGACTTGAAAAATGAGGCTTCTTTTACCATGAACATATGCAACTAAGACTAACAATATCCACTAACATTATCTTTACCATGGAAAAAAATATTAGGTACAGTCTCCAGAAACATAGTAATCTGCAATGAATAGTTTACAAGAGTAATGGCTGGGTACTAATGAACCACCAGTATTGGTCAATTTCTGAAAAAAACCCACTTCATCCTTTGTTTACATTAATAAATTGATTTTAAAGAAACAAATTTCAAGATCTGCTTTAAAAAGAAGGAAAGGAAGAATTATGAGAATATGAGGAGCAATCAGCACAGGAATGCTTTTTTTATGAATATTGTGTTATAAATCATTACTATATTCGTATGGCTTCAGAAAGTATAGTTGGGGGCTTTTTCACAAGCTACGCTTAGGCGTCTAAAAAAAAGCAGACCCTTGACTTTTGCCAAACATATCCCTGACCTCCTAATGTTTTACTGGGTTGGTTGGAATACAACCAAGAAAAGGAAAAATGAAGGCAATCCCATGTGTATTCCTTTGTGTGAGAAATGGTATTTTATCACAAGTTTCTTGGGTGACAAAAACATAAATTAGAAATAAGTAGCAGTGGAACATAAGCTATCCCTTGGAACTGTAAATTTTCTGTCAAGCCTCAGCAGATCAATAACAGTCCACAGTGAACACGAACCTATTTCCAGTTCACAGGCGTCAGAATGTTATGATTGAGAAATACAGTGGTGAGTAGCTCTGCATGAACACAATACACAACTGATTGGCAAAGTTAAATTGTTAAGTGTAGCTTTTACCCATCAAAGCTTAAAAGCTAGTTTGCCTTCAGTTTGGTGCTGCTCCCAACATATTCAACTAGTGTGCGTCTTTAGTGAAGACGTGATACTTGCATGGAAGATACTAAAGCAAAAGCCATGTGAGATGTTTTACCTGATAAACTCATATGCAGATAGCCTACAACTTTTCTACAGGGTTGATACCTGCTGTCATGGCACTTTTCCTAGAGATGAAAAGTCACAATATCCCAGAATGATTTGGGTTGGAAAGGACCTCAAAGCCCACCTAGTTCCAAGCCCTGTGCCATGGCCAGGGACACCCTCCACTAGACCAGGTTGCCCAAAGCCCCATCCAACCTGTCATTGAACACTGCCCGGGAGGGGGCAGCCACAGCTTCTCTGGGCAACCTTTGCCACTGACCCACCACGCTCAAAACAAAGAATTTACTCCTAATGTCTAACCTAAATCTATATTCTTTTAGTTTAAAGCCATTAACCCTTGTCTTATCACCACAAGTCCTTGTAAACAGTCCCTCTCCATCTTTCCTGTATGCCCCTTTTGATACTGGAAGTTTTCAATAAGCCTCCCTAAAGGCTTCTCCAGGCTGAACAAACAAGCCTGTCTTCATAGCAGAAGTGCTCTGTCCCTCTGATCATCTTTGTGGCCCTCCTAGGAACTCAATCAAACAGCTCAATATCTTTATTGTACTGGGGACCCCAGAGCTGGACTACAGGTGGGTTCTTACCAGGGCAGAGGGAAAGAATCACTTTCCTTGACCTCCCTTAGGAAAGAATCACCTCCCTTAGGTCACACTGAAAGTCTAAGTCAGAATTTAGAACTAACACAAATCTTTAATTTAAGAAGCAAAAAAAAAAAAAGAAAAAAAAAGAGAAACAGAGATTACAACTGAGGAGTGGGCAGTAGTGATTTTCTATCAGTCTGCTTATTAAAGCCTAGCCTGTTCAAATGTTTAAATATATTTTGACCCTTACTTTGTAAAAAGCCAGTTATTCTTATGCCTCACCTTCAAAAGGAAAATGGGCAATATGCAGAACATGTAATATAAAGTCTATAGCATCCTATCAGTCTTTGAATTATTTTGCATTCATGTTCTGAAGCATTTTGTGAGGTTTTAGATAAAGTATTTGTTTTTTTTCTACAGACGTATTTGATTTTGTTAATCCTCCTTTTTTATCCATTACGTATTTCTAATCTCTCTGACTTTAGATCTGTCTTCTTTCTCTGATTACAGGAAAAGTTGAAGGCATCTTTGTTCCACCTATAGGTTTCCCCTTTCATGACAGTGACAAAAGGTGAACAAGACCCAGCCTGTGGAATATTGCTGCCTTTTTTCTGTTAAACACAATTAACAGATATTGTGGATATAAATAAATTAAATTATATTACTTCCACTTTTGATGGTGTGTATATATGAGCTTAAAACACTTTTATTTTTAATTGTAGATACTTAGGTAATTTGATTATATGACTCTGCTAGACTGTATTTTAGAAAGTAGAACTCCTGTAAAGTATGACATGCCACAATTTACCAGTATTTAAGATGGCTTTGAATTAGATGTTTCTGGTTTTCAAATTTTCTGGTCTGACAATACCATTATAAATTTATCCAAAACATTACATATACTCTGGGTCTCATGTGTTTAAAATCATAAACTGCTGCAATGTTTCTGATTTCATAGTAGTGAAATTATGTCTATAATCTGTCAAGTCTCAAGACAATGTGTCATATATAACAAATATAAATTTTGGTTACAATTCTGTACTTCAAAGTTATGTTTTCTCTCACTTGAATTTACAAATAGTGAGAGTACAAATGCTGTATAAATATTTTTTGAAGCTTTATTCTATAAAATTCAAACATTTCATATCAAGCATTGTATATAGGCCTATAGTATCTACTTTCATTGTCACAAGATCATTTGCTAGATAATTGCTGTATTTTCTACATTTTACACTTTTCCCTCCCCTCTTATATTCACTCAGGGTGGGAGGTTAAGTCCTCATGTTTGTCACATACATTTGAGTCACCTTCACCTCCTTCCCATTTTCATGTTTAATACATTAGAAAAAGATATAATCTGTAACATAAAGTTCACCTACAAATTAGCTATGAAGACCTTCTGTAGTGTGCATACTAATGCCCCTGTTGCCTTAGTAAATATTTTTCTTGTGCCTTCTATACTGACAGAAAACTTCTATCAGAGTCTCAGCAAGATTTCTAAACCAATTTACACGCCTAACAACAGATTTCGATGCTTTCACCTCCAGACAGGTTATTTGCTACAACTGATATTTTCCAGATTTATATTTAGGTTTGCAAATCATACATTTACAAGTGACAGAGCAATCTCCTCACCCTCTCTGCTGAATCCTTTTCTATCCTTGTCACCAGCAGCTGAGGATATCCTTTCACAGTGATTTCTGACAATCTTGGCCACATAAATAGAAACAAAACATTTGGCAAGTATGCATCACACTTACAGACACTTTCATCTTTGTGCATACCGATGGTAAGTTTAGATTAAGGTTTAGGGAGGGTATAATAGAGGTCCCAAGTACAGAATGACTTCAAGAAATTGTTTGCAAGCATCAGTTGCAAACATCCATTACCTGATGCCTAAAGGCTGAATGCCAGCCATCTTTATCAACTGTGAGATTTCTAGATATGCTGTTTATTTCTTATCTCTTTCTGTGGTACTAAACTACATCCTCATGTGGAAGATAATGAGAAATGTGAGTAAGGGTTTTCAATTAAATTTTCAGAGCCCTCATAATTGAGCTCTTACTATAACAAAAAAATAAAAAGGTAATAAATATGTATTGCACCTGGCTGAGATGGGGTTAATTTTCCCCATAGCATCACGTATAGTGCTCCGCTGTGTACTGCTAACCAGCAAGGTGTTGATAACTCACCAGTGTTTTGATTACTGCTGAGCACTGCTGGCACATGCCAAGGCTCTCTCTCCAACATTCCCTAGGCTGGGGTTCGTCAAGATCTTCAAAGAGGTCATAGCCAGGACAGCTAACTCAAACTGACAAAAGGGATATTACATGCCATATGATGTCTGCTCAGCAATAAAAGCTACAAGAGGAGGAGGGAGGCAACAGGTTGACCACAAGCGAAAAATGTGCACCTGTGGCAAGGGTTGTCACCTGCATTCTGAGCTGCAATAGGTTGCCATCAGGTTGAGAGAGGTGATCTTTCCTCTCTGCTCAGTGCTGGTGAGAACTATCTGGAGTGATATACATACTGCTGGGTTCCCAGTGCCAGAAAGATATGGGCATAGTGGAGTGAGTCCAGTAAAGGTCTCTGAAGGACTTGAACATCTGTCATATGGGGAGCCACTGAGAGAGTTGGGGTGGTTCAGCTCGTTTTAAAAGATTTGGACTAGGTGATCTCCAGAGGTTCTTGCCAACTTCAACCATCCCAGTTTGTTACCTTACTGCAGTTTTATTGCATTTTTACTGCATTGTTTCAGTGAATTCACTCTTTCCACACTCTTTTTCTGATAATTTCTCTTCTGTGAATAGTTTACTGAATGTTTTTATTCTATTCCCTAGTCAGACATCTGAAGATCTAAACCAGACATTTGCAGGGTACAGCAGTGAGTGGTAATTATTGACTATTGGTTAATAATCCACTTCTGTAAATATTACTTTTTTATTTTCTTAATTTCTGAGTGGAAAACTCCTCCGGCAGCAGAAAAATACTATCAAGCCATCAAATGCAGTTCTAATAAGAGGGCATCTCTATGCTAATGCACATGATCGAGAGCTGTTAAGGATGGGTGGGCTTTGCTTATTAGTTCAAGCTAAGAAGTAAATTTTAACAGTAAAAAATATAAAAAGATTTTAGAGCTATGGGGAACTGACTTATTTCCACTCTGGCCTGGGGCAAGTGTGATCTAAGATAAATGCTCGAGAGAATCTGTTGAGCATGAGTACAAGAAAGGAGCAGAGGCTGAAGAGTAAAGATAAATGAAATGTTCCTTTGAATCCATTAAAAAGACTTTGTGGCATTTTCTCTTTTAACCTTCCTGATCTCCTGTACTATGATCTGTGTGAAGCTGCTGAAAGGAAAATTTCTTAAATTTGCTTTAATAACCAGTACTTAAAATGAGCTCATGACAACAATTTTGCAAATACAGATCTCTCATTGCTATATTCAAATTTAAAGATAAGAAGTTATTGCATTAATCCAGTCTAAGACTTTGTAGAAAAATAAATCCAGTGAACTCATTCAAGACACTATGTTCCATATCATCTGCATTAAATACGTGAATTAAATATGTGACACCGATGGCATTATAAGACTAAGATGAATATGTAATCAGAAGCAGGAATGGCTGTTTAAAGTTTTACAGTCTAAATTGCAAGGTCATTTCCATAGTGATAAAACCAAAGTTTTTTTTAAAAAAGAAACAACTGAAGACGTCATTTTTTCCACTTTGCCTCTATACAACTATTAAAATTGCATACAGATATTTTTTATCTTTCTCGTGCTAAAAGCAACTCTGGATTATTTTTTTGCACAAAAGAGAATAGAATATGATACTAATCTATAATGCCAATGTAATTTATATAGCAACTTTTGCGAAAACTTTAAGGATTTATTCATTATAACTTCCATTTCTAAATATTCATGTTTCATATAATGCTTGTATTCCCTAAAAGATAAATGGATCACTCAAGGAAAGTTGCTCGCACATTTTGAAGGAATCTTTTATACAATACACTATCTCAATAGGTTACATATATGTAATACATTGGTGATCATGAATCAAAAAGATGCACATTAGCTTACAGTACGTTAAATCATCATATGCTTACCAAGAAATAATTTACAATATATTGTAATTTCCTATTATTTTAGAAAGTTTTCAAGGTAGACAGAAGGATGTAAACCTTTTCCATTCTTAGGCCTTAGAAGAGTCTAACTAAATAACTATGTATATTTAACATATTTAAATAGAGGGACTTAGAAAAGTAACAATAAGCCTGTGGCAAAATCCAGACACCAGTCTCCATAGTCAGTTGAAAACCTGATTTCAAACGTATATTTAGAAATAATTTATAAATGAAATCAATTTTTTGATTGGTTATGTCACATATATTCCTATTTTAAGCTACCTAAATATTTTCCATCTGTTGTATAAAAGGATTAGGTAGTGAGATCATTACTCATTTTACTTTTCATCTGATCTAACAAAAAGATAAATTCAGGTCAAAATTCTCCATAAAATTGTATGAAGGTTCATCACTGTAACACTTTGAACTTTACATACATGGAGAATTCTGCCTTCATTCATTTGAACTAAAATTCTCCTATGCCATTCCTTTTTATTTTTGACCAAGACAATTCCAAGTAAAAATATGCTACAGGCAAAAAAGGTCTAAATGAAAAAGATGTGAAAAGTCTCCTCAACTTTTTCCAAGCTCTCATAATTTGTTTCATGACATCAACACTTTCTACCCCAAAAAACCTGCCTTTCATAATTAGAACTACACACTGTAAGAGAGTGATCTGAGACTATCTTTTAAAGATTTCTAATTCCATTCCAATTCTAAATTTAATTCTTTTCATATTCCATTGATGATGAAAGGAAGAAGGCAATGAAAAGGCAACCTTTTCATTGCAGTCACTGGAAGACACACTCAACCTAACATTAAGCAGAATAACTTAATCTGTAAAAGATGGGAAATCAGCGTGGATTAGCCTGCAACTCACCGCATCACACTTCAGTGAGAGTATCATAGGCATGCTAAATGGAAACAAATTTTCTGAACTCTGTACAAAGACCGTATTGTACATTTATTAGTAGAGAATATCACAGGCCAGGAAATGAAAAAAAAACAACCTACATTCCTCACCCCTTCTCACACCAAGTTTTCTCATGTCATGTTAAATGCAGCTGTCCTTATCTCTCATGTCAAGATGAATGACACACCTGTGTAATACTGCTACATTAGGCATATGCCCTAGTCCCTAATCAAAATGTACTAAACATTGACTATAGCAAAGGTATATGAGTAAGCCAAAGTGTTTCTGTGCACATTTAGCCAGATGACAGATTAGTGTATATTTTGTAGTTCAGATCCAGTTCTTTGTCTTCACCATCATTTTAGAAATAATCAGTGATTATCTTATCTTTTTTTTTTTCTCCTTAAACTTTATTTAATGATGGAAAATCTTGGTTCCATGCTCTTAAAGACCAAAGGAGCACGATTTAGTATGTTTAGAGAGTCCAAATTCACCGTGTCGTACTGTAGCTTTTGAGCACTATTTCCCCTGAACTTCTCACATTATGTAAATGAATTTATTGTTATTAGTCTTCAGTTAAGACAATTTGGGAAAAGAATATTCTTTCATATGATTAAACACATAACTTCATAACTTTCTAATTTATTTAATCAGAATATTCTCTTGAACTACTACCTAGAATTCAAGGTATGATTTGTAACACTGTTTCCTTGTCAAAACATCAAGTATTTTGCAGATTTTCAGACTGGTCTTGCATTTTCTTGCTTAATTCAGCTCCTTCACATTTCTTCCTTCAAGTGAGCTCCTTTTCAGATTCCCCATATGGAGTCTGCAGCAGACTTTTTTAAGGAAAAGAAACCTGCTTACTTAACCTTAACAGATGTTTTGGGAGGGTTACCTCCACTCTCCTTATCTTAGTTCTTGTTTGCTCATCTCTTGAGCTCTACTGACCTAGTAATCTAGGGGATTAGAGGAAGAAAATGGTGGCTAAAATGCATCAACTCAGCTCATCTGTGCAGAGAGCATAAATATTGTGCACAGGTTTCAGGAGCTGAGTCAAATCAGAGTTCAGGTTCACAAGTCTGAATACAGAGAATATTCATATGTGAAAGACTAAAGTTCTAAAGCTAAATTGCATTTCCCCCACACTTGTCATTTTGTATCAAAGCCTACAAGGTAGAGGGTCCCCTGATACAATAAGTTATTCTGAAATGCTCTTAGTGTGAAACAGCTGCTTTTGAATCATTTACATATTCTTCACACTGAAAGTAGTATTTTGAATACCTAGCTATTAAATAGCAGAACTTTACAAGAAAGAGGAAGGATCCTAATTCTTCCCAAAATTAGTTTCAGATCTCTTTGTGCATAGAATAGGATGAAAGGTAACCTCCATAAACCAGATTTTCTGATTTGTCTAAAACAGCCAAAACGGCCAAAAGAATTATCATCCAAATAAGAGAGAGAAAGCTGTAGTGGGGAAAAGTATATTTCTCTTGCAAATTCCAAGCAACAAAAACAACCCATGGTCATGGAAAATTAAAAAACTTAGAAGCACCTTCACCTTTCTTGAAATTCAGGAAATTGTGGAACATGAACTCTTAAATGGACCACAATATAAGTTGCTCATCCATAGATTTTATCCTAATTTCTAGTAGTAAACCAGAACTGCTTCATGGTCTCAAAAGTCCTTTTAGTGCTCAACTACTAAGTACCTCTCTGCTCTACAATTATGTGAAAATAGTTCCTCTAAGAAAGTGGCACCATCGCCTGTATTTCTCTTACCCCATTTTGCTTCCTTTCTGTTTTAATGAGAAACTTCTTCCTGAAAATAGCCCATAGTGTTTCAAGGTTCATAGTATTTAATATATTTCATTGAAAGGTAATATTTTAATGTTGCTTTAGAAGGAAAGTGAAATGAGACTCAGATTGACTCTGCTCTTTGATATCTCTACCACCCACCGAGAATTAATGAAACCAGGAAATGTAACAAATGTCAAGTTGGTTCTGAATGGGTGTGTGGGCTTGAGTTAGTTGCTTCATGAAATGTTTGTGCAGAAGCCATTGTTAGGTGGACTGAAAGAGACTCAAATTGGACAGGTGGAGCATTCAGAGAGGTCAGAGTTAACTAACATATGTCTTATCTAGCTGAATTTGCAAGTGTCTTCTATTTTTTATATTCTAATTACAAATTACGTGATTAGACATCACAAGGCATGTGATAAAGCATATAAAGGAGTGGCAATTATATGTGCTCACTCTAAAAGAAAATAAAAACCAATTAATCTAAACACTATATAGTCAGATATGAGGTCAGATATCTCCTGATGCCTATACATAGCTACACTTCAGGCCAGTGTGCTTCTACAGATATGTTTCTTGAGTAAAATAAAACCTAATCTGTGTCATATGTCATATGCTTCAAACTAACTATAATAAAATAATCAGAAATCATAAGTCTTATTTGCAGAATGTTATCCCCAGGAGAAGAATCCAATATACCATCTGAGATAAAGTCTGCACCCCGATTCATCTACTTTTGCATGCTATAACACCTTGTACATTTGCAATTATACTGGTTAAATTAATTTGATTATTTCCCATGTAATTGCTTTCCCTTAAGCTTTACTACATAAAAGGAAAAAAATTAACTTGCTGAACAGTACATAGGAATATAATA
>VXBZ01009091.1:22804-57859 GCA_013399135.1 Heliornis fulica
TATATCAGATAAGACTGAGATATTTAGGTCCTAAATTTTGAAATTGATATTATTTAATTAATAAGCATATAATTTTGTTAATGCCTGAGATAGGTGAAAAACTTATGTCTCTAGTTCTACTAACAGTGCATGGTGAGTTTGCTTAAGTATCCTGCATGCTTCCATCAGTGCTCTTGTGCCTAAAATATAGACAGTAGGGAAGCAAAGCAGTGCTCTTGAATTAAATGTCAATAGTCCCAGAGAAGATGTCTGAGAAAATCTATAAAAACCTGTTGTTCCTGCTTATGTTTGAACACTTAAACCAAAAGTCTGTCCCTGTAGAGGTCTTCAAAGGCACCTCCATCTCCTGGTTATTCATGGAATTAAAGATGATTTTTTCAATAGTACCCTAAAATTTAGCCGTAAGCTAGATGCCTAAGTTAAAATTCCTGTCTGTTTAACACTGATGGGTGTGCTTAATTAATGTATACATGTTACTACAAGCTGAAATCTTTAGATGATAAAAAGGGTATGCCTTTTCCTCTTTTTACTATATTTTTGTAGTCTCCTGTTACCTTTGTAGCTTTTTAATTTATTTTTGTACTGAGTATATTTTCCTTGGGGTGCCTTATCAGTATTAAGTGTAGTTTTTCAAGTAAATTTACTTTTGGCATATAGCACAGAGCTTTTACCTGCTATTCCCATTTGTGTTATGGTTGAAGTAGAAGGATGCTTCATCTTCGCTCAATCTGTCACATAAGTACTAGTGTTCATTCCTCCAGCTACAGGATAAAAGTATTTTTTGTAGCCCTCACTTCGATAAAGTTGCTGGGACTTCCACCCAATTATCTCCTGCAATGAATATTTTACTAAAGACAATTTGTCAAGCACAATTGAGACTTTTGTAATAATAACAAATCCTTTCTTATCATTCTTTACCTTGACCTCAGTAAAGCATTTGATGCTGTCTTCCACAGTATCCTGGTGGATGAACTGAGGAAGTGTGGCCTGCAGGGTAGAGTAGTGCGGTGGATTGAGAGCTGGTTGAGGGGAACAAGCCAGCGAGTTTTGATTGAAGGGACCCAAGGGTCCTGGTAGACAGCAGGATGACCATGAGCCAGCAATGTACCCTCATGGCCAAGAAGGCCAATGGCATCCTGGCGTGTATAAGAAGAGGGGTGGCTAGTAGGTCAAGAGAGGTCCTTCTCCCCTTCTATTCTGCCCTGGTGAGTCTGCACCTGGAATATTGTGTCCAGTTCTGTTCCCCTCAGTTCCAGAAGGGCATAGAACTCCTTGAAAGAGTCCAGTGCAGGGCCACCAAGATGACGAAGGGAGTGGAACATCTTCCTTATGAGGAAAGGCTGAGGGATCTGGGTCTCTTCAGCTTGGAGGAGACTGAGGGGTGACCTCATTAACGTTTATAAATATGTAAAGGCTGAGTGTCAAAAGGATGGATCCAGGCTCTTCTCAGTGATGGCTTAAATAAAAATAAAAGTATAAATTTGTAAATGTAAGTGATCAACCATATTTTCATGAGTTATACTTGGTATTTTTAAATGTTTTTGTTTGTTTGGCAATTCAAAAAACTTCAATATTTTACAGTCTTCCAGACACTATCTGTCATGACTTAAAGAAGATATTATAATTATTGCTATAATAGTGTACTATTTAACAGATTACAAAATCTAGCATATGTTACTACTTATGCTGTCTCTTAAGTAAGATTCCAGGTATCTAGTAAAATCAGACAATTAGAATCTGATCTAGAAATCCTTATTCTATCAAGCAGACCTTTTACTGAGATGAGCTGACAACATTGAGAAGTGTAGGGAGCATCTGCAAAAGTGCTCACCTGTCAAAAATAAAGTGTTTTTACTACTGTAATACTGAATGTGGGAAGTGTGCAACAGTTCTGATATTCAGCATTAATAATACATTGTTAATTAGCAAGCTGCACAGTAAATCACTCTTCTTTCACAATCCTGCAGCGGTATCACTTCTTTCACACCACTCATCTGAAACGAGAGGACTTCAAGTTCTCAGATACACATGCACTGACTTTGCAATCTGCATGTGTGCAGATACCTCCCCCGTTGTAAGCAGATACTTACTTATCTCATCAAAGAAGACACTAGCTTTCAGAACAGCTACAATACTGAGCTTTCTCTTTCAATTTATAAGTTATATTCAGTTTTTGCAATGAGGTTTTGGTAGCATGAAGACTAGACACAGAGGTGCTCTCTGGAGAAGCTGATAGAAGCTTCCCTTACGTCTGACAGAGACAATGTCGGGCATCTCCAAGATGGACCCAGCACTGATCATGTCTAAGTGACAGTCGTAGCACCTCTGGGATAACAGAGTTAAGGGGAAAAAATGAAAGCAGATATTTCAACCAGAGAGAGGAGCAAGAAGATCTGAGAAACAACTTTGCACATATCGAGGCCAGTGAAGAAGGAGAGGAGGTTCTGCAGAGATTCCCCTGCATCTCATGGAGAAGACCAAGGTCAAGCAGGTTGTGCTCCTGAAGCCCAGGGAAGATGATGGAATAGAGATTGCACCTGCAACTCATGGAGGACCACTTGGTGGAGCAGCTGGGGACACCTGAAGGAAGCTGTGAACTGGTGGGAAGCTTGAACTGGAGCAAGTTCCTGGCAGGACCTGCAGCCTGTGGAGAAAGGGGCACATGTCAGAGCAGGTTTACTAGCCAGACTTATGATCACATGGAACTGACCCACACAGGAGAATTTTGTGTAGAACTGCCACCTGTGGGAAGGGCTCATGCCGAAGGGCTGCCTCCCATGGGAGGGACTCTGTGGTGGAGCAGGGGAAGTGACAGAGCAGCTTCTGTGGGCATCCCACCCCACAAGGGCAAACATACATCAAGTCAGACTGCATTTTATATATAGTAATTTATCCTCTTCTTAGTTGCTGCTGTGGGAACAGTACAGAACAGTTAAAGCACAAGACACTGGTATTTCCTTAAAAACTCCAGGAATTTATCCCTTAAAGATTTCTTAAAACAGAGGAGTTAAATTCTTGATGAATATAATTTTGTATTTCTTATTCTTATTCTTATTCTTATTCTTATTCTTATTCTTATTCTTATTCTTATTCTTATTCTTATTCTTATTCTTATTCTTATTCTTATTCTTATTCTTGTTTGTTGTTATGTTTTGCTCGTGTAGTTGTTCAACGGCTTTTTACACATGAGGATTTTTCGGTATTTATTTTTGCCATCGATTTTAGTTACATTCATCTTCTGGTACCTTTTTTTTTTTCTCAGGAGGCTGCATTTTCCAGTTGCAGCAAGTTACCATACTTTCTTCTGCTGCAACTGTGAAATAGATGAGGAAAAATTGTACTTGAAAATGCTTGTAATTGCAGTTGAAAGTACAGTGGCAGGTTATTTAATGCACTACATATTAAAGACATTATTGGAATGATATAGTGTCCTGTTTTGGCCTCCAGTAGATGAAAGATATTGATAAACTGGAGTGCACTTAGCACAGAGCAACTATTAGGGTAAGGGGCCTGGAGACCTTGTCCTGAAAGAGAGTATAAGGGAGCCAGTTTTAATCAGCCTGGAGAGGAGTTGTTTTGGGGCAGATATGAAAGCAACCTTGGTGGGTTGAGATATAGTTTAATAGGACAATAAAGGAAGGTGATGATGATGATGATGGTAAAAATAATAACAATAATAAAAGTGATGCACAAGTGCAATTGCTCACAACACGCAGAAGGAAAATAATCTCATGCCCAGTTTGTTTCTGAACAGCAATCCCACATCCTGGTTAGTTTTCCCAGGTATATCAATAGCTTGTCATTAAATGGTAGGGAATATTGTCTACTGTCACTATCTACTGCAATACCCCATTGACAAACTGATGAAATAGAGGCTAAGTAGTTAGACAGTGAGACAAACTGAAAACCAGCTGCACTGCTGGTCTCAAAGGATTGTGATTAGCAGCATGAATTTCAGTTGGAAGCCAGTCTCTACTGGTGTACCCCAGGGGCCATTACTGTTTAATGTCTTCATTAATGATCAGAATAATGGGACAGATTACACTCTCAGGAAGTTTGTAAAGAAACCTCTGAGGAGTGGCTGATAGACCAGATGCATCTGATGCCATCCAGAGGGACCTAAAAGACTGGAGAAATGGATAAACAGGAATCTCATAAAGCTCAAAAAAAAAAAAAAAGAAGTTCCAAGTCCTGTACCTGGGGAGGAACAACACTGTGCACCAATTCACATTGTGGTCAAACTGGCTGGAAAACAGTTCCGTGGAGAGAGACTGGGGGTTCTGATGGACAGGTTTTCAGTACAAAACAGACAGGGATCTCCTGGAGAGAGTCCAGTGGAGGGTCACAAAGATGATTAAGGGCCTGGAGCATCTCCCCTATGAGGAAAGGTTGAGTGAACTGGGGCTGTTCAACCTATTTTGGAATACCAATACTATTCTCCTTGCTGGATAGCTGCTCTTTTGTACAAATGAGATGACAGAAGAACTTAAAATATTGGAAACTGCTAATTACCAATGGGCATGCACAACTTCATAGTGAATGCGCTACATGTTAATACATTGCACTACAAACCAGCACTGATTAAGGTTTCTCTGTTCTTTTTCATGTGAGAGTAAGTGAAAGTAGGCACATATGATAGTCACTGAAATTGTCCATAATTCTAAAGATTCTAATAGGTGTAATAATAGGTACATTTCCTAACATTTTAGTATGTTAATCCTTCTTTCCTTCCTTTCCTTCCTCTCCTTCCTTTCCTTCCATGTGCTTCTGGTATAAATAGAAAGTTCTACATTTCCATGACTATTAATGTTTTCATGAAATTAGTAAATTTTCAGGGTCTTGTCTTTAAACACCTGTTCTAAGTGTTCAATCATGCAGATTTTAACTGATAAGATTGCATTAAAATAGTTGTAACAACCTGAAGTAGTACAAACACTGAATATGATTGTCTGAGTTGTGTTTTTTTTTCTAAAAATCTTTTTAAAANAAGGTTTGATAAATGATTAATATAGCTCATACATATCTTAATGTCATAGATAATATTCTCGATGATCCTTATGGATCTCTNAAACAGTTCCGTGGAGAGAGACTGGGGGTTCTGATGGACAGGTTTCCAGTACAAAACAGACAGGGATCTCCTGGAGAGAGTCCAGTGGAGGGTCACAAAGATGATTAAGGGCCTGGAGCATCTCCCCTATGAGGAAAGGTTGAGTGAACTGGGGCTGTTCAACCTATTTTGGAATACCAATACTATTCTCCTTGCTGGATAGCTGCTCTTTTGTACAAATGAGATGACAGAAGAACTTAAAATATTGGAAACTGCTAATTACCAATGGGCATGCACAACTTCATAGTGAATGCGCTACATGTTAATACATTGCACTACAAACCAGCACTGATTAAGGTTTCTCTGTTCTTTTTCATGTGAGAGTAAGTGAAAGTAGGCACATATGGTAGTCACTGAAATTGTCCATAATTCTAAAGATTCTAATAGGTGTAATAATAGGTACATTTCCTAACATTTTAGTATGTTAATCCTTCTTTCCTTCCTTTCCTTCCTCTCCTTCCTTTCCTTCCATGTGCTTCTGGTATAAATAGAAAGTTCTACATTTCCATGACTATTAATGTTTTCATGAAATTAGTAAATTTTCAGGGTCTTGTCTTTAAACACCTGTTCTAAGTGTTCAATCATGCAGATTTTAACTGATAAGATTGCATTAAAATAGTTGTAACAACCTGAAGTAGTACAAACACTGAATATGATTGTCTGAGTTGTGTTTTTTTTTCTAAAAATCTTTTTAAAAAGAGGAGAGAGGTTAGATAATTATCTATAAACCCTTTTTTTGTAAAATCAACCAACCAACCATCCAAATAGCCACTGATTATGCTGAAACCTACCACAGTATGGCTTGTTTTCTTTTAACCATTTAGTGTGTTAGCTATTTTGTGTTAAGTGAGCATAAAATGGTATCAGACACATTTTTAACAGACATACATTTATTATTATTATTATTATNTGGTTATATCAGGATGATCATAGAGGTAAAAATATCCTTTTCACCTGTTGTTTTAATCTAAAATGTTAGATACATATGAAATATCATATTTCCCATTTCTTAGTATTTTAATATTGTCTCTACATAAAAACATCTTTTTTAAAGGGGAAGAGGGTACACATAGCTTAATTTTTCTGCATATGTAATGATATTCAATGGTTTGCTATCTTTCTCTTTCACATATGTTCTTTCTCTGAGCTTGCTTTCTATGAAAACAGGAGTACCCTCCAGCCCTCACCAAAAGCTTTCCATTTAGTTCTTTCACTGCTCAGAACTAGATGGGACATATAAAATTTTGACAGGCGTATTTGTTAAAGCATTAGCTCTTCACATGTTATTGAATTCTGACTGTATTAAGGCTTTTATGAGTCCTACCAGCATAACCTTCAATACTTCATTTTTCCCGTAGCTATAACAACTTCAATGCAAACCCTGTTCTTCAGTGAAAATTTTCATAGGATTTTATAATGAAAAGCAAAAGTTAAATACTTTCCAGTGCATTTTGAACTTTTAATGTTAATATTTTTGTAGTTGAAAAGTCATTTCCTTATGAAAAGTCAAACACACATGAAATGAAGATGGAAAGAGAATTGAAAACTTCACAATTTATGATTGTTCAAAACTAACAATGAACCAAGACCATTGATGTAACTGCCACCAGAGTAGCAATAAATACTGTTTGAGTAAACAACAAATGAAATAAAGGATAATAATTTCAGCGTCTGAATACAAAGTATTTACATTCCTCAAGTGTACTTGAATTGTATTTGAATTCCTCAATTCTGAACTTTGTAGAGACTGAAAAATGCAATGACAGCCTCTGTATCAGGGTCCAGAATATGACAATTTTGCATTCTGAAATCAGATCTGACTTTCTTTGCTGTTTCTTTGTTACTGTAATAAGAACAAAGCAACACAACTTTCTTAAATTTTAAATTTCCAGTAAAGAAATGTATGAACAGCTCATTGAGGGAAAAAATAATCACAAGACAACAGTGTTTCTCTAAAGAAAAGTATCAATGAAATATTAATCTGAACTGGACAAAAGGAAAAGGAGTTAAAGTAATTGTGTTTAAAAAACCAACCAAACAAGGCACTTCTATAGCTTTTTATCCTTTCTTTAAGTTGAAGGCTAAATGAACAGATAAATAATATTCTGAAAAGTTCCACAGACTCTGACTGCTGAATTTCAACCAGCAGTCAATGACTTGGAAGCTATTTATAAATACAAAGGAAGGGCATGATAAGCCAGAACCCCCCAGGTTGCCTACATCGCCTATCATTCACATCCTTGGAATTTAGAATTTTAAAATCTTCCCCTAGGTGCTTTTGTATCTCTGCACAAATGGTGTGGCTCCCTGGATTGAGGTACCTCTCCCCCCGCTGCTGCTAGAGCACTAACTACCGCATCTCACAGGAGCCGACAAGCAGCAGAGAGCAAACACAGCATATATCACTCAAAGCTCACCTGGTATGGCAGTGTGCAGATAAACAGTCTTGAATCCTTTGAAAAAGTGCAGGAAAATGCTGATTGTCTTTTCTGTATGAGCAGAATACATATAAACTCCTCTTTTTTTGGTGTAATATTAACTCCAAATTACCAAGTTAGTAGCCTGAAGTTTTGCTTGTTGTTGTACCTTTTGCCAATTACATTTTTTCTTATGAAATTAGGAGATTACTGGTTGCCGAGTTATGATATAATATTCACATGTTGTGAATTTAACAATACTCAGACTTCAGTGTTGTACCTACTCATGCACAAGGTGTGAATTATTGCTTCATCACTCACACCCTGTCATTTCTCATTGCTTAAGCATTATACTAAGGTCAAACAGAAAGATGAATTGGTTTTAAGTTTTGTTTCTGTCAATTAAAACTCACTTTGAATGTTTCAGAGTAATAGCTTGTCATTAAAAACTTAATGTTAAATTGTTTATGAACAAACATTTCATAATATATTTTAAAAGTGTACAACTTTTGACACCAGAATTCTAAGATCAAAAACCAGATTCGACCTTACTAGATGTGGTCAGTTCACTGACATTCCAGCTGCACAGGCAAGACTTTGAGCAAATACTAACACCTCCACTTGGCAGTTCAGATCTAGCTCTCTGGTAAACTATCTGAATAATAGCACTAAAATAATATCATAATATTTCCCTGAGGCTTAAAAATCTGGCAATAAGTAACACAAAAAAAAAAAAAAAAGCAGTTTCACATTTTGCCCTGTATAAATCAGGGCTAAAATTGTATATATGTTCAAGCATTTGGCTCCCCATGTATAGCTAGATAGCTCACTTGTGTTTGGAAATAAATCTTTCTCATTGGGTCAATGAAATTGTCCTGTATTTGGGATCTTCCACGCTCATGAAGATAGATAATTTGCCTCAAGTCCAGGACATGTGCTCTGCTGCTTCCATCCATCTATCCATAGAATCACAGAGTTATAGAATCACTTGGGTTAGAAGAGACCTTTAAGATCATCAAGTCCAACCACAGCCTAACCCTGTCCAGCCCACCTTTAGATCATGTCAGCACCTCATCTATTTGCATTTTAAATACCTCCAGGATGGTGACTCCACCACCTCTCTGGACAACCCATTCCAATGCCTAACAACTTTTTGAGTAAAGAAATTTTTCCTGATGTCTGACCTAAATCTCCCCTGGTGCAGTTTGAAACCATTTCCTCTCATCCTATTGCTTGTTACCTGAGAGAAGAGACCAACCACTTCTCTACACCCTCCTTGCAGATACTTGTAGAGAGCAATAAGGTCTCCCCTCAGCCTCCTTTTCTTCAGACTAAGCAGCCCTGGATCCCTCAGCCACTCCTCATAGGACTTGTGCTTCTGACCACCAGCTTCTTCACCCTTCTCCAGACACACTCCAGCATGTCAACATCCTTCTTGTAGCAAGGGGACCAAAACTGCATGAACAGCACTCAAGGTGAGTATAATGGGACAATCACTCCCGTACTCCTTCTGGTCACTATTCCTGATATTCAGTGCTGGGGTTGGTCCTGTTTAACATCTTCATTAATGCTCTGGATGAGGGGATCAAGTGCACCCTCAGTAAGTTTTGCAGATGACACCAAATTGCATGATTGTCGATCTGCTGGAAGGCAGGAAGGCTCTGCAGAGGGGCCTGGACAGGCTGTATCTATGGGCAGAGCCCAACCTTATGGGGTTCAAAAAGGTCAAGTGCCGGGTTCTGCACTTAGGTCACAACAACCCCAGGCAGCGCTACAGGCTTGGGGCAGAGTGGCTGGAGAGCTTCTTGGAGGAAGATTTGGGATATTAGTTGACAGCTGGCTGAACATGAGTTGGCAATGTGCCCGGTGGCCAGGAAGGCCAATGGCATCCTGGCCTGTATCCGTCCATCCATCCATCCATCCATCCATCCATCCATCCATCCATCCATCCTCTTAGGATCTTGAACTCTACAGTTTCAAGGTTGCTACAGCCAAGGCTGCTATGCATCACCATATCCAGCAAGTTTTTCCTTGTTTGTGAGCAACATGTGCCATACTGGTAGGAGAATGGAAGGGCAGACTTCATGCATCAGTAAAAGTTTATCTCTATTGGTTGATCAGTCTGTACCTGTTGTTCAAAGTGTGTTCAACCTTACCATACCTTGCTTGCTGTGAGGACACTAAAATGGAGAGCAGCACCCCAGCAGCAATTTTACCAAATGTAAAATTGTAATTTACATTTTCAGTGTAGTTCAATGTAGAGAGGCAAAATTGATTTTTTGTTTCTTGGTATTACCCACTTCCTATATGCAAAGGTTGTATCAGGCCATTTCACTGCAGTATTGTGCTAAAAGCTCATGCTGAGGTGATTAGCTACAGTGACCCCTAAATCTTTCTATGAATCACTGCTTTCCAAAACAAAATTTAATTATGGATTAATAATAGTTAGGCATCCTTCCCTGTGGTTAATTTCACATTTACTGAAATACTGAAGCTTCTGTTCGGCTGACATTGAGGCTAGTAGGATTTTTAAGTATCTTAAACTCTTCTCTGATTTTATTAGGCTTAAATATATAACTCTCTTATATTACCAAGACATATTCTCATCTGGAGTAAATCAATGTGACTTGCTGTTTACCTCAAATAATGATCTATCCTACACACTGTAGTTGCTTAAATGAAGCACAGACATCTATATGTTATGCGCTATTGGATACTTTAAACATAATAAATCAAGATTAATATTAAACATTATGTTGCATAAAAATTGAACTCACAATTATTTGGAAAATGAGGAGTCATTTAGATGTGGTAATTGTGTAAAAATTAAAACATGAATCTTTCAATCAAGGCATTGAATAATGCCCTGAGAGATGACATTGGCATAAGGCCATTGTTCCTCTGAGACTTTCTTTATCTACTTGAGTGAATCCTCCTTCTCATCAGTCATCCCCCTCCTTTCCCCTCCCCTCCCTAAACACATACACCTGTGTTCACTAACCCTTTGTCTTTCCCAGAATAGACTCCCGCAATTCCCCCATTACCAGTCAGCAGGTGGATCAAGTGCATTTACCTCAGTAGGTAGGACAAACTCAGGTATGTACTGTGCATCTCTTAATGGCTGCATGAATATAATTGCCTTTAAAACTTATTCTTAAAAAGAAAATAGCATTTAAGAGGAGAATTCAGTTTGATGCACAAGAGGATTCCATTTAACCTGCGTTTATTATTCTTTTTTAAACTTCTTTTCTGGAGCCAGAGATGCTGTTTGTGAAGCAGCTACTGGCTGAACGTACTTCTCTCCTCTGCAAAACCAAATCAGAGCTACCTTGTTCCACCATGAAGAGAACAAAAGGAAGTGAATCGGGAGGGGGTCTGTAGCATAGCCAGAGCACTGCTGTATTTCTGAAGGAGGGAGTGAATGGGTCGAGAGGTGGAGGAAATGTTGTGGAAGAAACCCATCTTGGTACAGTTTTTTCCTTATGTTTGTGGATGAAACATGCTGTGATTTTTGAGCCATTTCTGCATGGAGAATGCAGGCAAGATTTTACCTGTCTTAGCCTGCTGTTCTATTCAAATAAGTGTGTTTGGAGGCACAGAGAGGAAGAGCAAAGATTCATGCCTCCTGCGTGTATCTTTCTCAGTAGTCTCCCATTTTTATCATTATTCCTGTGCAGCAGCACAGATTTGATACTTTATAATATTCATGAGCTTGCAGAAACATATCTGGCTTTTTGCAGATCCCAAATGTCTCACAAGTGACATCACTTTCATTCCCCTTTCTCAGAGAATATGTTGTCATCGTTGGCCTAAATCCTGGTGGTTTTCTGAGCCTGATTAGATCTTTAGAGATAACTTGGAAAAAGCAACAGCATTAACATCAATGGTTCTCCTGCAAAGAGGCTATTATCTGAGCTACTGTTCATTTACCTTCCTGCCTTTGAGTAAACTTTCACTGAATTAATTTTATGCAAGATGTCATTAAACATTGCCTTATGCAGGCCAATCCCTTTACAATATTCAGGCATATAGCTCTATCACATTCAGAAATAATCACCATACAATTCCAAAATTATCACATTTGTACCCCTTCAACTTTTCCATGATTTTCCCCAAAAAGAGCCCAATTAATTTTTCTTCTTCCTTTCTTAACATGAAAAAAAATGTTGTACTTGCAGTTTTTCTGTGCTGCTGAACCTGTTCAGTAGTTGTTTTACCATAAAGATCTATACACATTACAGGAAATGGAAAATTTGCCTCTATATTGCAAGGAGGAAAGCTTTTGCTCACTGACCTGCAAACACTACAGAAAAATCTATTTTAAATTGAATGTTGATCCAAATAAGAAAGGACTGTACCACATCACATGAAAAAGAAGCACTCATCATCCAATTATTAATTCTTTACTAAAGTCAATTCATCTTTCTCTCTGCAATTGTGTAGCAAACACAAAAAGCATCTGACTCTCTTGTTAGCCGCGGAATTAGGATAAAATTATAGCAACAGCTATAATGCTAAATCCTGACCTTTCTGTTACAGGGCAGGACTGTTTTCTTATTATATGTATAAAGGTAGGGATAAGGGGACCAAATATATTATTAGGGTTTCTTTTATAGACCCAAGTAATGATAAAGAATGAAGGAATAGACACATCACTTTCTGAATAAAGATGCCTGATTCCTACTGTATGACTTATCAGGGTATGTTGCAGTAATGTGCTGTGGGAGCCACTTTTCTGCTCTTCCAAGCAGGAACAAAATGTATTGTTGCACCTTTTGCTGATTACAGCATATACACAAGGCGAGTGATGGGCACAGAACATAAAGTATATCCTGCATCAATAAACTGGACTGTTTAAGGCCTCATTTCACAAGTGGAACATTTGTTTCCTATGTCTTTATTCATGAACAAAGACATGACACTGAGAAATGTTTTCCTCTCTGTCACAGCATCAATGGAACAGGACAGAAGACAATGTTACACTATGCTTGACTTGTTTTAAAGAAAGCATTTGAAAGTGCTTATGATATTTTTATCACATGTCAAAAATCCTGCCAAAGAAAACAGATTTTTTTTTTTTTAGATTTATCTGTAGTTCACAGAAGAAGTCTCAGATCGTCCCTATGCATGATAGGTAGGTGAAATGATGATCCATGGAGGTATAGAAACCAACAGATCTTTCTGTTCTGGGACTCTGAAGGACCATCCAGCTAGAATTAGTCCAAAACAAGTTAATCAAACCAAGCACTAAACCAAAATGGCAGTCTTTATATTTCATACTATTGTAAGTAGGGAGGGCAATTGAAAATGCAGTAGAATAAAGATAAACAGTAATAAATGTCGCACACATCAAGAATGTTTACTTGAGCCTATCCAGCTCTACCAAGCTTCCCTCTGTTTTCTTCCACCAAGCTGCCCTGATTAGCCAACCAAGGAACAGTTGTTGGTTTGGAGCATGTGATCATGCACAAACATTTTCTAAAATCCTGTCAAAGGAGATATCTGTTGACACACTCTCAGAAGAAAAAGAAAAAAAAAAAAAAGAAAAAAAATCCAAGTGTGTGTAATGAATGTGTGTTTGTGTTTTTTAAACTCAGTAGTGTCTGCTCCAGAGAAACCTGCTATGAGAAATATGCTTCATTAGCCAGCAGAATAAGGACTTCAGGAAGATGGAATGAAAGCTAGAGCTGTGACTTTTGGGGGATAAATTTAATCTGCATTCAATCTCCTAATTTTATTTTCTGTCCACATCCTTTTTTCCTGTCACCTTTATTGTCCTCAATGTGCAACCTCAAGCTTCTAAACAGACAGATGAAGTCTCACAGATGTCTCAGAACTCTGCAGACTGAATCAACTTTAAGAATGTCTCTTCCGGGAACACTGAACCTCATTTTAATTAAGGTATCAGGATATATGCAAAGGCAAGCAAGTTGACTGAGAAGCTGCAATACGCTGAGTATTTTTGCATGCATGTAGAAGTGCTTTTGAAAGCTGCACCTAGTGATTCCAAACGTGTTAATTAAAAATACAAATCTGTCCATTTTGAAAACTTTTCAGTAGCAAGAAGAATTGCAAGATTATACAAAGCAAAATTCCTGATAATATGGGGGTTTTTGACCTTTTTTGTCTTTTGTCTTTTATTTGTCTTGACATTTATAAAAATGCCAAGACAAATAATGGTGTAGCAAATGTGTCTAGCTAAAATGAAAGTTTCACAGATGTGTTACATACCACAAAGTAAAAATATAATTCAGAGTTGAATCTTATGAAATGTCAAGTCAATGAATTACAGGATAGATATTCATGTTAAACAGACATATATATATGTACTTGTGTACATTTATGGGGTGTTACTTCTTTTCTCCGATTGTCATTCTTGTTCCCATGCAGTTAACCATAACCATTAGAAGGTATAAATATTGACCAGATTTTTCATAACTCATTCAAGGTTTAGATGTTTTCACTATGAGAGGCCTCGGATGAGAGCTAACTTTTATGGAATAACTTTGTGACCCTTCAAGGACAAAATAAGGGGTTTTGAGCCTAGCCATTCAGAAGTTATTTTTTGAGTTGTTTGAAACTTGGTGATACTTCTGATTCTTCGCTCTTGTGAAAAATAATTATCTCTAATGAGCAACAGAGATGCATTTATAGTTTTAAATTCTAGTACAAAAGAACTAACATATATGTGTCTAACATTTGCACTCAGATCTTCTAAAGAAGGTAAAGAACTGAGTGTGTTTAGGCATGTACTGGTTGCTACATCCCATCCTGATGTCTAGTTCACAGAATCACTGTGTTTAACTATGCCTGCTGAGAGCGCAGGGGAATGCCATGTTGGATTTTGCATTTGAAATATTTTGTGTAGGAATTCTTTAGCTAAAGAGTTTGAATACCATTCTATCTGTGTGACAAGTGTGAAGGAAAAATCTATTCCTGAATGACTCAAAAACAGAAAGAAGATATGTTCTGGTTTCGATGATTTTTTTCTATAACTCCAAGATCTGGAACTGTACAAGTATAATCCAGGTCTCGGGAATGGCACAGAACTTTGGTTACTGGTTTCAGTGAAGGCTCAATTTTCCTTTTTATTTCTCTTTGTGGTTGAATTTTAAAAGATTCCTGGGACAGAATGCAGCAAGTGTTTTCAACTCCAGTCCTTGCCAACTCTTAAATAGTTATGTCTTTCTTCTTGTTTTGGAAAATGAATATACACAACATTTTTGTTTGTCGGTTTGACAGATATTCCTGAATATTCAATAACTTATCTTTGAAATTAACCTGTCAGAGTAATCATGATACAAATGTAATGATGACACATTAGTCTGGTATAAAGATGAATTTCTGTAACAGTCATAACTGGCCTCTGGGGTGTTACTGATTGATGAAGCAATACTTTAATAGAAATTGAACTAATTTATGTGCAGGTCTACACAGAAAAATCCACATATTCTGCTATGTGCAGATTCATTTGGCTAACCATCAGCAAAATCATGAAGGTTGTAGACTTTGATTTGTGTTTGTCCAGAAACATATGTTAAAATTATGTATATGTTAACCTAGAATAGAATGAAAATATATGTACACGGGTATCCTGCAGTGTACATTATTTTTTTCAATGTTCTACAATGAGATAACGAGAACTTATTTAACTTTGAAAATATCTGGCAACCAATTATTAAACTAAAAAAAAAAAGGTTTTATATGCCAACAAATTTTACATACTGAAGAAGTAAAACACATACTGCCAAATTCAAACCCTGAACTGTACTTTCTCTAGTTAGATGTTAAAATCATGTAAAGTTAATCCCTGTATTCCTTGACTTAATTCCAATTGCAGAAATTGTAACAATTCTAGCATATAATATCAACTACATGCTCTTACCTTTTTTTACTCTTGTAATATAGTACAGGTTTTACAACATATTGGAAGAAATTAAACAAAGATAAAGGGTAAGAAAATAATCTAGTGAAGCTGAACATTCAAAAAATGTTCTTTTCAAAAACTGTAAGAAATTATGGATATTTAAATCTTGTATTATAATGATATCTAGACAATTCATTTCTGGGTTTGGAGGTTTGCTTTATATTTGCGGGTTTTCATCATTATTGTTTATACAATTGCTTTGCAATGTACAATTATCTTCCAGTCTAGGAATACTTAAGCTATAAATTGTTCATTTGCTAGAAAGACAAGAGCTTTGGGGGATTCTACTTTAGGTTGAGATAAGTCATGTCTAACTGTGGTGACCAGCTCTCCATTAATACAAGGTGAGCCTGAAATGGCTTTCTCAGTTGCAGAAGCCTATGCTGTAAGGCATAGTTGCCATGTTGCTTTCATTTTACTATTACATCCCTTTTTACTAATGTTTTACTCTTTACACACTGATTTTCAGTCAGATGTTCTAGATTCATGATTGTCTCAAAATACTGTTGCATGACATTGCAGCTGTTCTAGGAGCATGATACAGAATGAGTGTTTTAATACCATCATTACAATGTCTTGGAAGCATACAACCCCTGTTCCTTAGCTATTTATTAGCTGTATGTTGATAATTATTACCTTAAGTTACCTAAATATGTAGACAGATCAAACCTATTTGCAAAAAAAGAAGAAGAAGATAAAAGGTTTTTTACCAGGTGTTTTCTTACATACATATACATACAATACATATATAGAATTCTCATATGGATGGGATGTTCATGTAGGTGGGATATTACCAAATTCAAGTAGATGTAAAGTGTTACAGGTAGGGGAAATTTGTTTCCATTTCCACTTTCCAAAGGTCCTACTGCATACAAGTGGGGAGTTTCATTTAATAGGGAGTTACCATATATATTGCGGAGAAAACGAAAAGATCTTTTAGCAGGATTTATTGAAGAAGGTTAAATAAGGGTCATCCAATCAGTGTCTGAAAAATCTCTTTATCTACTTGAATTTATCCACGAGTTCATCTCAGTTTCTCCTATATAATGTATTATTTAGTGGGAACACTGTGTACAAAATTACCTATTTTCTATTTTACTCTAATGCTTTTGAAAGAAGCTATTATTTCTGAGAAGAGGAAGAAGCATATATTAATTTTCCTATAATTGCCATCAGCAGTTCTTTAGACTCACAAATGACCTATTTTCCCCTTTGATCAAAAGAATTTGAAATGCTCTGAAACTTTGAATCAAAGTTCTCTTCAGTTCAGACTGTATATTTTTTGAGTAATTACATCCACCAACATATTTTATGGAAAAAATTGATGATAATTTTTTGGTATGAAATGGGAGTGTTTACTTGTTTGATTTTTATTTTAGGCATACAACAATGGCCCAATCATTTTTATTTTTATATCATGACCGTTTATTAGAATTTAGAAACAAAATAATTAAGGGCAAAGTCTGTCCTTCCTAATTCCAAGACATAAGCAACTTGACATGTAGTTTAATCCAACACTCTTAATCAAGTTCTTCATATGTAGCCAAGTATGATATCAGACTAGCTATATATCAATTCAGTAGAAAGAACTAGTACTATATATTCTATCAATATTTTTCAAATATTTCCACTCTCTTCCACTGATTTTTATTTTTTTCGAACTCTCCTGCTCACAGATATACATGGTAGCTGAGTTTATACACGTTTTGCAAATTGTTCCTTCAAGTTTCTTCAATGAGGTTTTAAGACTCAGATCTTTAATTCCATCCTCTGTAATCTCTTTGTCCTACTCATTTTATGACTCTGCTATCTTAGAAATATATTGGAGAAATTTTTGTCTTTAATCTTCGACTTCAGCCATCCTGAAGCACTCTCTTTTGAACAAGTAACCACAGAGACATAAAACTTCCAGTTTCCCTAGCTTGAGAAAGAGAGTCATGACACTGGTGATGATTTTCTTACACAAGGCTTTTCCTTACCAAATGTATCTCTGATAGAGACTTTTGAAAACCCAGCAAAACATAGTAATTGTTTCCTGAATAGACGGTTTCCCTAAATTAGTGCAGGACTAAACTCTTTAAGATGACTCTTTAAGAGTCATCAAGCACTGGAACAGTCTACCCAGGGAGGTGGTTGAGTCCCCATCTCTTCAGGTGTTTAACAGACGGGTAGATGCAGTGCTTGAGGATATGGTCTAAGGGTAGACTTGGTGGCGGTGGGCTAATGGTTGGACCAGATGATCTTGGGGGTCATTTCCAGCCTTAAAATTCTATGATTCTATGATTCTTTTCACTTCTCTTAGACTTTCCCTGTGCCACGTCAGCAGAGCTCTATGTCATCTGAGGAAGCACGGAGAGGCCAGTGGAACTGCCTCTTCAAGGTTCCTCTCTTACTGTGGAGCCCTGCTTGAGTGAAGCATGGATGAAAGGACATCATTGCTCTGCCTCCCTCTTTATAGATATAGTCTGGGGACAGGCAGTTTTCCCAGCATTTAAAGTCTGTAGAGTCTAAGGACTTCCCTTGAGTGCAATGTGAGACAAGGGCAGGTGTTTCAGGAAGACTACAGGGAGGAAGTAGGATTATGTTGAGAGAAAGTCAGAAGGGCTAAAGGCCAACTAGGCCAGTTCTGTGAAAGATAATAAAAAGCTTTCTACAGATACATAAAACTGTATTTATGTATCCCATGAAAAGGAGTGTCAAGTTGAATCTCCAGCTGTTACTGGATGAAGGAGGAACAATAGTGACAAGGGATGAAGACAAGGCTGAGGCATTTAACTCCTTCTTTGCTTCAGTCTTTAACAGTAAGGTAGGGTATTACCAGAATATTCAGACTCATGAGCTGGCTGATAGAGAGGGAGAGCAGGTCAGAACTCCCGTGATCAGTGCAGAAATTGTTAGAGACCTGCTTGGCCAGATAGATATTCCATGGGGCTGGATGGGATCCACCTGAGGCTATTGAAGGAGCTGTTGGACAAGCTTGCCAAACCCCTTTCCATCATCTACCAGCAGCCCTGGATGACTGGAGAAGTTCCACTTGACTGGAGACTGACAGATGTTACACCCATTTACATGAAGGTTCAGAGGGAGGATCCAGGAAAGGTCATGGAGAGGGTCATCTTGGGCACCATCATGCAGCACATGCATGATGGCTAGGGGATCAGGCCTGGTCAACATGGGTTTACAAAGGTAGGTCCTGTCAAACTAACCTGATGGTCTTCTATGACAAGGTGACCCACTTATTGGATTAGGAAAGGGCTGTGGATATGGTCTACTTGGACTTTAGTAGGGCCTGTTTCTCACAGCATTCTGCTTGAGAAACTCACTACCATTGGCCTGGACTGGTGAGTTAAAAACTGGCTGGATGGCCAAGCCCAAAGAGTGGTGGTCAATGGAGCCAAATCCAGCTGGAGGCCAGTCACAAGTGGTGTCCCCCAGGGCTTAGCCCTGCATCCAGTTCTGCTCAACATCTTTATCAATGACCTGGATGAAGGGATCAAATGTTCCCTTAGTAAGTTCACAGATGACATTAAACTGGGAGGAAGTGTCAGTCTGCTTGAGGGTACGGAGTCTCTTCAAAGGCACCTGAACAGGCTGGATCAATGGGCTGAAATCAATGACATGAGGCCAAGTGCAGAGTCCTGCACCTGGGACATAACATCCCCATGCAGCATTACAGACTTGAGGAAGAGTTCCTAGACAGCTATCAGGCAGAGAAGGACCTGAGGTGTTGGTTGACTGCAGACTGAATATGAGCCAGCAGTGTGCCCAGATGGAAAAGAAGGCCAATGGCATCCTGGCTTGTATCAAAACCAGCGTGGCCAGCAGGTCTAGGGAGGTGATTGTGCATATATATATGCAATACTTGGTATTGGTGAGGCCACACCTTGAGTACAGTGACCAGTTCTGGACCCCAAGGTCCTGGAATGTGTTCAGAGAAGGGCAGCCAGGCTGGTGAAGGGTCTGGAGGGCAAATCTTATGAGGAGTGGCTGAGGGAACTGGGGTTGTTCAGTCTGGAGAAGTGGAGGCTGAGGGGANAGGCACCTTATTGCTGACTGTAATTTTCTGAAAGGAGGCTGCAGAGAGGTTGGTGATGGTCTCTTCTGCCAAGTGGCAGGTGATAACTCAAGGGCAGGTTCAGATTGGATGTCAGGAAAAGCTTCTTCACTGAAAGAGTTGTGATGTGGAACAGGCTACCCAGGGAGGTGGTTGAGTCACCATCCCTGGGTGTATTTAACAGACGTGTTAAATGAGGTGCTCAGGGATATGGTTTAGGAGAGGACAGGTACAGTTGGACTCGATGATCTTAATGGTCTCTTCCAACCTAGTGATTCTGTGATGATTCTGTGAGGTGGAAGGAAGGCTTATGGTGTGTCCTGTGTTCTACCCTTATTCCATGCACCTGCACAAAGATTCGGCTTGCCCTTAACCTTGTATTAGTATGGTACATTTTCCTATGAGTTTCAGACGGGCTCTTCAGCTGCTTTAGAATCTTAGTGAGCAGTTTAAAGTATTCAGCTTTTTTATGAAGTAAATAATAAGCAAACTCTTAAAGTAAGACAAAATATTATCTCCAACATGAAAAAGAAATTATTTTATTCAAGCTGATACTTGGACCATCTTGCTCAGTGTGTTTCCTGTGAAGGGTAGACGTTGACTTTGCTGAAGAGTAACTTCTTTCAAACAACTGAAGAGTATTTGGCAGTTCTGCGATACGAATATTGGCTGCTCAAATCTGTCTGCCAGATCACACTATGAAATTTGAAACAGAAACCTAAATTTGTATCACAGAAGATGTCAGAGTTATAAAAGGACTATGTTATACATCCTCATATATACATTCCAGCCTGTCTGGGAAGTTGTAATTACATGAGGCTACATATTTTTTTGCCATGGCCAAAGTTTTAAGGTACTCTTAAGGTAAACAGAGTTTACAATGGGAGATGGGAGTTGTCTTGTTTGAACTCTTGACCAGGATCTAGGAACAAAATATTGTGATGAATTATTTTATTTTTTTTTTACTTACAAATGCATTTTAAATGTATAAATATGTTAAAATTATCCACTGCTGCATAAATCAAGTTAAAAATATACAGCATGCAGATGTTTATGCTTTAGGGCATAAGTCAGACACTAAAGTGCCTGAGGTCCCGAATATATTTTCCCTCTGGGCAGTTGTGCATTACAGAATTATTTTTTTTTTACCTTTCTCAAAAGCTGTCACTTATTTTTCAGAAACAGAAACTGGATGAACTGGACTACTGGTTTAAGCCAAAACAGCACTTCTGCAAATTTTGCAGCACTAGCAATTTTTGCCTTACATCAGAGGTATGACTTTCTCAAACAAGCAGCACAATAAGGGCAGAAATACACCCTGGCATTTGCCTGCATGGCAAATTGCAGTGACCTATATTTGTCTTCCGCAAACAGTTCTCAGGAGCCTCTGTAATGATCAAATTGATGGTTTAAAGGTATGGATCACTGGAAGTAATAAAACATGATGTTTCCCTTGTATTTCAACTTGGATATGGTTGAGAATTTGTGGCATGTAGCCACCAAAAGTACATCACAGTAATTCTCTGAATTTAATGACTTGTGGTTATGTAATCCCTCAAATACGCCAGTAGTAATCTTTTTTAAACTGATTGATTTTGACCCATGGCTTTCTCTATGGTTTCTTCTGTATAAAACAGCACTTTAAAATGTTATTCAGCTTGATCTTGATGGTATACATTTTATTTTCATTTCCAATTGCCATTTATTTTAAGATGGAAGGCACTTATTTAGTATTTTACAGGATTGCTGCTTGAACACAAGTGACACTACTGTTGTATATATTGCTGCAGTGACATCTCTCACATTTAGTGCAATTCCTGACTAAGCCAAGCTACCACCACAAGAGAGAGAGCTGCCCTAACAAACATTAAAGTATCTGTGTATCTGGAATAACATATTTTTCCCTTTATTTCACCTTACTAATACCCATCTCATGTACTGCACTCCCTCTTAAAATAATCAAAGAAGGTATCCACATTGAAGTGGTTAGCAAGGTCATTTTTTAACAGAAAATTAGGAGAATTGTGCAGATTGCACCAACTCCTGCGTATTTGGAAACACAGAGGCACTTAACCAGATACTCCAGCAATGTGGATTTTGGAAAACTGTAACCCAGTAGGTAAATTCTGCCCTAACACAGATTCTTCATTTTGTACTAGTCATCCAGTCTCTTGGCTGCAATACAACACTGCAATACAAAACTTCAGCTCCTCAGCCGAAGAGAGACAGAAATCCTCACCATGCCTGACAGATCTGTAGATATCACCAGCCTCCCCGTGGAACAGATTTTAGCATGAGTACTCAGCAGCCTTTTACAGACATAAATTAATGTATCTAACTCTAATATAAAAGAAGAAGGTCCAGAAGGAGAAAATGTAGTTCAGAATCTTCCACTCCGTAGAATCATAGCCATTCTTTCATGATAAGTCTAGGTTTTCAATGTAGTCCAGAGTTTTATTTATTATTCTCAGCAGAGGAGTTTATGTCCAATATGACTGTGTACCATGGCTCCTAAAAGAGTGACCTGCAAAGAAGATGCATAAATAGCTAGACCATGACATGTTGTGACATGGTGCCTGAGGTTAAGATGCACTGCTCACTAGTTTGCAAGGGCTGATAAGAATTGTTCTTTCTATA
This sequence comes from Heliornis fulica, assembly GCA_013399135.1. Classification (NCBI taxonomy): domain Eukaryota; kingdom Metazoa; phylum Chordata; class Aves; order Gruiformes; family Heliornithidae; genus Heliornis; species Heliornis fulica. The sequence continues at coordinate 44,947 of VXBZ01009091.1, forward strand.
TAAATACAGAGAAAGAGAACCTTGCAACAAGAGAGTTAAATGCAACTTGAAACAAAGAGACATTACCCCAAGAATGGGCATTATTATTTAATTGTGAAAGCAGGAGAGTAATGGAACCCTAAACCAAAGGCTGAAGGAAAGAGTACAGCATCCATACAAAATATTTGGACTGTGCCAAATGCAACTGATATAGCACAGTGATTAGCTCTCTAAAAGATTCTAGAAAGTTCAAGAAAGTTTGATGTTGGTTTTCTGGGTGGTTTTTTTTTTTCCCTCAGTTTTTGGTAAACATAATTTTTGCATTTCTGAACTATTAAGAAGAATAACACTAATTTTCAGCTGCTCTATTTTTTAAAAATCTCAATCTCTTTTATATAAAACTTATGGTAGCAGTGCCAGCTGGAATACTGAAGTTTTCCATGTATTACATAGCACACATATTCATGGACTGGTTCTATAGACTTTGTTATATAAAAGAATATCCCGCTATATACAATAAAACCCTGGAGGTAGCATTGTATATGCTTCAGCTACAGTTTTTACTCCAAATTTATATCATTCAAGATTTTATTTGTTTCAGCCTTGTTAGGGGATTGGGTTGTGGTGTTTAATAACCAAACATAGGCTACAAATCATGCCCTTCTGATGGCCAAAAAAAATGTAATATGCTCAACAGATGCTAAAATTCCCAAGTTCAGCAATGGATCTGGCAGCAAATTTAACTTCTGATAACTTTGCTATGAATCATTTATTTAAAATTGAAACTTAAGCTTCTAATTCTGAAAATTACAAACCTACCAAATTAGATCTGGCATATTTTCCCAGTCTCTTTTGAACCTTTGCAAATATTCATGTCATCTGATGCTGTTACAAGTCAATAACACTCCAGGAAGTGTGTTTATTTTTATTAGATTAATTTCATCCCATATGTTCCCTTGCAGTTATTACCACCTGTGGAGAGACATACTACACACTTTTAATTCAGGCTAGATAAAATTCTTGCATGATATTTTAACCCTCTGAATCTGAGCTGAATGTTTATTTAACAAATTGTAACTCTCTGTGAGAAACTGGAGCCTTACACTTACGTGTGTCAAGGGAGAAGAAAGGATCTGTTGAATGTTCCAGCATCACCAGTTTGCTAAGGGAAGCTGTGACACACAAAAAGCTCTGTAACACTATAGTTCAGCGTCCTTCCTTTTGTGAAATGAAAGGCAGCAAGGAGTGAGCCTGCTAAAACTCTGGGTGAAATACTTCCGTTTGACTGAGTAGAAAATATGACTGCACAATGTAATGTAAAGATGGGAAATATCCAATATTTACACTGTGAATAGAGTAATTGGAAAGGTGGAAGTTCAGGACAGTCAAGTAGAGATTCTGACACATGTGACAAAACCCAAAAAGTCAGTTTGAGGAGATGAAGAGAAAACTGAGCAATGTATCATTAGGTGTGGCTGGTGAAATAAACCCATTAACAATGGGCTTCCTGGTCAGACAGAGAAAGTAACCTAAAGGCCTCTGTAAGAAGGGATATAAGCACTGAGATTTGAAGTAAATTAAGCTGTAGGAGTAAATATTTCTGACTATTGTGCCTTATGTACTCAAGGTGGGACTGGGAGAAAGGGTTGCCTCTTGTTGAAAACATATGGATGGTGTTTCTTGTCCCTGTTCTTTTCCTCTGAGTTTCCATAGTTCTGTGGGAAAGTTTCTGTCTCTTCTTCAGACGGTTGACCAGCATGCTCCAAATTCATAATTTTCTCTATATTGTCTCTATTTTGGTGTAAATTCTAAGGAAGTTATTGGGAAAATAACTTTCTTACTTATCTGTTTTGTATTTTAGAATGAAGGATCAATGCATTTCAGTGAAGGAACTATATAGTATTGATATATTGGTCTGTAGCCGTTAGTAGTTTCCTTCAAGACTTACAGATTTGTGTAAAGAGGTTTGAAACTAAAGAATGACATATTTGGTTCATCAGAGATAGCAGGCTATGTAATTATGAAGACATGAGTGCAGATTAGAAGATGACATAAGGATTGCTTTTGTGGTTTTAAATTTACCTACACCTGGATTAGAATTCAGTAGTGATAACATAACAGCTCTTCACAGTAAGAAATACATTATTACAATGCAGTTCATCCATATTAATATATCTTAGTAGAAACAATAATCTTTTTTAGCATCATATAATGACAAGTTACAGGTGACATTTATTATGTCTTGCAGAACCTACTTTAAACCAAAATAATGAGCAATGACATCAATGATACCTTGCAGAGTAGTACCATATTGTAGCAGATTTAACACTATGCATCAAACTGGTGAAGTTGTTTGGAAAATTTAAATTATCATCTAATTTTTTTATTCCACCTGCCCTTCTTTGTCCCTTCTGCTTGTCAGAAATATAAGGCACTGAAATGAAGAACCAAAAGGATGAAAATATTGATTCTGCCTATAGGCACAATGGCAAAAATGAAACGTGCATTAATTTGTTCATGTGTTAATATCTATGCATTTAATATTGATGTATGGTTTTGGATACCAGTGCACTAGTGGCAATCATATTCCTCCTGGTTGCAATCTGGAGCACCTTCATTACAACGGTAGGACAGAAATCTGAACATGTGCCTTAGGGAAAAAGCAACCAGCCCTCCTCACTGCCAGAATTCTGTGAGAAAGGACAAAATGCAATATTTGCAGGTGATCTCTTCTATTTGTCATATATACTGTTAATATACCTTCTGACTGACTTTGGAGATTTTCAGTATGAGTACCAAGCTATATCGTCTAGTTATTATTGTAATGTGCTATTCGTTTATTCCAAGTTATTATCCATATTTTCAAAGTATCTCAAATTACAACAAATTTTGCATTTGGCAAATGTGACACACTTTTTTCACACTTTTTATATCATAGTGTGGCCAGCAGCACTAGGGAAGTGATTGTCTCCCTGTAATCAACATTAGTGAGGGCACACCTTAAATACTCTGGTCAGTTTTGGGCCCCTCGCTATAAGAAAGACATTGAGACATTGAGGTGTTCAAAGAAGAGCCAAATAGTTGGTAAAGGATCTAGAGTACAAGTCTTATGAGGAGTGCCTGAGGGAAGTGAGGTTGTTTAGACAGAAGGAGGTTGATGGGAAACAGTGCTTCCCACAACTATCAGGAAGAAGACTGTAGCAAGTTTCAATCACTTCTCCAAAGTAAGAAGTGATAGGACAAGAGGAAATGGCCTCAAATTTGTGCCAGGATAAGTTCATACTGGATGTCTGGAAGAATGTCTTCACTGAAAGGGCTATCTAGCACTGGAACAGGATCCCCAGGGAAGGAGTTGAGCTGTCATCCCTGGAGGTATTTAAAGGGTGTTTAGGTGTGGCACATATGAACATGGTTTAGTGATGGACTTGGCAGTGCTAGGTTAACATTTGTACTCAATACTCATAAAGGTCTTTTCCAATCTAAACTATTAAATGATTTAAAATATTTACAGACTTACTATGAACTTTGAGCATCTTAGTTGTTTTGGGAGGCCTCTCATATTGTCCTAAAGCCTGAATCCCATTAGGACTCAGCAGTCAAATTGTTGGGTTTTGTGATATGTTTCTATAAGCATATGTGGAAGGATAGAGTCTGCTCTTTTAATGTATCTGGTCCAGGAACCTTTCAGTGCAAAAGTAGATAAGAAAAGGAGGAAGCCACAAGAACACGCAGGGTCATACACCTCACTGACAAATGGTAAAGGAGGCAGCGATCGCAACTGTATCTGGTCAGTCACACTAATTGATGTGGGCAAGTGAGAGTGTAAGAATGTTTATTGCAGCGAAGTAATATGATTTTGTAGCTTGGGAAATTGAGGGGGGAAAAGGGGAAATCAGAAGCAAAATACAGAGACACAGACCTGACAAAATAAACATGGAGGTAATGACAAGAAACAAACCTCACCACTCACCCTAATTGATGGGGTATGAGGAAACTACAGGTGCCACTTCCAAGATCAGCCTGAACCTTGCAACAGGTAAGATTGTAAACCAGTTACAAAGTTCAGTTTACAGATTGGTTACAGGTTACAGACTGGAAGGGATGTATGAATCAGTAGAGCTGTACAAATCTATGAGCTACACAGGCGAGACAAGTGAAACAAAGAGGGGTTTTAGGCATAAAAATGTATCAAAGAGACCAGCCATGTGTAAAATAGAGCCAGTCAGTGATTGCCTTGCTTAGTCCTGTATCTAATCACTGCAGTCTGTCCTGTCTTCTCCTATATTCTGTTGAAGACAAGTTGTTCTCTGTGGCAGCCTGTGTGTCCAGCTGTGTCAAGTGTCCTGCTTGTGTATCCAGGTTTACATGTGTCCAGGTGTACTCCTCTGGAGTACATGCTCAGCTCCACTACAGTTTGAACTTGCAAAAAGAAAAGTGGTAACTGTGTCCCTCAGCCTGGGCAGAGACCCCCCGGGGCTGGACTCCAGCAGCTAGGCAGGAGAGGACCTGGGCAGGAGGAGCTGGAGGAGGCAGCCATGTTCTAACATCAGTCAATAGTTTGGTCTGTCTGCTGTGCTCAAGACACACTGTAGCACAGACAGCCTCCCTTCCACTCTGGAGGTTTGGTACATGTAAGGTAGTCAATCCAGTACCTAATCACTAGATGGTCCAGCCCTTTTTTTTATTATTATTATTTAGGCCAAAAATCCTTACCTGAGTACAAGCTTGCCCATTCCTCCTCTAAAAACACCACAAAATAGTTCTTATCCTTACCTGCTGCTTTGACAATAGCAATTGCTCAATCCTATTACGTGTTTACCTCTGCCTCAAAGGCATGGCAGGTGTTTCATACCATCAATTACCTAAGCATACATGTCAACTCATTTTTCTTTAATTACAGTCTCTCTTTGACTGATTGGATTGCTTGTGACTCGAGTTTGTGATTTGTGCACAAGAAGCTTAGTTCCCACTCCCCTCAAAGATCACTGACCTACATATCAGTTTCTTTGCATTTTGACTTAAGTTTAGAAAACACATTTCTCTCTGTTTATAGAGCACTCAGCTCAATGTAGTCCCGTCCCACATTAAGTACTCTTCTGATGACCTGCTGCAATGCAATTGCCTATTAATATTAATAACAATAAAAGACAAATAAATCTTAATGTCATTTTGAGTTTTGGTTAAGCAAGTTAATATCTATTCCATTTTTATTACCACACAGAGGATTTTGTAAAACATAGTCCAAAACATATTCTAAAAATTCAAATGCAAAATAAATGGTGTCTCACATAAGTATACTGTTACTTTTCCTCATACTTTTAAAATAATATATAAAGAACATTACATTTACTGCATTGTACTTTAATCTTTAATTTTCATATATTTTCTGCATTTTAAAAATCCTCATGTGACAGATAAATTATTTCAGATGTTTCCCATTTCTCTCATGTAAGAATTAAAAATTGTATTTTCTATTGTCAATTTGTCTAAGAGATTATATCAACCAATAGAACATTAAAAGCAATGTGTTTGTTGGGATACAAAACTGGCAAAGGAAGAGTACTGATAATTATTTTTTTAATCTACTGAAAAGAGAAATCCACAGTCTGTTCTTAAAAAATAAAAAACATTTAATTCCCCAGGATGTTGTGAAAGGCTTTTGCTGAACTCCAGTGACTTCTTTTTCATGTTTTGAGGTTTTATTCCATTACAGTCAGACCATAGAAATCAGACATCAATTCCTCTTGTCTCTCTTCAATATAATTGCATATTTTTAGTAGAAAATGTAATCCTCTTTATCATCATACTTACCGTTTAATTTAATGGGCATGAGAACTATTAGTTCTATTATTACTATTCTTATTACTTTTATTAGTGTAATTCACAAAATTCCCATTTCAGCTCTAATATTATTGCAAGATTTTAAAATTGTATGTGAAGATGTTCATGTCCTCAAATGTTTACAATCTAAACCAACAACCAGGTACTTAATACAATTATACTGATGTAGTTGAAAATCACTGCTTTCATCATAAAAAAGTTTTAGTATAAGACCTATTCCGGCACTTCCATCATCCTTCAGTTTGAGTGGGCTGGTTGAAAATTTATTATTTCATAGGAAATGATCAAATCAGGAACACTATCACCTCTTCAAAAAGATGAGTAAAACCTTTTACATCATGTTTGACATGCAAAATGGATGATATTCAGCAGTAGATGTTCACATCAGTGACCTTCAGGATAGACCCTCTATAATAAGAATTTAGGATGATCATATTGGTACAGACAAAACAAAAACCTTTCTTTCACTAATGCATTCATCAAAAAGCAGAGAAAAGTTTCAACTACCTTTTCAGTGTTAAAATGCTATTTTCTGTGTATCCTTGAATTTTCTTAAAGGAAAATCTACATAATGGTATTGTAAATACTATTATCATTGCTGGATAGAACCTGTGGACAATTATAGATATGTTTTGGATAACCATGTACAATTTTGGAAAAAAATCAACTACTTCTCTTTTTATAATTCATCCATCCTTATCTGAACAATTATCCATTAGATGTGGTTGAAATCGATTTGCATAAAATTCAGGAACTTACTGCTTGTAACAGGTTATTAGAAGTGCTCTCTGTGACTACTGTTTTTTAATGTAAATCTGTAATAACTTTTGCTGTCAATTTCAAAACCATCAAATTCTTGCTGTGTTGATAGAGTAGGGACATAGCATCCAGCTGGAATGAAGCTTGGCAGAAAAGAACCAAGAGGTTTTGATGGACACCCGGTCCAGCATGAATGTGAGCCAGCAACTTGCACTTGCTGCAAAGAAGGTTAACAGTGTCCTGGGTTGCATTCAGCAAAGTATTGCTAGAAGGTTGAGGAAGGTGTTCCTTCCCTTTTACTCAGCACTGTTGAGGCCACACCAGAAGTACTGTGTCCAGTTCTGGGCTCCTCAGTACAAGAGAGGCACAGATATGCTGGAAAGAGTCCAAGGAAGAGACACAAAGATGACTGAGCATCTTTCCTGGAAAGGCTAATGGATCTGCCTACAGAAGAGAATACTGAGAGTAATCTCATTAGTGTTTATAAGTACCTGAAGGCAGAGTCCAGAGAAGATGAAGTCAGGCTCTTTTGAGTGGTGTCCGGTGACAGGACCAGAGTCAATGGGCACAATCTGAAAAAGAGGAAGTTCCTCTCTATACCAGGAAATTATTTTCCACTGTGTGGGCGATTGAGTACTGGCACAAGTTCCCAGGGAGGTTGTAGAGTCTCTATACTTCGAGATATTCAAAAGCTATTTGACTACAGGTCTGTCCAAGTGCCTCTAGATGTCCCTGCTTGAGCAAGGGTTTGGACCAGATGATTTCCAGAAGTTCCCTCCAATCTCAACTATTTTGGGATTCTGTGGTGTTTCTAGCGAGAGATACTTTTTTTTCTTTATTTTTTTTTTGTTCCCCCAAATAGCCCAGAGACCTTCAATTATTCTGTATCTATGGAAACACTTCTGTTGAAAAAACAGTAAAAATGTTTTTAGGTTTCCCCACATCTATTTACTTGCTAAAAATCGTATAATTGTGTGATACTAATGTTGTTTTGAATTTCAGGGACCTGCACATATATTTGACCTTAAGCATGGAGTTAAGCATTTCCTGAATATTGGGGAGCATACACTTAAAGTTAAGGACATATGTAATTGCTTTGCCATTCAAAACAAAACAAAACAAAAAAAAAAAAAAAAAAAAAAAAAAAAACACAACCAAAACCAAAACTACTGTGTTATATTGTCTCTTGATAAGGCCATCCTTCCACAATTTCTTTTGTAGGTTTTACCTGCAACTTGTCTTATTATTTCTGTAGCTATTTTCACATAATGAAAAGAAATAACTGCCAAATATTCTTTATTCACAGTTTGCCTTTTTATATATATATATTTATACATTTCACTTCAACTGTGCACATGACTTCATTACGGAAGTCCACCATGTGTCTATGCAGTGTGCGTATTTTAACACTGCAGAAAATACTCTTCACATTTCTCTGGGCCTGCCATGTAGTCAGTTTTTAACTGACTACACGGCAGGCCCAGAGAATTGTGGTAAATGGAGTTAAACCCAGCTGATGGAAGGTCACAAGTGGTGTCCCCAAGGGCTTGGTGCTGGGGCTGGTCTTGTTTGACATCTTTATTAATGATCTGGTTGAGGGCATCATGTGCACCCTCAGTAAGTTTGCAGGTGATACCAAATTGCATAAGAGTGTCAATCTGCTGGAAGACAGGAAGGCTCTGCAGAGGGATCTGGACAGGCTGGATCAATGGGCGGACCTGGGGGTGTTGGCTGACAGCCGGCTGAACGTGAGCCGGCAGTGTGCCCAGGTGGCCAAGAAGGCCAAGGGCATCCTGGCCTGTGTCAGGAACAGTGTGGCCAGCATGAGTTAGGGGAGTGATTGTCCCATTGTACTCAGCTCTGCTGAGGCCTCACCTCAAGTGCTGTATGCAGTCTTGAGCCCCCGTGTGACAGAAAGACACTTGACTGCAGGGTTTAAAAAAAAGAAAACAAACCCCACCCTTATTATCTTAAATCCACGATTCAACACATCACTTACAGGTTTTGTGGACACAATGGAGAAATGCACTATTGCAGTTTAGAAGCACAACTACACTTAACACAACCACAAGAGATTTTCAAAATGCACCACTGCCAACACAACCAAGTCATGACATGCAGTATTATGACCCACAACAGAGTCACAAAACTCACTGGTACCACTCATAGGAAATTCAAATGACATGCAGTATTATGGCCCACAACAGAGTCACAAAACTCACTGGTACCACTCATAGGAAATTCAAAAGTTTCAGGATTACAACTATGCCAGATTCATGAGCACACTATCACAACTCATAGGCACACTAAATACTACCTGTGTGGTGGTCAATCACCAAGACTACAAAGTCAAAAGTAAATCAAATATTCACTTACCCCTCTCCAGATAATTATCTAAGGTAACGTTCTCAAAACGTTACCTCAACCAGCATCCTGGCCAGGGTGGAAGGGTCTCCTCGCAGAGCTGGAGAAGCAGCTCCAGATTCTTAGCCCAAATGCAAGGGTTTTTATTTGGTTTATTTCTTTGATCTAGGTGACAGTGAGCAGGCCTGTGCAGGGATTAGTAGTGGTCTCCCTTATCTTGTGCCCCATCTCTTGAATATCCCTGCATTGTCTGGGCCCATTGAAGCCAAATGGTGGCCCAATGGCTTGTCTTTGTCTTTTTTAGGCAGCTGAATACTGGTTTGATTGGGACTCAGGGCATGTTGTTTGTTGAAAGAATTCAAAGATGATGCAGGTTTCTGGGTCTTTGAATGATGCCCCATTCAGTCTCAGTTTACAGAGCACCTCAAGTCTGAGCCATCTACACAGCTCCCCAGGAAGTGCCTCCTCAGAGATGGGGCCTCAAGCAATCGCAGGCTGAGTCACTTTTACAACCCCCCCCATGAGTTGCCTGGTGTGCCAGACATTACCAATACCTGTCTGTGGAGCTCAGAGCCAGACAATTCTTACACCTTCACTACAAGAAGGATATTGACATGCTGGAGTGTGTACAGAGAAGGGCTATGAAGCTTGTGAAGGATCTGAAGAACAAGTTCTACAAGGAGCAGCTGAGGGAGCTCGGACTTTTTATTCTGGAGAAAAGGAGGCTGAGCAGAGTCCTATCATTCTTTACAACTACCAGCAAGGAGCGTGTAGAGAGGTGGGGGTCTCTTGGGTAGCTAGCAATAGGATAAGATAAAATGGTTACAAAGTGCACATGGGGAGATTTAGGCTAGACATCTAGACATCAGGAAAAATTTCTTTACTCAAAGAGTTGTTAGGCATTGGAACAGGTTGTCTAGGGTTGTGGTGGAGTCACCATCTGTCATCCACCATCTGGAACCAAGACACTATCCCTGGAGATACTTAAAAGGCAAGTAGTGCTGAAGAATGCGATCTAGAGGACTAGGCAGGGTTAGGCTGACTTTGGATTCAGTGATCTTAAAGGTCTCTTCCAACCCAAGTGATTCTATGAATCTGTGATTCTAAGGAAGAAATGCCATTGCTTAATTAGTTTTTCTCCAAGACAGTAGATTTTTACACCTATGATTTATAAACTGTTAAGAAGCTGAGGCCTGGCTGCCCAAGAGAAGCTGTCACACTCTCTTTTGATATCACAAGGATGACACTCAGTTTCCTTTGCTCTGAGACAACTCACACGTTAAGACTCTTAAAAACACACTGCCAAGCACCTCTTTGTGTATGAGGCAGGGGAACTGAATAAAAAAGAACTACAGAAGGAAAAGGATGAGCTTCATTTCAATAGCCCATGAGTTCTTTCATGGCTGCATTTATTTTACAGAAGTACAATTATCATTCTTCACTTGAACCATCCTACAGAAATTTAAAAATAAATATGAATAGCCACATTCTTTGAAAGAATACCTTGAAAAGCTGAGGAGGATTTTGTGACAGATTTCGTTCACTGGTATATTTATCGCCTCATATGATGCTTTGACCATAAACAGCAAGACTTCACCTTTACAATTTTCAGATGAATATTAACAGAAAAAAATCAGAAATCAAGCTATTTCAACAAAGAAAGGCCATTATGTCCCTCACTGGCTCTCTAGATAGGTAATGCATGTAACATCCTTATTGGAGCTCTCTTTCCAACTCCTGGGTGTTTCATTTTAAGTAAGAAAGAGAATTATGTACTTGGTAACTTGTGAAGGTCAAAGATAAATATGCAGAGCAGCAGAACATTGTGCAAACATCTAACTGTGCAATCACTGTAGGTTTTTAAATAGATTGTCTCTCAACTGCCTAGCTACATGAAAGTAGTTAAGACAGCAAAGAAAAACAGTTGACACTGACAATCCATCATTTAGCTTGAGCTACTACTGCACATAAAGAAGTACTTCTCCAATAAAAGCAAACACAAGCATCTGAACATCTAGAAAAGAGATTGCATAAGTATCAAATATCCTTGGATTCTTTTTTACCTTTGTAAGACATTAGAAAGCAATTCAAACACATAGTGAGGTATTGGCACTGACACCCTTCTACTTAAAAAATGATCCATTAGTTTAACAGCACAATGCATACAATCATATGGTGAAATTTGTGGATATATGGCATAAACTTGGCATACTCTGTTTGAAAGAGTCCTGATTAATGTGAAGTTGATCCAGTTTCAAAATGGTATATGTGCTTCCCAGTACTGGGAAACTACATTTCTTCAAATCTAACTTCCAGAACCAGGATTACTAAAACACTCATCATCTTCCCTTAAGTATTCCTCCACATAGAAAGGTTACGTAACGATGTACAACACCATGCCTTTCATAGGGATGATAAAACTGCTGGGAACATTTTAGAAATTCAGTGTAACCATAAAATATTCACTCTTTTGAGTACTAAATAAAATAATTAAATGTTATATTGCCTCCGTAGAGCACATGTTCTTTAAAAAACAAAGGCAATTTTTCTTACAGAGAAATGAAGGAACCTTAAGCATGATCATGATTTCCTAAATAAAAAATGAGACATATTGCATACAAAATATGAAAGACATGAAATCCAATCGTACACATGGTGTCACAAGTTATTAGTCCTTAATCACATTTCAGCATGTTTGAGGGGGTTTGGGGTGGGGGGAATTTATTTTTTTCCCCTTCAAAAATCCTGTTATGTGAGCTTATTTATTTTTGTAATAAGTAACATTAAGACTATATTTAGAATCAAAAGTCATTGCTGAAATTCATCTTTTAAAAAAAATAATGGAAAGGCATTTTGGTCAATCTCTTAGAATTTAGTCAGTGTTCAGGCACATCCCTGTCAACACAGAAAGGCAACAACAAAGATTTGTTACAGGGTGTGTCAAACATATGGTCGCTCCCCATCTCAGAGTAGCACCATTTTCTGCCTAAATCGTCATTGCTTTTAACTGAGTGTTCACCTACAGGACATTGCAAAATGGTGGTACACAGTGATCAAATACCCCCTTACAGTAGAACCTATAGGCAGGGACGGGGTGGGCCATATAGAATAGGATAGCATCACTTCATTATACAGATGTTTTTCTGTTTTTTACAGAACTTTGTGTCCTTTGCAAATGAGAGAGTAGTGAAAAGGAGCAGGAGGAGGAGTTGACCCTTCCCTGTCTGTAGTGACAAAGGAATGGCAAGAGAAAGATGAAAGAAAACAACAAAGGGATCAATCTGCAAGGCACAGAAATTTTACTGAAATTGTCAAGTGCTCTTGTTAATCTCAGCTACAAGTGAAAGTGCTGAAGAGCAGAGACAGAATTGGGCCTTTACAGAACTCTAACAATGTCATAGAAAAGATTTGCTAGCAAGAAAACATCTCCATAAAGCGGAAAATAGCATGCACACAGGATGAAAAGGGACATGGTATTTTGAGAGCAGTAGTGCCATTACAAGTGACACCAATAAATAACATTAAGTTGATAGGAGGGGAATGAAACATAATCAGGGCTTACAACAGTATTTTTTCTCATGTATATAATGCAAGAGGTGTGTCTCATTGGAAGATCACTAATTATAGATAAACTTCAGCTAACACTGTCTGCAACATCCAAAATGCAGGGGCATTAATGAATTTAGATTAAAACTGAAAATAATCTTTCTTTTGTGAAGGAAGTGATAAAGGACATGATTCTCCTGTCACATCAGCTCTTCCCACATTTGACTCTGATGGTTTTAATAGGTCAGTTCCTTGTTTGTAATGCTGGCACTGGAAAAAAGACTGACTCTCAGTAATTCTGTAGGGCAGGGTATGCTGACACATTTTACATGTAACCATGACTTTCCATATAATATCTTCTCTGTAAAGTTTTTCAGTATGTATCCCTAAGCTTTAGAACACTTTTTTGAAAAAAAAAAAACAA
>VXBZ01009092.1:0-39939 GCA_013399135.1 Heliornis fulica
CTGTTTAAACACTGCCCAGCTCTTACAGGACTTCATCTTCTAACAGCCAGCCCGTGGGATGGCTCTAATTAGGGCACAGAAGAGATCAAAGTTTGCTCTCCTAAAGTCCAGGGCAGCAATCCTACTTTTTGCTTTACCTCTTCCAGACAAGATCTTGAACTCCATCATCTCATAGTCACTATGTCCCAAGCTGCCCCCAACCTTCACTTCCCTAACAAGCCCATCTTCATTAGTAATGATAAGATCTAGTACCACCCCACCCCTCGTCAACTCCTCCACCATCTGTATAAGGAAGTTGTCTTCAACACATTCCAGAAACCATCTGGGCTGTGTATGCCTGGCCCTGTTGCTTTTCCAACAAATATCTGGGTAATTGAAGAATTAATAAGAATTCACTCATAAGAACCAGTGTCTGGGATCACAAGGCTATTTCCAGCTGCTTGAAGAAGGTTTCATTTTCAAAAGCTTTCTTTTGAAAGGATTTATACTAGAAATTTACTTCACCACCTTTGAAATTTCTGCTAAAGATGTAAATATTTGGGAGGATAACAGATTTCAAAATGAAAAAAAAAAATCCAAATCATAAAAACTACTGATTTTTATTTTCAATGATATTTAGGATGGGTTTATCAGAAAATATAAAAAAAACCCAAAACTTTCCACACCAGTTCTGAATGACCAGCGATGACACTCTCAGTTCAGTCAATGCTGATTTTTCATGCCCCACCTGTGGCTGGTATTAGGTTATAGGTAACAACTGCTCAAACACATACCTTTGGGTAGGTCAAGTTGAACGTTGAAGATGCCTATCTATGAAAGGAGCTGGAATGAGTAGGTTTGACTAGATGTCTAGATTTTAACTCAAACCTGAAGAAAACTGATTTCATATTGAGAATGCTTTAGCAGTTTTGCTGGAGAAAATCCTTTCCCACTCAGCTACTCAAGAGTATGTCCAAGCTCTAAGAGACAACCATAGCGCTCAAAAAAGGAAAAGTAATGTTGCTCTGATGCTCTGCTAAAGGTGATTTAAAGATGTGATGGTTGATATGATCCTTGAGTTTTAGGTCTTACCCATCTCATGCGCATATTTTTAAACAAACTAATTTGGTGATAGAAAATATAAATATACATCAGCCAAAACCAACTTAAATATTCTTAGAAGGCAATGCCTCACTTTGGCCACTCAATCTTTCTACTCTATTCATATTTTAATTTTAGATCAGATCTAAGTAAGTTGTAGGACTGTTAAATAAGAGAATTTACTTTTGGTTTTCTTTTTGCCCTGAGTATTTTCTTCTGTTTCAGTACTTTGGAAAAGCTGCTGGTGCTTTGAAGATCTTTGTATATCCATTCTCTGCAAACGTTTGATTTTAACCATGATTGCTGTTTTAATAAAAATTAAATTAATTTTCTGTAACAAAAAAAAAAGAACAATTTTGAAAACACCCTTAGTTCTCACCAGTGTTAGTGGCATAATGTTTAGCATTTGAAGTGTCCAAATCTCCAGTGCAGCTCAACAGCCATCTTCATATGCTTCTTACTTCAATGGTCATTTACATCATGGAAAGATGACAAAGCTCCCACATTTGCCAAGTGGTGTTTCCAGTGAACTGATTGACATTTCAAAACAAAATACTATGTCTCCTACAGAGGAGCCATTTGGTTTTAGTGCAATCAATTTTAGTGTTTTCCTTTGAACTTACAGTAAATGCGGCCTATATTCTTGAACTCCTACTGGACTTTTCACTTCAGCAAGCAACAGAAGAGTCACACAACTTCAGAATTTGACATTAGCCCACACCCACTGGGGACACATTCCTGCAAAGGACCAAAGACCTTCCTCTATCTATCCTCAGCTTACAAATGAGGTCCGATCAGATCACCCGGACAACTGCGTAGAAGAGTAAAGGACCCGGCTGGTGTACTGAAAGTTTTGCCAAACAACCTATTAAAATATTTGAGACCATAAAATGACACAGACACCATGAACAAGCACCTGGAAGACATTGCATTTTAAAAATATTCACATGGAAACATGATCCAAACAATTATACAAACAAAACTTAGTGTCGGTACCAGGAAAAGCCACTGAATCAGTAAACTTTGCCTGAATCTAGATCTCAGGGATTTGATGCCGCCAGTACTCCCTCATTTCCCCACCTTCCTCTGATTGCTTGGGAAGCAGGTGCACAGTGCTTCTGCAGACTTCCTGACTACACAGTGCTGGAACTGGCTTCCTGGACAAAGAAAAATTCTGCAGCGAGTGCTGTACATGCATAGAGCAATTGTAGTCTACAGTCTTTTGCTGATTCATGGAAAAAGGGTCTCTGGGGGAAAAGGGTCCTCGTGATCAGTTGTCAAATGGCTGCTTTATGAAATGACAGGTGTCCATTGTCTCACAAATTCTGATTTCAGATCTAGATAGTGCAGCTCCTTCCAAACATCCCAGTTTTATTCCATGTGGAATTCTGCTCCTGTTACTGAAGCACGTGCCTGTTAACCTCATGCTTGATAATTAGTACTCACCAAGGTTTCTAGGTGTGTACAGAAGACACCATTTTATAAGATTACCCCCTCCATTTCAACACCTAATATAGTCTTCCTTTTTCCAGTTTCAACCATTTAATCTTCTAGACATTTATTGTGAATCCAAGGCAACTACACCAATTTTCTAAAATAGCCAAGAACCTCTCATCAATTCAAGTGTGTCTGGCAATTACATGACATCATCTACACTAGCCAGGAAGCCTAAGTCTCTATCAGAGAGCTCAAGCAACAAAACATTCTGTGGACCAGGTCCAGCCTGTCAGAACAATTTTAGCATAGCAGTTCACTGCCTGCTACTCACTTATCATAGTCCCTTCAGACACAATCTGGGAGAAAGATAGAGCTAAATGTCTCTAGTTTGTTACTCTCTAACCTCTTAAACTCTTTTGAGACTGATGCAACTGTACTCACCACATCACAACAGTGTAAGCTTTTTTCATCACATAATTTTCATGACCTGTTATAAAAGCACATAGGAATTTTGGAGAAAATGACAAGGATGACTTGTATGACCATTCACACAACTAGAGATCCCATAGGGACCAGACTCACAGGGTCATCACTATTTTGGTCACATTGTAGACACAGTCACTCCCACAATATTTAATAAAGCCTTTTCCAACAGAATGTTTGAAGAACACTGCTCATCCAGCATCACACACTGGACTTCATCACCACTAGTTAAAGAGAGTGATGAGGAGGAACAACAGCTCTCTTGCTTTTTTTGATCAGTTTTTGGAATGAAACCATTGCATCAGTTCTTATGAGACTGCAAGGTTGTTACCCACATGTCTTAGCATTGTTGTCACCTTATCTGTAGCCCTGATGAGTCTGATTTAGTCACTTTTCATAGTGCTCCCTTTTGAGCCAAACCTAACATAATTTTTAAATCAATGAAAAGGGAATTGATTTTTTAATAAGGCTTTAAATCCTATTCTTTTTTTTTTTTCCAGTCCCCTTTTAAAACACACAATATCGAATCAATGCAGTTTTAGCCAGGCCATTCTGCATTGTTGTTCATCTCCTCTTTATCTTAAAAATGGCCTTAATCTCTTCATGAGTACTTTTAAAATTATTTTTCCTAGTACTGATGATAAATTTTATCTATCTATATCACTATTTGTATTGCCGAGACACTCTTTTCTCACAAATGCTTTCTTA
Source organism: Heliornis fulica (assembly GCA_013399135.1). Classification (NCBI taxonomy): domain Eukaryota; kingdom Metazoa; phylum Chordata; class Aves; order Gruiformes; family Heliornithidae; genus Heliornis; species Heliornis fulica. Next base: position 3,709 of record VXBZ01009092.1, read on the forward strand.
ATACAGTACATTCCAGATGCTTGTTCCAGATGCTTCTGCCATCTTCGTGGTAATGTCATGTGTTCTCTCAGCTTTTGCACTACTATTTGCCTCAGCATTGACCCTAATTCTTCTGTGGATGAAGATTCAGCACTGAGATCCTTTGTTAATCTGAGAGCCATACCATCTTGACTTGCAAGCTGTCCTCTCCCTGCTCTGTGCCCAGAATACATGTGCCATCAGGTACAGGGAATACACAGAACAGGGATGTCTTCAGAACATCCTCCTTTGCAACACCTCTTTCTGACTTGTCAAGTTAGTGCTAGCCATCCTAGCACAAGTAATATTGGCTCAGATTCTTTTCCCAGACTGTTTAACCACCATGTGAGCTATTTTCTAGCTAGTCTGTGGTATTCTCTAGTTGATCTCCCAAACCGTTGCTAGTGCTGTCTTTGCAATCTCTTTGCTGCTTTGATCATGCTCTTGCTTTTCTAGCAGACTTGGCCTGTTTATGCTTTTCTTGTAGCATTCTATTTTGTTGCTTGTCCAGCTTGTCTTTGTTTGTTTATGAGTTCAAATAACTTCCTCTGAAGTATTTGGTATCACTTTCTCAAGTATTTCCCATACAAGATATAGTGAGATTTCTTCATCATCCTAAAGAAATGGCCTGAAATGCACTCTCAACTTCACCTTGCATGTCTCCTTTGCCAAGCTATCTTTGCATTTACAAAGGATCAGAGAGACAGCAACACCCAGTCATCCTCCTGAGCTCTTTCCCAGAACAGAATGGTTCATGCTCATAATCACACTCTGTACTTCTACAGATGGTAGCATCCTATCAGAACTGTCCATACCTTTGACTGAGAATAATGTGCTTAATATGGTCTTTGGTCCGACTACTTAGGAAATATCATATGGCTTTCATACATATATATGAGATATTATGTGTGACTTTCATGACCTATCTATGCACTGGCTTTTGGGGTTTTTGGTTGGGTTTTTTTCAGCCCCCACATTCATACCATCAGTTACCAGATTCTGGAAGCTTATCTAGAGTGTATTTTCATCTACCTTTCTGTGAATTTTCTGCTGCTTTCATTGGTGCCTGCACCAGCATATCATATCTATGCTCACAGCTGTCAAGATGCAACACCCGTTTGCCCAACTAACACTTCCCAGTGGCTCGGTGAGTAAACGTGGTACTGCCTACTGCTGTAGCAGTGCTATTGGCATGCTTTCCTTTGCTACTTGTATATCTGGAGCTGGAAACATGCAATTTATTATTGTCAGCTCTCCTATGTTCTGTTCTAAGAATTTGTGACTTCTCTAAATTCAGTTAAATATCAAAATGCTATTGTAATATAAAGCAGTGTAACACAACTTGTGGCAAACCTTTCCAGCTTTCTTTATGCTAAATATTTTGACCCTCTCTTTTTTTGTTTGTTTGTTTGTTTGTTTGTTTGTTTGTTTGTTTGTTGTGTTGTTCTAAACTGCACTTTGCTAAGATTGTTCTGTTTCCACTATGAATCACCCCTGAGCAAATAAGGAAACATCAGAATCTCCCAAGAGAAACAAAATGCAGGGCTTTGACCAGATCCGGTAAGTCATTGACATGGACCAAAGTATATGTTTTCAGTTCAGGTATTTATATGTAAGATATACCTTGATGGGATAGTGAAGCTGGGATAGGGCTGCTGACTCACTGTGATTCTAATCTTTATGCTCAAGAAACTGTTGGTGCATGCAACTTCCTGCAATGCCCGTCCGGTCACAGCAGGCTCAATGCTGCCAGATTTACCACACACAAGTCCACAGACTTCCATGTACTCACTCAAGTCAGTGTCTGAGGGAGAATGAAGACATAAAGAACCTTCTCCTTTCCAGTGGCCACCATGAGGTCTCCCTGACAAGACAATTCTACTTACTCTAATTTTCTTCCTTTTTTTTCAGAAGAGACAAAGGAAATATCATATGGCTATATCCAATGAAGTGCAAGATGAACCTCACAGATGAGTTTTGCAGCAGAAGCACCATCTTTCTGTGCTAGGAAAATAAGCAGACCTTTGCCTGTGTCTTAGAGTAAGCAGAAAAAAAATGTGTTGAGCATGTGCTGGAGCCTTGATCCTGTTTTCCACAGTGGAGACTTGGCTGCATAGAAATGCTTCATTCTGGCCCGTTACAGTCACATTCGCTTCCCATTGCTGTTGGGATATCAACAGTTGGGAGAGATGGTGTCTAAATAGACAGGTTACACTCAAAAGTGAGGCTGGACTTGCAATTGATGCTGCCATCCAGCTCAGGCTTTTCTCAAAAGTAAAGTGGCTAGAGCATTTTTGTTATCCTCAAAATGTGGAAAGATTCCTATTTATATTAGTTCAGTCTGTATCTCTCAACACACCCTGGAGGGCAGTGAGACTGAGCTGTTTGTGCCAGACACCATCAACCAAGCAGAGCTACATGGGGAACAAAGTATCAAGCATCTGAAGGCAGATTCAACCTGGCAGCAAGGAGTATTTGAAGGGTTGTCACTTACTTTAATATCAAACAGTAAAGAGTTATATATGAACCAGCAGAAGTTTGTATTCACTCTAAAGATTTGATTCTCTCACCACAGTCAAAGTGTAAAGAAACCACTAAGAAGCCAGTGGTGTATAAACAGTGTAAGATGAAAGACAGAGCAGGAGGTATTCTCCAGTCTGTGGGTCCTGATAAACAAATCCACGGTATTACAGCGTGACAACTCCACTCAATTCAACAGAGCAGCATGAACAAAACAGCAGAGAACCAGGCCAAGTAACAAGCAGATCCTAAAAACATCCAGGGCAAAACGGAGTTCTCATTGACAGCAGTGAAAATCAAGCAGAACTGCATGGATTTCAGAGCAGAACTTGGCCATAAGTCACAGAACTAAGAGACAGTGAGTCATTCTCACATGCCAGATGCCATGTACAGAAACAACACATGTGCTGGAGCTGTTCTTGCTGAAAAGGGACACAGTAGCTCCAGGTGCTGAGATACAACAGTGTCTCTGTGCCTGACATGTTCAGCAGCATGAATATGAAGAGGAACTGGAGGTGCTTTCTTCCAGGAATGGTCAAACTTTTTATTCAAAGGCAAACAAAACAAAGAAAAGTCTAACAGCTATTAGCTTAGCCACTGGCACTCTTCAAGAGTAAGGCTATTTCATGTCATTTGCATAGCAGGTCTGCAATTTCTGAAGGTTTTTTTTATTATACAGGGCCAAAGACGCTAGAGGAAAATAAGTTTAAATAAACTTGTCACCAAATCCAAGACAACACACCCTGGCCAGGGCTATGAGGACTCTTCTGCTGATGGGTTTGCTACTAGACAGTTGGTGGGCAGAAATGCTGCCTAGAAAAATGCTCACGGTGTCTGAAAGGAAGTTTAAGGAGTAAAATCATCTGTCCCAAAAGTGCTGTCACTGCTGGAGAGTTTGACAACATGTAGGTTTGCCCTAGAGAACACTGTTTTCAAGTCTGTAATAACAGGTCAGTATTATGCACGGCTGATCTTCAAGATAGATCAGAAAGAAATTCTTTGGTGAAGGATAGGCCTGGCAATCCATATCATTCAGTGCTATTTACTTAGATTGGAAAATAATACACTTAGGAACTCATTCCTGGGTGCTGGTGCCTCTGGATTGCCTGTGTTTGTAGCTGCATATTAAAACTAGATGACCCTCCGACAGACAGCTGTCAAAAGTGACACTCCAAAATGCAGGTTTAACCTATGCACCACATGCAGGGGAAACACATCTTGCAGACAAGCATCCAAGCAGCAGGCAGGGCTCACCAAAAGAGATAACACCACGCAGCCTTGGGGTAACAGCATCTCTGTGGTAGGGAAAGAGCGGGCCAGGGATAAACAGTGGTGCTTGACAGTAATGTCACATCAGCTCTGCTTTTGTGCTTAGCTGGTGCATCTCCTATACGGAGCATTTCCACTTGGAAAGAGTGAGATCAAGCTGTAACCTCATTTTGTTCATAAGGTACACTCGGGATGACCACAGAAGGATGCAAGACCACCCCACCAGGGTAACAGAGATTCTTGCCTGCTAAGAATAGGCTGGAAAACGGTGTAGAGGCACAAAGCACAGGACTTGGTCTGCGACACAGTTAAAAGGAATCCCAGGAACTGGCATTTCTAAGGAGAAATTCCCAGGTTGTTTATTTCCTTGCTTTCTTTTGAGCTGTACTCTGTAACTCAAACCAAGCCACTTCATTATTTACTAATTTCACACAGTTTCAGCGCATGTTGGGAACAGATCTTCCATCCCATATTTTACAACTGCCACTTGAAGTCTCCCTCGGTGCACTTTTCTACAGTGATAAACAACAGTTTGTCTTCTGATCCAGGATAGAGACGTTATATAATGCAGCCACATAAGGAAAAAATAGAATCCATCCTTTTTTTCAGGCATCCCTCCTGTGATGTCTGTAAGAACCACAGATTGAAAGCAGGCTCTGAATTCAGGCTGTTCTCTCTAAGTACCACAAGTAGGTGAAATTATTACAACTTAATCGATTTATCATGACAGCTAAGAGACTGGAAAAGAATAATACCTTTTTTTTTTTGTTGCCCTGTTGTCTGAAAACATATATAATAACAGAATCTGAGAGCACTGGGAGATGTTTTGTTTTATTCAGAAGCATTGCCCAGACTAGTCTCAGATAATATGGTCACAGTGGAGACTTCCCTTATCAGCATGATACAGTTGTGCAAAGTGAATTTTGAAAAAAAACTTTTCTGATAGTTTTCACAAAGTCAACTTAATCAAATTTCACAGCTACAAATAGTTTTAATCGTTGGAAGACCGATCCTCTGAGATTAGGTTTCAATATAAATAATTGTCCAGAAATGTTCCTGCCTGCCATGACCCTGGCAATGAACACGATGACAGGGAGAATTCCTCTGTGACAGTTTTATGGTTTAAGATTCATAAGGCAGATTTTGTTGTCAGTCACACAAAAGGCAATGGATCACACGGGCTGCAAAACCCCCAAAACAACTATTTAGCAAAAGGCAGGAAAATGAGTTTTGTTTATTTCTGTATTGGTCATCAATGAAAGGACTTAATCTGAGGCAGGGAAGGGAGACAAGAACTTTATTTTCTCTAATTTTAGTATTTTTCCTCCAATTTGGTAATTAAGATCGCTGCTATAGTTACAATAGTATCAGTGACCCTTGAACCTAAAGATAACTGCTCTTTCAAGGCAAGGCAAGGAAATGCTCTTGGCAACTGTGAGAAGACTCCCAGCTGCAGCCTAGATAGATGCAAGCTAGCTTCTTTTTTTTTTTTTTTTCCTGAGTGCTAAGGTACATTTTCCTTAGAATAAGAGTTTATAAAGTAATTATTAACCAAAAACTAATTCTGATTTTGAGTGGCCTACCTGACAGGGAAAATGAATATTCCTACTGGGATATGGCAATGAATGAATAAATTCAGAAAGGATGCATCATTCTTCTTAACTGATAAGTAGGAACTACTTATTGAATGGGTTTCACATTTATATTTCCAAATCCCAAAAATTAAGTAATTGTGGGCATTTTATCACTGAGTGACTTATAATTTAGTAGCTGTACCAATTTTATTTTTCAGATATTTGCAAAGTTAATATTTAACAACACCATGACATATATATTAATTACCTATATTCTTAGGGAGTTTTGTCACAAGCTCTGTGGGAGATGATGCTGGACTTCACCACCACTTAGCAAAAAATTACTCAGCTGGACTTTGGGAACATGGACTTAACCCTTGGTTAAAATAGTCATTTTTTATATTTTGTGTCTCTGCTAGGCTTTTTAATTAGGGTTACACACATTTTTTATTAATGCTTATATAAAACCCTGGAAAGAATTGGAATTTTTAAGCACATTCATGATATAAGAAGCACTGAAGACCTGCATATCAATTCTGCATTGATATATAATCCTGTTCCACCTTATTGAAATCACATGGGATTACACAACTGTAAATTCTTACATATTTTTTGTTGGTGAGCATATTATATCTAATTATCCTGCTTTATCCTAATTATCTTTAATCTGTCCCGTTTGGAACAGTAGTTAAGAGGCACTACAAGTGGATTCCAAAGACATTAAGTAAGAATTTACAGTGATACTTCCACGGTTTAAGGCCCAATTATAGCTCTTGTTCAAGCTTTTACACTGCATTACTACTAGCACTGTTACATTTTAATGCTACCCTACACTTTTTTAAAATTCCAGTGAGAAAAATAGTTTTCTTGGACCAAGCTCGTTGCAACTGTGGGCTCACCCTGGCTGAGACAGGTTTACACACCAGAAATAAATCCATTATGAAGCTGGAAGGGATCTTAGCAGACAGCTCACACGTGAGAGAAGAAGGGAGACCATGTAGGTAGCTACAGCTGCCTTGGGTCTGGCAGGGAGGGCAGCTGGGCCCCTGTGGGGGGTAGGGGACTCAACAAGGACACAAGGGGAATGTTCAGACTCCTCCTTTTTCTGTCTTTCTGATTCACAGAGTCTGCAATCGGTGCCCCCACTTGTGTGGTGCCATTGGCTGAGGTCATTGCAGCAGAGCATCAGGCAATTGCCCTACCGGTTTGTTCTGCTGGCTCCTTCCCTTGTAGCTCCATCTCACCAGGTAGCTACTTGCCTGGCACTTGGGGGAGAAATGCTCAGGTTGCAGGGAGGGACAGGTTTCTAGCAGGTACAAAAACAGAGCCTGGAGACATGGTGAATGGTAGGGAAAACCAGTGTACTTATTTCTTCTCTCTCCCAGGGAAAAATTAATGTGAAAAATGTGAAGCTTGGCTGATTAGACAGCTGAGTGGTGCAATGAAGGTGCTAGGAAAAGGTGTTTGCTGACTGTTGGAGAAGGATACACACATTTTACTCCCCAAAAGAACTGAATTTCAGTGTTAAGAAGCTTATTCAGATTTTCTTTCTAAAGCATTAGAAGATTTAGTTATTAGAGGAAAACTATATGGGACACCAATCCAGTTTATCTAAAAAATGGCTGCAGGGGAGAAATCAGCAGGAACTGCCAGCTCAAGCCAAAGGAATGGAGGCAGCAGAAACTAAGTGGCTGAGAAGAGCGAGACAACAATCCAGTAGACTTCTTATGGAAAGCAGTACAGAAAGAAGACTGAAACATGCCTGGGGGCAAGGTTGAAAGCAAGAGTAATTTCACATCCCAGTGCTGACAAAAAAAATAAAATAAAAAAAAAAACCAAAACCAAACCTGCTGAAAACCCCCAATGAACCACACAAACAAACCAACAAAAAGAGTAAAAGCAGCACTTTACACAAGCAGGAATCTACAGATTTGCTATGAAAAAGAAACTCTAGTTGGTGGCTTACACTCCGGTAGGCGGCGTGTAAGGCACCAACATTTTGGTACTGCAGATGGCATGCACTCTGAGGCTTTGTTTGCAACTCTGAGGTGAGATTATTGACAGGTTTGACTGTAGCAGAGTGGTGGAGGCAGCTGTAGCGTGGCTGTAGTAACAGGGATAAACTGCCCCCTTGACCGGTGGCAGCATTACTGATTGTGGGTGGTACAGAGACAAGGAAAATGGAGACTTTGCAGAAATACTTAGAACAAAAGATAAAAAATTACTTAACCCCGATGACCAACTGTGTTCCCAAAAGGAAACAATAACCTAGCAGAAGGCAATGAAACTTTGTAACATTTATCAAGTGATGCTGAGGAATAGCAAAATGTACCAAAAGAATGAGGTATTGGAAGCAAAAAGAAAATACGAGACACACACTGCTTCTGCAGATTGATAGCCCTGCAAAGCTCTCAGGTCTCCAAGGAGACCCAGGGTCACATTATGCAAAGATAATGCCCAAATCAATTGCTAGTTTAACAGGGCTCTGCCATGGAAAGGGAAAGAGTGCCTGGCAGCAGCCACTGCCAGCTCTTTGTGGAAGACTTAAGAAAATGAATATGATAAGGATGTAAAAGAGTGATGTTCCCCTTACGACAACTCCCTGCCTTTCCACTGCCAGCCTTTTAGGAGCTTTCTGAGCCAGAGGCTGCTTTCAGAGCACAGCGCTTAACGTGTTCCTTGTCCCATGAATTTGTCTGATCCTTTTTGAACCATGTTTGCACTGGTTGTGCTCTTTGGAGTGAGATGATTTCATCAGTTTACCTTTGCATATGAGGCTCACGTGCAATATAATCACAAGCAATTAGGAAGCATCAGGAGCTGACTTCAGCTACAGCTCAAGACACTGAAACTACAGGGTGGTTGTTGGTGGTGTGAGGCTGTTGTAGCATGTGTCTGTGGTTGGAGATGATGACAGCCAGCAGTTCACTCTTCTCATTTGACTTGAATCAAAGCTCACAATCAAGATTAGCATTGAGTTTTTCTCAGTGAGGTTTGGGGTTTTTTTTTTTTTCAGAAACAACATTAAATGTGGTTAAAGCCCTGTCTAAGAAAATCATTACATGTATTGGATTATTTGAGCAGGACGTACTTTTCAGAGCAGGACAGAAATGGTTCTACACCCTTGAAGGCAAGGGGCTAGCAATGTTCTTGATGAAATTTCAGGTGAGCTATTTTATTCTTCCCCATGATATGTCTTAATGTTTTCTCCCTCCCTCCCTCTCTCTCTCCCTTCTTTTTGGAGTTCCTCTCAAAAGCCTTCATCTGAAGCGTGGAATTTGCAGCTCCTTCTGCCTAGCTTTAAAGCCACCATGTGGACTGGATCATGTGATCCCAGCTTTTGAAGTCCAGTGACCAGAACATTTTATATTAACATCCTTGCCCCTACCTCTTAGGGATGTAGAAGTCATGTTACTGTAGGAAAATGTCACTAATCTAAATCTGCCTCTTAAGAAGGCAAGCATGTTTTGTGTTACCTACACAATCGATGGTAGACTCCAACCACACATCACAGTATGTTCATATTCACAACGGAAAACTCCAACCAGCCCAGTGAAGTGAAGGACTAGAAGCAATGGGGTAGCATACAGCCAAAAATTTATTCTGGAATCTTTTGCAAGGAACCAACAATGGAGAAGGCTGTCTCCTGCTAACAGAGAGTGCAACATGATTGAAGTTGAGATTTGTTTAAAGGAAAGCAAGCACTAATCTGGTTAATCAAAGGAGTACACCTGCAGACCAGACTACTCTTAAGGGCAGATGTAGAAGTGTATTTATCTGCTTAATAATGCATCAGTCAACAAAAGACATCTAGTGCATCCTGCAGAAGAGCTTAAGCACCTAAAGCCCATTGACATTAGGGCCTTTTGGGAGGAGGAATACCTCTGTAAGTCTGATCCAAAAGGATCGTTCACGCCATTGGCAAACAGAAAGACTCTACAGCAAGTACCAGTAAGTTTGTTGTTCAGGCATAGTAAATACCTGGCCACAAGAACAAATTTATTATGAAGAGGAAGCAAAAGCTTAGATGACCACAGGTAACCCAGGAGGAAGTCTTACTCCTGTGTACACAGACCTGCAATATATAGTGAATGTCTAACTTTGAAATTATGGCTGTTCATAAGTAACATTTTTAAACTTTTGGCTCCTAGTGAAGTCTCATTTTTAACCTTGGCTGATACTTTGAGAAAGGCTTTCTGGGTGGCACCATCTGTCTGTCACCAGTTACTGCTTAGTCATATGCAGTTGTGGCAATATGTCCTAGAACAGCAGAATATTCTACTCCATCTAGTTTTTAAGCTCATGCTTCATTATACTGCAATATCTGATAATCTATTCCTGGTGTGTTTGGGTTTTTTTTTCTGGTAGTTGAACAGTCATTTCAGTGAACTGCTTGATTTAAAACTGTGCTTGTAAATCTTTACTTTTAAATTCTGTCTTTTGGCCTTTTTTTCCCCTCTTCATCTGCTACAAACAGTGTGATACATTTTATGTGACTAAGTTTTGGATTTTAGATCTCATGAGTGGTCTCAAAATATACTAAGTAATAGTATCCATAAATCCCCCTAATTTGCCAACAGTCTATTTCTGGCACTACCCATGGAAGAACATCAGTAGTTCATAAATCCTGAGTAGGTCTTTCTCATTGCAGAAGCAAATGTGTATTATATTACAAAGATAATAATTTTATGAAGGCTCTGTGGTTTTACCTATATAGTGTTTTTTGTCTAGAGGAACGCCAGTTAAAACAAACTTATTGGAACTACAATTTGTAAAAATCCTATGGTCAGATTTCTTAGCCTGGCCTCCCCACAATGTACAGTAACCCATTACATGCAATGGTTTGGCTATACCTGGTCTTTACATACATACTTTCAGACTCATTGCTCAATTTAACTGTATTTCCTTCAATCTGTTGTTGCTCACAGGTTTGATCCAAACCGGAATCACACTTTTCACTAGAGGTGTGTCTGCATAAATACACACGAGGGCTTAGTCAACTGACTGACTTCATGCTTTCCTACAGAAGTGCAGAGGTCTGGACCAGTATTTCAACATACCTGCATTTTACTGAGGCTTGGGCTTGGATCCATAATTGACAGCTCAAGGTTCATCCATAAAAGAGAGCTTTTTCCTACATAAACATGCACCAACTGAACTACAATCAATAGCTTAATTTAGTGACAGGGGTGCAAATTCCTTTGTGCACATGGCTGAAAACTTCAAACCCTGCAATGAACTGAATTAAATGTAATGAATTTAAGGCAGATAAAAATCTAATCAAGAATATCCCCATGGGACTTTTTAAGAATTTAACTAAATTTTAAAATATATATCTGGATAAACTGGTGCAGCTTTATGTATAAGTGGGCCTAATATCACAAAAGTATAATAAAGTAATTTTTTAATCATTCAGCCCATTTTTAAGAACCAAAATTTTATCCTTAAATTCACTGTAGTTCTGGTTAAATCCTTGTTTTGCTACCATGCAGATCAGCATTTTTCATCAGACTGAGTAGAGGAAGGAGAACAAATAAGATTTATAACAATTTGGAATCTATCAGCCATTATGCTTTTGGTTTCTAGTAAGTTTTAATAATTAATGTCCTGAGAATAGCAGATGGCCCCAATTCTTTTTAAATTACTGTAGTTAAAAATATGTTGGAATTTTTTTTTTGGTTTTAGCCCTCCAATATGTCACCAAATGTTACTGCTTCTGGCTCCAGCACTTCCTCCTTTCTGACTTACACTCTGATTTATTTCTATTCTTCTGCTTCAGCTGAGAGATGATTGTCACTCCAGACAGAAGCATGGATATGTAATATCTGTTTTGCTTTAAGCATGCAAACAAAGGACTACTGAGTCCATTTTAAATCCATAAATATCTTATAGTTTGGAAATTGTACCAAATCAAATTCCACCAAGGTATTGCCAACACCTTAAGACTTAACAGATATCACTTCTTGCCAGTATATCAGTTTCTCTAGTTTTACTCTCTATGTAAATATTCTTGTTCCCAAATCATAGTATCACCCAGAAACAAGAATTTAAGTTATCAGTCACAGTCACCTACAGCTGTCAGTAACCATACAGCACATGTCTATTTTATAAAGTTCCACAGTAGTAGAACTCTGTTCACTACAATACACCAATCACTTTTCCCAAAACCTCTTGATGAATGTAAAACTTGGGGTAATCCACAGCTACAATGTACTGCAGGACAAAAATCAACACTATCAGCACTGTGCTATGACCCTGACACGACAGAGTAGTTTCTAAACAAAACTCCTGATGTATGTTCAGAGGCAGAAAATGGTCCTCACAAAAGAGAACGGCAGAAGACCCAAAGCTAATGGTCCCTGATGACCTGTTACATGCAAAATGTTTTGCTTTCACTTCAAATCTGAGCACACACACAACTTTCTGACCTCTGCAGGCAGCCAGGGGAAGCCAAGAGGCAAGACTTACACTGTGTAAGGATAGTGCAGACAAATAGTGACTCAGCCTCGCTCAAATCTGTGATTTTTGGAGATGCCAATACCTTGGGTACAAAAGGAATCTTTATTTCCCATCTCCAGAAATTTTCTCATTGCATCACATAGTCCTGCATTTAAATTTATAAAGTTCAATTTTTAAGACATAGGTATGCCCTAGAAATCCTTTGGGACTTTTTATTCGTTTTTGTTCTGAAGTTCTTTCATTTTGTGATGATGTTATTCCCCTCTTAGTATCTGCTACAATATCTTTTAATTCTCTTTTCATCTTTCTTCCTCTGCAGCTATTATCTTTATATCCTCTTCTTGAACACTGGTAAAAACTTCCATGCAATACTGAAAAAAGGTCTTATTGGCGCTTTGCACAAAGCAATTTCTGCATCTCAGTCTCTACTACAAATACCTCAGCCAATGTGTCCTAATATTGCATTTCACAGCTGCTTCAAAATGGTTGTCAACAGTCGCCCTCCAATAAGCAATGCACTGCGTTTTCTTTCCACTCGCTTCCCTGCGACTGGGTGGCATTTGTGAGCAGCTTGTGCTGCTGTGTCATATTCCTTTTAGAGAAGGGGACACTGCTCTTACCATTAAGCATCCCCGTGGAGGGAGGAGAGGCATTTCCCTGAGGGGAAGGTGGGGCTGGCAGAGGAAGAGGCATGAAAAGTCCTTCAGAGTAGTAGAGGGACTGTTTGCTGAGAAGCAGCGAGCAGAGGCAAGGCTAGAGTTCCATACCTAGGCTAGAGTTTCATACCTCCTTCTTATGGTCCAAGAAAGGACCACACAGAGTTTCTGCAAGCCAGAAAGCCACTCAGTGGTCTGAAATCACAATTGGAAGGAAGGGTCCAGCCAACAGATTTTTCTGTGAGCAGGAGAAGAGTTGTTTATAAATTCATTTTTATTTCTGTTGCTCCTCCCCTAGCCCCTGTGCTGTCTTTCCTAAAAACTCACACTGTTCTAGTGCATGTGCAAGTAAAACTTGGCCTTTGAGATTAAAAGGCTGTGGAGAGCTTACTGTAAGGATGCCAAAGCAGATCTGCTGCAAAGTTCTGGCTGACTTAACAACCCATGCATGTACAACTCTCTTACCAAACCCACTACCAGTCCCACCACTTGTCCTAAAGCTGAAAATGATTAAACAGGGCTTAACCAAGACCGTTCTGTGAGGGAGTTTCAACAAACCACTGCCTTCATCTTCAGAACTTCTCTTTTCATACTTTTCAGTCTCATGCTAGTCAGCACCTTATCAACCTAATCAGTGTCTGCGGTAATCCTCATCATTTCCACTTCAGTAATGATTTGCCTTCTCACTGCAGCAAGCGCTGCTCTAACCTGTGTGAAAACTCAGGCTATCGCATTGTTCCTGGGTAAAAGGTCACTTATCTCATACAAAAAGATTTTAGTTCACGCTATCTACCTTTGATAAAGCCAGGATTATCCCATTTTGTACTTGCCTCCAGGGCTTTAATTATTCTTTCCTTCAAATATTTTCCAATACTTTTTACAGTGTTGCATTCAGACTAAAAGGCTCAAGAGTTATCTGGGTGATTCCTCCTTCCCGGGTTTCAAATTTAAAAATGAAGGGAGATAGAGAGCATATTTACATAAGTACATTTACGCTGTTGATAAGGCCTGAATTTGTATTCAGTTCAGGAGAGCCATCTTTTATCAAATTTTGGGCTTCTTTTATAGATATAATACACTGTGATCAAGGTTTCCAAGGTTGCCAAGTCTTCAGCTCTGCAAGAGCAGCCCGCCTACATGCCAGGTTCATCACAAATATAAAGGATTTTACAAAGAACCTCATTTCAGCAAAGCCTCATTTTTCAACAGAACACGGTGTCAAAAATATTAATCAGACCTAGCCATAGATTTCTTTTTCTATATAGTCTTTTCCATCATCTCTGTAGTCTTTATGACAAGCTTAACTGGCTGAATTTATGTTGTTTGGGTTCTCAAACTGTGACCATAACCTTGCTGTCAAAGCTATTGCTTAATCATTTAAGTTTGGGGTAAACATAGGGTAATGACACTGCCACACTATGTAAGTGCTCTTATGGGGTAGCTTTTCACTAGAAGACAAATATTTAAGAATATTTCCTTCTATAAATTATCTTCATTTCAACAATATTCAGAGTGATTGATGAGCAATTTAAGACGTATTGTCATACTTTTAAAAACATGTTTTCAAAGCACTTTTCAATATACTCAAGCTTATGGAGAATGAATGGTGAATGCAGAAAAGTGGATGGAGACTTTTTTATTTCAATGAATACTTGGTGATTTATTTATTAGGCTATTCAAAATGTTTATCACATTGTGAGTACATCCTTCTACAACATAGCTTCATAGATTTTGAACACAGAAGGGAATACTATAAGATACAATATTGCACTAATGATTCCCTGTACCACAAAAGGCTACAAGTCTTATAATTAACTCCTACTTCAAATCCAAGAGCATTCTTGCTTTGAAAATTTCCAGCGATACATCTCTTCCAATTCTTGCTTAGATGTTCCGGTGCTGATTTTTCTTATCCTAAGACATTTTGGTTTTCTTTCTAGCTGTGACTTTCAACATCAGATCATCTTACATTTTGCTTTTTGGGTGTAAGAGCTGCCTTCTAATCTTTGTTCTTCACAGAGAGCAATCAAATCACCCCTGTACCTTTGCATCAGTGAGCTTGCTGCATCTCGCTGTAAGTCATGCTCCTCTTTCCTTAATCATTTGTTTATCTTCCAAAGCAACTATTTAACATTTTTCTCAAGAGTGTATTTTGGATAGACAGGATTTTGGTAGACAGTATACCAATGGTTACATCAGTGCTAACTCCACTATTTTTTACAAAAAATAATTTTCCCAATCATTACTTTCATTACTATTGTCCCACCTTCAGTAAGGACAACCTACATCTTTAAAGATGTCTGTGCTGAAAAACATTTTGTTTGCTTGCAGCTGGCTTACCAAATAATTCATGTCACTGTCTTAATGTTCCGTCTTTATTATAATTCAGCACTCCCCCACAGTTTGTGAAATGTGCAGATTTTATCAGTAACTGCTTGATGATGATTTGCCATTTACAGTAAATATTTTCTAAATCAGTTTATAACCTATCATATTGAATTGCACTGGGGTTACTTCTGCAGCTGATGAGCAATGACAGTCCATACAACGAATCAACAAGACTGATGAGGAGAGCAGCCTGTATGAAAATGTGTTTTGAGTGATCTTGTACTTTGTGTAACAAAATCTGGCAGGCTGTGACCAAGTCCTTCAGTGTGCTGTTTCTACTCTGTGATTCAAGCTTGAGTTTTTTAATCTGATGTGAATATTGTGCTTTAAAAATGCACTTGTATTTTCAGAGAACACAATTACTGCACTAGAAAAGATGAGGTCTTTTTGAGAACACGAGCATTTCTGCAGGTAGCAGTGGTGTCCAAATCATCCTTTATTTCCAGGTAATAGAGACCACTGACTTGAAAGACCAAAATCCAGCGTTTTTGAAAATATTTCAGCAGATAAAATCTCCCCGGCTGTGTTTGTGTTTCAGAGCCTGGCATGGGTGTGGTGGAGGCGTATGAGCTCAGAGCACCAGCCCCAGGAACCAGCAGAACCAGTTCCTCCCTGTACAGCCTGGGAAATCCTGCCTTCAAAGGCATGACTTGACTGCTTTTACTAAAATATCCAGCTCACATTCAGGTAAAATTCAGACTATAAATCACTGTCTGCTGGGGCCTACCTGGATGTCAGCCATTTTCATAAGAGCACACATTTCCCTACCATATGACAACAGAACTAGACTGACATGTTTTGGATATTTCTCCAAGTATGAAGCCAAAGAGAGCCATGGTAAACTTCTTTTCCTTAAAACTGTAGTATTCTTTTTTTCCCTAGGAATCTGCTCCTGCCAGCATGTATCTCATCCCAATCACAACAGCATTTTAAATGTGCTGCTTAAAATGCACTGTCCAGGTCTCCTAGCTGCAGATGTTGGAACCTCTGGCATTTATCCTGCTACTTAGGTTCTCTCCATCTGTCCTTTGGAGGGAGAGTGGTTTCGCAATGCGTATGCTTTCTCTAGACAACATAAGAAATGCTCTGTTTCAAAAATCAAATCTTGTTAAATGCTGCTTAAAAACAATAGCAAGTTGCACTGCATTGTAAATCTGTGGCATTTAGACATGTAGAGTGCTTAATAAATCCAGGTATGTGTCCTTCTCAGTTGGCTGAACTGCATAAGGCAGTTAGTTAAGTTCCCCTGTTAATTGCTGATGAAGGAAACATGAAAAGAAATTGTGTCCAGCTTTGCAATTTGAATTTTAGTGACAAGTCTTTTCTTTTTTGTGGAACTACATTTATAGATCAGTTTGATGTTGATAACAGAGTTAATGCACAAT
This sequence comes from Heliornis fulica, assembly GCA_013399135.1. Taxonomy (NCBI): domain Eukaryota; kingdom Metazoa; phylum Chordata; class Aves; order Gruiformes; family Heliornithidae; genus Heliornis; species Heliornis fulica. The sequence goes on from VXBZ01009092.1 coordinate 19,978, forward strand.
TAATTTCATGTTTCATTTGGATTACTATATTTTCTCTGTGTAACTCATTTACTCAATTTACATTTACTCAATTGCTAGGTTTAAAGAAGGTTGTTGAAAAGCAAAGAAAAGGAGCATTGTGATTAAGACCAGTGATGATGTATAAAAGGGAAGAGTCAGTAAATCATTATATATGATATACAAGTCAGAATAAACTGACCTAAACGGCTAACCACTTATTAATAATGTATGCATTTTCAGCAATCTTGGATTGTTCATGGAATCTCTCTTCACGCCTAAGTTTTTATGTTTACACATCATATACATCCACAGCAATTACTTTCATTCAAGAATCATTTCAATTGGAAAGAGTATCATTTTCCAGATGAGTGAATCTATCCTACACAAATGTCCCCATGAGGCTTCTTAAATTGCTATGATCTCTAAAAAGGGACTTTTTTTAAAAAATGCTGGAGACAGTTTGTCAGGGGAATCCCTAAATACTGGGTGCTAAGGTAATTCACAAAGCAATCAAATTAATCAACCTGATCGTGTATTATAGGAAGGAAAAGTTTACTGAAAGGATAAAGCTCAGACTGCAGGAAAACCTGGCTATATTATTTAGGACCTCAAAAAAGAAATAACTTACTGAAGGAAAATGCTCTCCACCTGAGACTGAAAAAGAAGAAATAGGTCAGGTAGAGACAGTAGGTTTGAAACAGATGAGCTACAAAAGAAATTTAGGACAAGAGGCTATTACATCAGACAATTAGAGGAAGGAAAGGACAGTTGATAAGCAGAGACTGCAATTGCTCAGCAGAATTATTAAGGACCATAAAAAATCCCCTGCTCTGTTTTCATCAGATCGCTCCATGCTTTTGTCAACTTTTACTTGATGGCTGGGAGTGCAGGGGTGTGAGCTTACTTTGCTCTAAACTGTCAACAGACGAGATTTAAAGGATGAATCTGAGTCCTCCTCTAAGACACATGAAAAACAGTCCCATTATAGCTTGATTCATATGGAACAACTCACTAGGCTGACACCCACTCATTTCCTTTCAATCACAATGCAGGGGAGTTTCCTGTTTAATCACTCTCAGATGGTCATAATTTTGTTAGGTTCATCCTTTCATCTTCATGATCACCATGAATTCAACATTAGAAAACATACTAATTAGCAGTTGATGTACCATACATAGACTAAATAGCTTCGCTGGATCAACAATAAGGCTGAAAAGATAAACACCTACTGAGAGAAGGTGGGAAAACTGCTCAGGTAAAAACAAACAAAAAATGTCCCCTTTATTCAATTAACAGGGACAGGAGTAGCATACACAACGTAAGAAGTTCACACAGGAAATCTAATGGCAGAAGAAGATTTAGGGTAAAGAATCTCAATGAAATCATCATCTGCTATTGCTGATGCAGTGAAGATAGGTTGCCAATTGGGAAAGCTTAAGAAAAAAAGAAAAAGAAGTGTTGAAAATATCCAAAATTAGGAGACAGAGTAATACTTTGCCCTAGTAGTCCCTATTAGTCAGTAACAGTTCTGGTTCCATGTATGGATGTGGCTATTTATTTATAAACAGAAGAGAAATGTACATTTATAGGCTTGTTTAAAATGATTGATATCAATTATCACTAAATCACGGATGTGTCTAACACAGGTGGCAACATATAGGATGACAGTTATATCCATAATAAGGCACATCCTGTACTGGGCTTCTCACAGCACAAAATCGTTTTTCCAGACAGCTTTCTATTCTACATAGAAAATATTTTCCATGAGTCATTTTGTTTAAATGTAAGAGAATTAACTTTGATTGTTCTCGTGTCCTTTTATGTTTGCTGTCTAAGAACATTTAGGTGATATAATGTCTGCAGAAAGTGAATTTTAAAGGCAGTCTCCTCATGCTCTGTTCTATGTTATACATTCAACTCTCCAGTTGTTTTCCATGCTCACCTAGTTATTGTGTCAAAGATTAACACGATGCTCAGAAATCACACAGTAATTTGATAGAAAGCAGACAGTAATTGCAGAACTCCAGAGTTCCCTCCTCTGCCTTCTAAAATCCCTACAAATCCATACAGTTGGATCATATATTCTTCTTCTTTCACCAATCAAATACTTCTCTGCAGCCCATCCTTTTTCTGTTAAGAGTATTAAGGGAGTTCCTTACTTGACACACCACAAAAAATAGAAAGGACGGGGTGGGGGCGGCAGTGGAAAAAAGGGATAAAAAAGAAAAAAACCCACACCAATACCAGAGGCTGGGATTCAGTCCCTTGTAATTGAGATAGCTGAACAAGGAGCATCTGACCCTTTTGTATTGTTTCATTACAAAAAGTACTTTGAGAATATATCTAAGGATGTTGCTGAGATAAAAAAGTGTTAAATAAAACGAGCATGCATGGTTGGTCATTGAGAACAAGGGAAGCTGAAAATAGAACCTCCTTGTGAAAAGAAGCATCACAGACTTCAGAAACAGCACCAGAAAGAGTAATGTTGAGACAAAATGAGACTGAGGGAAGATCAGGAAGAAACAGTGTGAGAATTGTGTGATCTTTCAGAGGGGATGCAAAAAAAAGAAGAGCACCGTGATGTTAGCTGTAGATTAGAGAAACCACAGTAACAACAGTAGTGAATTTTTGACATAACATATAGACTGACAAACTCTAGTAGAAGGAGCTAGTGAGGTAGGGAAAGATACCTTCATCAGCTTCTCATCAGCTAATGCTACTGGCAATCATCACGTTCCAAAAGCCTTACATTTGGTCCTAAGCCTAGTAAAGGACTAATTGCCTACATGGAGAAAGGCTTGAATAAGTTTTATCCAACAGAAAAGTTCATGGTCTCTTTCCACCAGAACCTGGCATGAAAGTTGCACTGTACTGCTTCAGCAAATCTAATGGTTCACTGCATGTCTCTACCCCATGTCTGGAGCTGTCTTGAGTTGTCTTCTGACCTTGTGCTCAGCTCACCCACCTCATTAGAATAGCATAAAATGAAGCTAACTAAAATCAAAATGAAATTTTTGCTTGTTTAAGAAGATTAATTGGTTCAGTCTGCAGCTGGAGGAATGCCAGAGTCAGCGCAAGGGAGGGAATGGGACATGCAACAAAGAGTGTGTTGGAGTGAAAAGTGCAAGTGGGACTGATCCATTTTGTGACGGCTGGACTGTGAAAATTCACCTTTAGAAAAGAGGACTGACACCGTTCCTTTGCACCACACAACTTCAATCGGTTTTAAGATTTTAAAAAGCAGTAAGATAATTTAATCCTTTAAAAAAAACTTGAAAGATTCAATTATGGCATAGCAAAGGGAAATGGTGGTGATTTTTCGTGATGTGCTTTAAGAGCATGATGGAAAAGAGGACCAAATTCAACCCATGAAAAGCCATCACTTAAGTCAGGATCTGGCTTACATAATTTTCTTTCTTGAAAGTTTTAACCTTTAAAATGAGAACAGGATTCTTTGTTTTATGAAAAGGATTGAAAGATATTTGCATAACAGACAAGCTCTCCCTCCAAAGATAACAAAGACAGGATGACAAGAAGCATTTTAAAAGATGGGCTACTATTGCACTAAAATTCACCTTTCAGTTCATCGTCAAACTGAGCAGGCCAAGTCCACCATTTTGTCTTCCTTTTTAACTCTTTTTCCTTTCTTTAGGTCTCCTTGACTTTACCAGCAGAGGGAGCAGGTGGAAGAGCAAATGGGCAGGGAAAAGGAGCTGACTTCGATTAAACTTTGATCTTTGCTCTTTGTTCCAGACAGAGAAAACAAGGACCAGTGTCAGCAGCTGCTGCTAGTGAGTCAGACTACTCCTGCTTTGCTCGAATTCTTCCTTCTTCATCTTCCATTTCCCAGCAGTGAAGCTGTTCTAGAAGACCTGACTGTTCCCCCCATTCTGCCTTTCTGTCCTCCCTGTACACTGCCAACATTTAGCAGATAATTGAGGCAGAATTCTCTGGTTGGTGACATTTTAAATTCAGCTACACACTACTTTCAGCTCTTCCTCTCGCCTTCCTCATGCAATTTCACTGTGTCTCAACCGTTTTTCTAGCACTGGGTTTTACTGTAAATCTGGAAGCATGCAGCCTATTTATGCAAAATGAAAACTCATAAGGAAATTCATGTCTGAATAATGCAGTGCTAGTTTCAATCTATTGGAGAAGCTTTTCAGTTCACCCACCTCTCACAAGGGGATTTGATAAACTTGTTCAAAACAATTTTTATGAGCCATTAAATGTTTCATCTGATAATGCTAGCGTTCTCTTAAAAACACCTGGTTCTCTGCCCGCCTCTCCTGTCTACCTATTCACAGATAGCTTCCTATGCACCATTCCTGGCTATGAAAGGGACTCAATAATAATGAAATTAAGCCAATTACAATATCTTATTGTGCATCAAAGATCCTACAACTTTTTTCTTTTCATAAAAAGCTCAGCACATAGGAAGATGGAGATCGGCACTCCTTTTTGAAACACAAACCTTTCAGCAATATGACCTTATTTTCCTTAAACATGTCAATGTATGGGACATGCAAAAAAAACCAGTTTACAAGGCACTGTTCTGTCCACAATAAGGAGGAGGAGGACCAGTGGGATCAGGTTAGAGATTTAGGGAAATGCTTGATACCAGACTTCTCAGACAGACATTCCAAATAAAATCTTACACAGGCAGGTTAGCACTATCATGAAGTAAATAGGTTTCTCTCAGTCTAACCTGAAGTTGCCCCAAGTTTTGTAAACTCGGTCAGGCGAGTCTTTGAGCAAGACAGGCTTACTCCATACAGAGTAAAGGTGAGAACCCAATAGGTGTGAAAACAATTTCATTTGCATCAGATCAAAGCTTAGCAACTACTAACCAAAGAGCCATCGCCAACCACTCTCTGAAATTCTGATTTGCACTTTACAAAAATGATTTGCCACATAGCACAGAGGAAATGGGAAGCTTTGTAACAGCAGCAGATGCCCACAGCAGTGCTGTATAGGAATGGTTTATCTGAATATTACATAGTTGGCAAGTTTTGTCCAGTTATCGACTCGTCAATATTTTCCCATGGAAGTGCAGATCCTTGAAGAGTAAATTCAAACTGATTTACAACAGCTTTGTGATTCTTAGTTGCCTTTCTTGACCCCTCAGAAGTACCTGACCATAGGCTAAAAATTCTTGAGACATATATGGTCATATACGGCCATGTGTGTAATTCTTCCCTGATAAACATTTCTTTCTCCTCCTACCTTACTTTAGCCTCTTTCAAGGAAATATTCAGGAGTGTTGCTTTTTCCCTCATTCTGACAGGACTGTGTTCTTAAGGAATAAGTGGACTCAAGACAAGAGTTTAGAAGACAAAAATCTTTAACATGCAAATGCTATCCTCTTACTTGGTACAATCCCAGATTGGTCTAGTCTGCACTGTATTCTCTGTTTATAAAATACATTAGAATAAATTGAAAGGACTGATCATCTCATTAAATAAGATGGAAACACAGCCATTCAGATGGGAACAAAGGAACTTGAAACACATTGGCATCCAGTTTCCAAAGGAAATTCACAGTCAAGGTTAACTTAGCCCTATTAATTATGCAGTTAGTAAGTGACTTACATAGATGGTGAGTGCTACCTCTTTCCATATGGGGAAAAGTAAATATAATTAAAATGAATGCTGGAACTGGTATTTTGTTTACTTTCAACTCTCCCTCTTTCCATATTCCTGGCACTTACTTTAACAATACTAACATTGAGGTTCTCCTCGTGAGATGCTGGTAATCAGGCAGAAATGCTCTACAAGCCCTATAGAGGGCATGAACCTCTGAGCAGGTGGTCACAAAGAGGCCACAGATAAACCTGGGATTCCTTGTGTAACCTCTAACTCACAGCTCGAGATCCAATCTAATTAGTTCATACATTGTTATTCCATACATTAATATTCCAGAATGTATCTTGATGAGTAGAAAAGAGAAAACATGCAAGGCAAAACCTGTTACCTCTGCAAGACAAGTCCTGAAACATCTCAGTCCTTGCATTCAGACCCAGATTGCTAGATACAGGATGAACAGCCTGTAAAACACAGACAGTATCTATGCCACCCTGGTTATTAACGTGATGTAACACTGCTAGTGTCCTACAAAGCATGGGGATATCTCATCCTTCAATGGATCTTGTCAATGATGCACACCTTTCCCATTACAGAACTAGATGATTTTCACTGTGATTGCCATATATATGATCAAGTTCTTCCACTGACAGCCCACACTGAAGATGAATGTAAAAAGTAAAATGCAATGCTGTCCTGCATCTGACTTCCACCTACAAACACGGCACGGCTCACCGATTCTCTAGTGAAACTGCCTAAAATAGTCCACTTAAGCCTGGGGTTTATTTTTTTCAGCCACTGCTCAGAAGTCTTCATGAATGGCACTCTGCAAACCTTAACTCAAAGAACTACCTCTGGGCTCTGAAACTGTGACAACGCTTTCAAACGTGCATGTCAATGATCTGTCTGAAACTTGATCATGCAAATAATCTGGTTTGATGACATCTATTCGGGTATTAATTCTCAGGACTTTTCTGACCTTGAAAATAACTTGAAACCTGACTCAGCAGTAATACTGGCATTTGCAGTTGAATGCTTCACTATTGTGATTTCTCCTGTAATTCAGGTTTTTTCAATGGAATATAGTCCATATCTGGTCTATCTCATAGTTTCTCTTCACAGATCTCTGACTTAACTCGTTCATCTGATAACACTGTCTGTCAGTGTCAATACCTGCAACAACCAATTGACAAAGTTATTGGACCTACCATGCACAACTTCAGATGTTTGCTATCACTCTGCTACTCAGGAAAGAGTGGCCTTCCAATTTTGACCTCCTTGCCTCATGTTATGTTATGCAGCTCTGTGGAATTACATTCACCCATGACAACTGACAATGTCCTACCACATTTCTGTTCTGAAAGCACTGGAGATAAAAGGGTCATGAATATTGAAACCTTTCCTAACCTTCTGCTGAATACAGCACATTTGGCCCTTGTTCATATTGCCTAATATTCTGGTGTCTGATATGGTCAACCCTATTACACTGTGGTGTTTTGACAACAGAAAACAGACCATGCTGGCAGCAAACTGTTGAAAATCCTACCATTTGACAGCCATTTTTTATGCTGTCATCTACTCAAAATACTTCCAGACTGCTTGAAGCTTGAATGCTGCAACCAGATTCTGTTATGGCATAAGGAGAATCTGAACTGCAGGTGCAGGCTATGATTCACAACATGCAACATAAATTTCCCAACTAGTTGAGGTCTAAGTCCACCAGATTCTGTCTCTGAAAATGCTGAGGTTTCATATGACTAGGTTTGTGTATACAAGTCCTGCTAGCAATATTATTTACATGACCACTCTGTGACTGAGCATGTTAAACAACCAAAAGAAATCACAGCAAACAGATGCTTTCAGAGACCTAGCGTGTGTACTAGTATTAAGAAATCGTTATGGTGTAAGGAGGAAAATCGCTGTCCAGTTGGTCAACATCTCAGTCTCATTTGTCAGTAGCACTCACATCATGTACCCTGACCTCTGACCAACAGGCAGGGTATTCTGTCGGGCAAGTCACATTGTCTGACTCCCCAGTTTTGGTAGATTTTCAGGTCCACCAGTAGTGAGGCTGTCTACCTCTTCAAGGTGCCACAGCAGTCCCACCTGAGCAGGGACGTTGCTGTAAAATAAAGCTGGCACTGCAATTTACAGCTACTTCATACTGTGTTCCCCATCAACGCTCATTTAAAATCACGCAGGCATCAACTGCAGAGGTGGAAAGGGGAAGAAAGAGGCCTCTCTAGCGACATTTCATAGTATGGTGAGCTAAAACATGAAGTGCACAAATCTTTGGGATGAGTCATTTGTTTTCATGTTGCTTCAATACTATTTACAGTACATGTGGAAAAATAACAATAAGTTGTAATATACCCTCAAAGGACTACAATGGAGCTACATATGTGCTGAAAATTGCACACGTCTTTAACTTCAGTTGTACTGAAGCCAGCAGTGCCATGAGGAAATAAGATAATGAATAAAGGCTTACATTTACATTGCTAGGCTTGCCTGATCACATCAGATATTTGTATCAATGCACATGTGCATTCACAATATTGTAGAGGGAGTGTTCGCTATAGAACAGGAAACCAAATGTCTTCATATTTCTGCTGCTCATTACCTCCAATTATGTCACTTCGATTTAGGAAGAATTTCTATGGAGTCAGTGTTCAGCTGATAACTTCTTCCACATGAATCGTGATAATGTCTGTTGCCATTTGCATAGCACTGGAAATTATCAAGATGAATAGAGTGTAGGAATGATCCTTTTACTCATCAGAATGTAGTCTGCTCTGTTATTTTTTTTTCTGCTGGTGCTCATTGGTAATTGTTGAAGCAGATAACTCAGATAACTATTCCAAAGGCAGCAGAACTCCGAGAAATCAGCTATTTCTTGAAGTAGGGGGATTTGATTAGTTCTTCACATTATTAAAAAAAAACACTGTTCAAAATAAGATGTGAACCAATCCCAGCACCATTTATCAAAGCAACAATCAGTAAGTGTTGATCATCTTTATTACCTAGTTTCTTTCAGAAGGGGTTTCAAGGGTTATTTTAATGTGACACGTGTCACTCGGCCTGGAGGAAAAAAAAAGGACTTCTCAGAGAGGGCCATTTTTTCTCTTCACATTTGCTGGAACACAAATTATTTGTGCTTCAACTTGGCATTTACTATGCAAATCATTGATATTTGAGATTTTCTAGGGACCAACAGCTGTAAATATAAATATTAAATACTTTGGACCAGATGCCTAAATTGTTATTATGTTTAATTAGCACCTTGTTCCCTTAGTGAGTCCACTGGAGTGAGGTATAGAACAGTTTATCAGAATCTGGCAGTGAGTGGTTTGCTTCATTATTAACATCAATAGTTTTCAGTTCTGCCACCAGATGCTAAACAGTTACACCAGAGTTAACACCAGTTACAACAAAATCAAAGCAGCATCCACTGATATGGTTTTCTTTACAAAGGCTGAAGTCTGGTATCATTATTCATGTGACAGCCAGCTCAAATTCAAGCCACAAGCCTTTCTACTTGTAATGTATCTCACAAGGCCTGAAACGGTCCTGAAGACACACTAACTTTTCTGTTATCTGCACATTCATTTAAGAAAAGGCTATAGGTGCCTTATTACGTGGCATTAATGGATAAGCAGGGAGTCGTGTGTGCAATTTCTTCAAGACCAGAACGAATGACTTGTGACAGGGCAGACCTATGTGTGGTGTTACTGAGGAGGGGCAAGGCAAATATTTTTGACTGTAATTGATTATTAAAATGATTTAAAATCCATGGGCTTCTAGCCTGTAGGCAGCAATAGTTTTATTTCCTTCTTCCTCTTTCCTAAATACATCAAGAAAGAGAAAATCTGATAACAGTGAGAAGACTACAGCTTTTTGGAAAGCTTAGGGTTGCATTTTATGTGGAGTGATTTCAGTAAGCTCAGGACGTCAGCTCACATGCAATAGCAGATTAAATGAGGATGGCTGGAGTGCTTGCAGCTCCCAGCTGTCTGCATGCTCGTTGCTGGAAGCTGCTGCTTCAAATGCAAGGAGAGTTGCAGAGGCTGTGCAACATCTCCCATACCCTCATGTCTATAATGTTTTATAGGTGAATGTTAGGGTAAACTAAAATTGGAGCTGCTTTGCCACAGTGAGCAAGACTGTTACCTTCAGAGGGTTTTTTTGCAGCCTACTGTCTCCACCAATTTCTGTTGTATCTACCTCAGCAGGACCATCTGAGGAATGGCTGATGTGGACAAAGGGAGGCGTCAACAACTTCTGTTCTTTCAACTTGGTTTGTCACCACAGGTGAATCTACTACCATGAGTAGTGGACAAGTATCCCTATTAACAATTCACCACTGCTGTTATTAGTGAACAGCCTGGATCAGAATAGATTTGGTTAACTCCTGAGGGACCCAGGAGCTTTGGGAATTGTCCATGTCCCAAGGAAGCAGAAGAAAATTACAAAATTGGGAGAGAGAAGGAACTCCTAGCTAATGTTCATTGTCTAACATCCTGGAGCAGAAGTGGCTTACATGCAGCCAGTACAGCAGATGTGAACCGTGATATCATTTTACATGGCCTGCCACCATTTTATACGTCTAAATGTAGGCATACACTCAGACATACACACACATTTGCATTACTGTTGTGTAACACTAGAGTCTGTGTTAGTGGGAGGCTTGCTAAATGTGTTTCAAAGCATCTATTCAGCTCTCAGCAAGTAAGAATTTCCTTTCCCCTGTCACAGAAGATTGCTGGGGTTTTTTTTTTGCCTTTGCTTTTATTTTTCTTTTCCATTTAAGTATTTATTCTGCATTTTGAAATGAATGAAACCAGCTGGAGGAGGGAAAATACTGCCCCAGAAAGGAAGACCATAAGAAACTGGTAATGGTAACAAGGTTAAGGACACTAAGGGAGCACAGCAGAATTTTCATGAAGAAGTGAAAGGGTTTGTACCTCAAGATCTGTGAATCACAAACATGGACCACACACTATAAAGAACAAAGAACACACATTTCCAAATTGTCTGACTCAGATGAACATGACTGTAGGGTCAAAAGGCCACTTAATTCTATAACTGTGACAGTAGCCAGTAGCACATATTTCAAAAAGAATAAAAGAAACAGAGCAAAGAAAGAATGAGATTTCTGCCCATATTTTCCCACAGCTGCTATAAACTTGTAACATGATATTGCAAGTTTCTTCCACAGGAGTCTTTTCTCACTGTTTAGCTCCTTTCCCAGATCATTTCCAAACCTGAATGGTCCCAACACAGATGCCCAGGAAACTCCACTGGAACTGCCAGCCCATTCCAAACATCTGCTTTGATGCAAGCTCCTAATACACAAAAAAGGCCTTCCCTTCTATCTGTCGGGAGCTCGACTTCCATAGGACTCTTTTGTGAGTCTCTTGAAAGACTTCTGAAAATGCAATATACTTTGCAGATAACCAGAGAATCTTAAAACGTGACCTTACTGACTCCTTCATAGTGCTTTAACAGATTTATGAGATGTGACACCCCTCTACAAAAGCCCTAGTATTTATCTATGTACCCTCTAGCATGAATCCCATGAATTAGCATGCTATGGAGGTCAGACGTACAGGTCCTTGAACCACAGTGTGAGTCTTTCCCTCTCAGTGAAGGTAGGTTTAAGCAAAAGAACTATAAAGAAGCCAGTAACTATAGTGTCTAAATAGCTTTAAATCATGTTAAGTACTTTGGGACGAGTGAGGCAATACTATCAACAATGAGCACACTTTGGCACCAACAGGCAGATTGAGACTGTGTCGTAATCAGAAATTACTGTGAGGTTGATGAAGACACATTTTTTTCAATGAAAAGCTTTTTTTGCAGGGGAAATCTTTTCAGCAACACAAGCTACACGGGAATACCTGTGGTACTGTGGCTTATGGGTGCCATCTCTTTTTCCCACCCCATCTCTACCTGGTCATTGCCCCCTTGGCACTTTCAGGTCTTCTCCCTCACCCAGGGAAGGGCCTTTTCAAAGCACAAAGAGGACAGAGGCCAAGTGATGAACTCACCCTTTCCTTGCTTTGGGAAGCTGGACCTCCAAGACCAGTGTTTATTCTCACGAAAGACTATTTTGAAGTTCCAAAATCACCACTAACAAAACCCTTTCCTAACATGCAGTCTAAATGTTCTTTTTTTAGCTTGAGTCAGTCGCTTCTGGTTATACCATCATCTGCTCTGCAACCCTGTGGAATTTCTTTACTTTTGTATCCCCAAAATACATGTAGATACTGATGCTCTCCCTTTAATTCTTTTTTATTATGTACTTGATAATGCATTATCTACACAGAGATGACATTTCAAGTTATGCTGTGGTTTGGCTTTGTTTGGAAAGGACTTTAAGAGCATAAGGAATCAGAGATAAAGGCAGATGATCGTCACACTGGTAAGATTCAGGGCAAGTTCTGGGGAGGTTAGATATTACTGCAGACTTCCTTTCGTATTATGATTTTCATCTTCCCAGTAGTCCATAGATGCCTAGGTACTTGGCAAACCACTGCAGGAGGCTCAGCCCAAACCTTACAAAGGTAGTCTTTCTGTAGGGATCTCAGTCAAGGATTTAGACAATCCAAATTACATGATTACAGTGTCATAAGAGCACAACGTCTGGCCACAAGTGATTGCTCAATCTCGTAGTCCCTGTGAAAGAGTGACAAGTATAAACTCTACCCTCGGTTAAGAAGCCGGACAGATGTTCCAGAGCAAGGTTGCAGCTGCAGACACACACACACACGTGTGCACACACGGGTTTCTGACTTTCTCCCTAACACAATCCTTCTGGCTGCCCCGTGCTAACTGCGGCCCTTCACCCTTTCCTCCTGCTTTTCGGTCCAGTGCTGTGATGTTGGTCACAGTGTAACATTTGCTAGCTTGATCCATTGAGGTGTGAAAATGTAAATCCAAATAACTTCAGGGCTTTTCACTGCCACAACGCAAAGCAAGACTTTGGGAAGTGATTTTGAGAACTTTATATATAGAACCTGTGTACCTTTGACTTTCATTCCTGGTGTACTTTGCTGAAAAATCATATATAGGTTTTTATGTCCATTATCACTATCCTCTCTTTTCTTTTGGTGCCACTGCTTTTTTTTTTTAACCTCCCTTTTCTTTCTCTAGCATACAGTGAAGTCCCTTTCATCCAATCCACATTTGGTGGCTTATTTGTCTCTGTATCTATTCAGCTCTGCAAGAAACTTTCCTCTGCTAGCTCTATCCTAATATTCTCTATTTTCTTCTCTCTTTCTGCCTCCAAGGCCGGCTAAAGGCTTTTCCATTTTTTTAAGCACGAGTGTTCTGGAGAGCAGACAGACATTTTTAGGTAGGCTGTATGCATTCAGTCCAACAGCATGTTATTTCATTAAGATGACTGCTATTGATGGTGGGACATCTGGATGATGCTCCCTCCTTGTCCTCTCTTGCTGGGGTTCCCACCTTAATTATGTGATTTTTGGGAGAGAGGTACAAGGGACTGGGAAAAAGAAATAAGCATCCCTTGCAAATATTAGGGAGGTTAACAATGGTAAAGAAAGCTATAAAAAAATTAACCCTGAGACAGAATTATTTTGATTTACAGATTAATGTAATTTTACCATTTCTGTGACTGCCAGAGTGTGTGACCTTAACCATAAAAAAAGAGAAAGGAAATAAATTAGGTTTAAAATGGAAAGCTATGTAGATAGTTCCTGTTATGTCACTCCCTCTGGCAGGAAAAGCAGAAAGATTATGTTCAGATTTCTCAAGATATTAAACATGTGGTAGTTGTCTCAAATGTTGTTAATTCAGCTATGAATATGCCTTCTGAAGAGTAACTATGATACTTTTTTCTTTTTTTTTTTTTCTGTGAGCTGAAAGTACAATTTCTCACTTTCACATTTTCCCACTGTACTTAGTTTGAAGACATTTTCTAGGCTCACATTTTAAAACAATTTATTCAGAAGAATCTGAGTATCAGAACAGCTAAATGTATGGGAGAACTGGACACAGTTACTTACGTCAAGCTGCTTGTGAGATTAAATATTTGCTGGATCAGCTTCTGTATTTGCTAAGTTTTATATGATGAAATTAATAAAGAACACTAGAGCATATCATAAGAACTGCAAAACCTTTCACTTTACCAAAGAACATTTTACTGCACAAAGCAATATAAAATATTCTCTACATTCTGAAAGAATATTGCCTTTGATCTAAAAGAAGATCATTAAAAGGACTCACTGATCAGTGTTAAAACATGGCAGCCATAAAATCATTTATGTTGCAAAAGATCTTTAAGATTGTCCAGTACAACTGTAAACCTAACACTGCCGAGTCAAACACTAAACCATGTCCCTAAGCATCACATCTACACACCTTTTAAATAATGCCAGGGTGGTGCTACCACTGTTCTCACTTCCCTTCAGTAACTATTCTTTTCCTGTTCACTTCTCAACTTTGGAGATGCTTGCATCTTCTAAACTACATTTTCTGAAACCAGTCTCCAACATCTGTTCACTGTGGCCAGAATCCCATCTTTGAAAAAGCATATCATACCTTCTGTCTTTGTTTAATCAAGCAGGAGGTAAGTGCTGTTTTGAAATGGAGCTGATTTAGCAAAAGTAGCAACCAAAATGCAGAAGGAAAAAAAAAAAAAAGCAAGAGGAGGCTTAAATGCATGTACTTCTTTGGCTCACAAATAGCTGCAAGCACTCCCATAGGGTGCCATAGATCTGTTCCAGCCCTATTTTCTCATATTCCAGGATTATCTGTTCTGTCTCAGAGCTGTGACTTTTGGATCTGTAATGAAACACTTGACATCAGTTTGACTCATGGGATATTATCTTTCCCATTATAAACTAATTCATCTTTTGAAAAAGTAGTGTCCTACTTTCAAATTAAACTGTTCTAGGAAAAAAAAAAGCACACTTCCAAACATCAAGCACATATACTTTTGTCTGCTTTCACAAAAAATTAAATCTCTGTTACCCTGGAATAATTTTAGACAGTCATTATATCACACTAAATCACCTGCCTCAAGAGCTCTATTAAAGACAGACAAACTTAAATGAGCAATACAACAACTGACCTAAGTCTTCACATTAACCTCAAAACACTGTCACACTGAAGTTCAAGGAAGCTGAGCCAGCCCTTGCATGTCTCCCTCAGCCACAAATGTTTTCACCTACCTTAGTGCATCTTAATTTTAGAGAGAACTGGGAAGAGATGTAAGAAATCACAGCTATTTTCTTTCAGCCGAATTCAACAGCACAATAACTCCCATAAGGCAGTCCAGTTGCCATATTTTTCATCCAGTCACTGGTAAAGGTGAAGATACAACTTCTATGAAATGTCAAAAACTATGGATAAATTTCAAAGAAACAAACAGCAAAATTCAAACTTCACTAGGTTCACTATCACTGTGTGATAGATGAGAAGACATTACCTTTCAAAAAATTTCACAGCAACAAGACCAAAAAAAACCCACAGTTCAGCCAGCAGAGTGGAAAAGAAAGATTTATGACTCTTCCTAGTCATATTAGAGACTATTATGTGAAAGACCTTATGCAAATACTTAGTGGAAATTTATGTATAGTATTATTCCCTGGCACCACTCTTTTTTTTCTTGCCTTTCTGTGTGTAGCAGTCAATTAGATTTTTTTACATGCTCACCTATGAGCAGAAATGAAAAATATAGGGAGTTTCCCTGAACAATTCTGTTTATAATTGGAAATATATTTGCTTTTCTTAAGGTTTTATATGCACTAAATCATATTTTAGCATTGAAGACAGTGGGATTCTTGCCTGCATTCTCAGTCAGGACTGGGTATATTGAAATGTCTGACTAGAAAATAAAGAGCCCAACACAGAAAGCTGAAAAACAGAGAACTTCTATTCAGCCATAAAACCTCAAAACTGACTTTGCATTTTGGCTACAAATACAAGAAAAGCATCAGATGAAAATTTAGCAGGTGGGTGCATGGGAGGATTCCTGATAACTGAAAGCATATGACATGAAACTAGGATTCAAATCCCCTTTGATGACCTCAAACATGTTGGCTACTGATGCTCACAGGGCATTTGTTAAGAGTGCAGACAGTGTCATGCTTATTCCTAACTACACTGTGTAAATCTGTATTTCACGCAGCATCTCCAGACTCAATTCAATGAAGTTAGTAGGAGCTCTCCTATGCCCTTTAGGCACTTTGGATGTGTTTCATGTCTGTTGTATAAGCAGCAGAGAAACCATCCACAGAGATTCACACAAGCAGTGTGGTTAAGCTGCATACTAGAGAATGAGTGTTTCATTTAAGTTAGTTGCACTAGTTGTTCTCTTGGGTTTGTTTTTTCTCTCCCACGTGACTGTTTCTGATGAGTAAGATAGCAACAGTAGGTAGGTCTCCTACTCTTAACCACTGGATCAGCTTTTCCTGAATCTTTCACTTCCTTCATAATTTTTGGTGCTCAAGGTGAGTCAGTGCTGCTCGTGCCACATGGGTGTCTCCCAGAACTCACATTTAATTAGCCACATTCAAGATTTAAACAAAAAAGCAATATTTACCCCAAAAAGGGACCAATGTCCTTTACACAGAAGACTGGTTTTGACACTTGGTCTCTGAGGCTGCTTGTTTGCACAGTGATTGATGCTTCTGTTGCAAAGCTCCTGTACCTAAGCGAACAACCTTGAAGAAAGTCCTTAACCCCTGGCAGCGTGGCTGGATCTCTAAACTCAGGCACAACATTTTGTGTTCACTCAAGTGTGCAAAATTGTTTGTATTATCTCCAGTCCTCAAGAGGTGCATATCTGGCTGTGGTGAAATGGGGCTTGAGGGGCTGACCCAGCTAATGAATGTACCTGGAGCTGTGGGCACACTGGGATGTGGCAGGTTCCAGTGTGCTTGTTGGGATCACAAGAATTCCTTATTTCAATTTCTGCATTTGCTACCACAGCTCACCTGCCAGTGTGACTGATGTGGAGACTCTAGTCCTGAGTCTCCTCTGTATCTCAGTGTAGCACACAAGCCAGAACGCTGCAGCTCTTAAGGGCGCTTCAGAGCACAATGGCATATTTTAAAGATGACAGCATTGTGAGCTGTTCCAGAGGAGCTATTTGGCTTTTAGGACGACTGCTCTAGAAAGAATTCTCTGGCTTAACAGCACCAGGAAAAGGGCAAGGGAAATGCAGATGCTGCAATCTGGTTAAGGAAATGACAAGCTTCTATGCTGTAGTACTTAAGCAGAGTCTCTAGCCGACACCGTTTATGAGCTGTTACATACGGCTGCAATCACACACAGGCTCAGGGAGGCTTTCCGTAAGGCTCACATTTGTTTTCACATTCACTTTGTAAATGAGTTTGTAATGTGGTGCAAATGGTAGCAAATGGACATTAAATGAGGCTTGTATGTAGACTGATCCTTTGTAAATATATAGGCTATTATAAAAGCAAATAATAAGGCAGCAAGCTAAATAACATCTGCCTCTGCGAGAGAAACCAGTGAAAACTGAGTTGTTTTACATCTACAGCATTTTGAAATGTGGGTTTCCTGTTTAAACTGTCTCCACTCCAGACTCAACTTCTCTCTCCATACTAAACCTACAACATATTTTATATTGCCATGGATACTTTGGACTGAAGACAGTGCGCTCTAGCAATCAAATTTTCCGCAGGAAACTATTCCAAGAACCTGTCCCACACTGCGGCGCTCATACGGAGGTTTTGCTCAACAGGACACAATCTTTGTCTGAAGGCTACAACTAGCTGGGACCTCAGCTGCCTCTCTGCAAGCCTGGAACAGGCCCAAGGCATTACCACTCTCTAACTGCATTTTGCTATCACTTGCCACTGCTGGCTATTTACACCCTCCTAAGCAGGGCCTGATAGACTGTAGGGGGAAACTTCCTTTAGGGTGCAAACAAGAAGTGTGAGTTGACATTTTCAAAGAAAACCAAACCATTGGGGGGCTAAAATGCAAGCATCCACACTGGTGCCCAGACACAATTGAGGACATAGGAATTACATGGAATTGAAGGTATTAGAGATTTAAAATACCGTTAATCACTGCCATGTAGACCAGAAAAGATTTCTTCCCAATTCCAGTTTCAGTTCACAAAGCTGATGGGGTGTGTGAAATCTCATATTTGTAAATTGAGAGATTTACCTCTGTGCATTTTGCTGATAAAACACACAAGGACTTCCATGATTTTTTTTTTTCTGTAATAGTTAATTTTTAAAAATTAAAAGTGCACTTCAGATAAACAGAAGGTTAAATTTTACACGCATTCTTAGGGCATGCATAAGCTTCAACAGGAAGCAATAATACCTAGGATGGAAGCATCTCATTTAGAAAAAAAGGTTTGGTTTAAAATGTGCTGGTTTTGGCTGAGATAGAGTTAATTTTCTTCATAGTAGCTGGTGTGGATTTGGATTTGTGCCATAAACAGTGTCTGTAACACAGAGAAGTTTTTGTTACTGCTGAGCAGCGCTTACACAGAGCCAAGGCCTTTCTGCTCCTCACACTGCCCCACCAGTGGGCTGGGGGTGAACAACGACTTGGGAGGGGACACAGCTGGGACAACACACCCCACCTGACCAAGGGAATATTCTATACCAAATGATGTCATGCTCAGTATAGAAAGCTGGGAACAGAAGGAGAAAGGCAGGTACTTTTGGAGTGATGTCATTTGTCTTCCCAAGTAACCACTACGTGTAATGGAGCTCTGCTGTCCTGGAGATGGCTGAACACCTGCCTGCCAGTGGGAAGTGCTGAATAAATTATGTGTTTTGCTTTGCTTGTACACACTGGTTTTGCTTTACCTATTAAACTGTCTGTATCTCAACCCATCAGTTTTCTCACATTTACTCTTCTGATTCTCTCCGCATCCCACTGGGAGGGAGGAGGGACAGGGAGTGAGCTAGCTGCTGTGTGGGGCTTAGCTGCTAGCTGCAATTAAACCAAATAAAAACCCAAAACCCAAAGAAAATGGCTAGGTTAGGCAAACTGCACAATGAACTTTTACTTACCTCAGAACTCGGGAAAGCAATCTGTTACTTCTCAGTATCTGTCCTCCTTCTTTGCTTCTCCCTTAGAAATTTGACCCAACATCTTTTGTCCCATCAGGTAGTGGACTTCTCTCAGGGCAACATTAAGTTATGGACTGCAAAGTTATTTGAATTCTTCATAATACTTTTCCCCGTAAGCCATATCGTAGTGCTGTCAAACTTTTTGAATAAGAGGTCAGAGGGGTGTCAGAGGTGATAGACGTCTTTTCTCAGTAACCTTCGTGGTCAGGAAGTCCAAGTTAAGTGGAGGCTGAATGAACACCTCCTCAAGCTACAGAAGCAACTTCCTCCTCTCTTTTCCTCTACGTGGGGCACAGAACAACCCTTTTCCTGAACAGCCTTTTCCCTCTGCCTTTCTCTCCTGGTATCCCATGGCTATGCACACAAAAGCTCTGTGGTGGGATGATGCTTTTCTAGGAGAATCAGGAGAGCTGCAAGCCAGGAGAGTGGAGAGCAAGTGCAGCCTGGCCTAGCTGGTCTTTCTCTCCCACCACTGGAGCAGACAGGTCACACGTAGCAATCCCATCTCTCGGGAGGAAGACAGGTGTATGGCCACAGCAAACAAACTTGCAGGGCTGTGCAAGGCTGTGAACAATAGGACACAAAGTCAGATTCACAGATACTATGGTTCTAATGGGGCATATAATGATTGTTTATTATTGTCATCAGTTTGAATACCTCCAACTTAACAAAACCTAACACAGAGTCACAGAACATCAGGAGTGTGACGGGACTTCAAAAGATCATCTAGTACAACCCCCCTGCCTGGGAACAGGATCACCCAAATTAAATCACACAGGATTTTCCAGATTGGTCATGAATGTCTCCAGAGGGGACTCCACAACCTCTCTGGGCAGCCTGTTCCAGTGAATAAATTTTTCCTTACATTCACATGGAACTTTCTATGCTCCAGCTTGGACCCATTGCCTCTTGTCCTGTCCCTGGCCAACACTGAGAAGAGCCTGGATCCATGCTCCTGACACTCACCCTTTACATATTTATAAACATTAATGAGGTCAACCCTCAGTCTCCTCTTCTTCAAACTAAAGAGACCCAGCTCCCTCAGCCTTTCCACAAAAGGAAGGTGTTCCGCTCCATCATTGCAGTGGCCCTGTGCTGGACTCTTTCAAGGAGTTGTATGTCCTTCCTGAACTGAGGGGCCCAGAACTGGACACAATACTCCAAGTGTGGTCTCACTAGGGCAGAGTAGAGAGGGAGAAAGACCTCTCTTGACCTACTAGCCACATCCCTACTAATACACCCCAGGATGCCATTGGCCTTCTTGGCCACAAGGGCACATTGCTGGCTCATGG
>VXBZ01009092.1:46569-98741 GCA_013399135.1 Heliornis fulica
AAAAAAAAAAAAAGGTGGGGTGAGGGAGAAAAAAGAGAAAGAAAGATAAAGATTAGTTTTCATTCAGATCAGAAAGCTGAGCCATTTCACCCTAGGGCCACACAGTCACTACAATGAGAGGAAGGAAGAGTGAGGGAAGTCACAGCTGTGGGTAATGGATGGGGACTGCTCATTCTTAGCAGCCTGCAGTCACACCGTATTAGGTGTAACGTGAAACTGCACCATTGGTTGCTAAGAGAGATCTTTGCTGGCTTTCTTTGCAATAGCACGTTATCTGTTAGCTAACCTACTCGACAACAGTAACGCACATCACACAGTGGGCGCAATTACAGGCCACCCCTACCACTGAGACCTGACCAAGCTGAGCGACCTGGTTCAACCACACATCAACTGCTGCTTCTTTTTCCTTTGCCACCACGACAATTTTTGCATTTTGGTCATACCACTTTAAGTAATCTTTTCTCTGCCTTATGGAAAAGTACTGGTGCTTCAGCTAACCCCCTTGGGAATACATCTGAAAGAAATCTACTTAAACTAGCAAAGGCCACATTACAGTGTTACGAATTTTCACTAAATCTGAACAGTGAACGGTCCCCAATAGGCTCCAGTTGGTAAGGTTTCTCTGTCGCTATTGCAAGAGTCATAACTGAAAGACTCACACTGGAATTTATGTGTGAGAACACATTGTAACTATAAATGCTACCTTGATGTTTTCTGGGGATGTATTTTTTTTCACAACCAGTTATGATATGCATGATCTCACAGTGTGAATTCTTTTCATAGAGAAAGAATGCCTCTATCGTTTTGGGTTTATTTGGCTAACCTATTTCAAAGTCAACATTTATGTGTTTTCTTTCCAGATGCTCATTTGTTCTTGTATGTTCTTCAAATCAAATTGGCAAGTGATTAGTCTTTAATAAAGGATATGACTGCAGATGCAAAAGGGAATTTACAACATGCTGCAGTGCACCAGTTTTGTAATCTTGAGATCTTATGAACATAAAATGCAAAGCTATTTTGCCTTCTTAATTTGATGCTTAAGTCAGGTTTTGTTACGTGTCCAAGTGAATGAGCATTTCAACTCACTTTGTTAATTATAGCAGGTAACATCAGTGACCCCAGTGGTTTAGATTGCAAGATAGTTTCCATGTTATGACACTACCTTAATGTATTCACAGCTTTCTGAAATCACTCACTTCTTGAAATGAAACTTCTTATTCTTAATTTCTGCCTGGTGGCAGTCTATTTTTGTAAAGAGCTATGAGGGAGTGTTCAAATGTGTCAAAAAAAGGAAGCTACAGTAAAACTTCTTAGTATTTGTGAGTTATTTTACTCATCCATTTCTGAACAGAGCATTTATTGAAACTTACAGACTCTACAACATAATCCAAAGCCCAGAGGAATTAATGGAAATACCCACAATAACTGCAGGAGGCTTTAGATCAGGAGCACTGTGTTTAACAGAGTCATCCTTGCTTGTTATAAAAACACTTGGTTCTGAACCAGAGACCTGCTAGCCTAAAAATCTGATGTTGTGGAGGTACCTATTGTGGAGTTATTTGTTGCTAAACATGGGTATGTGGCTTGCAAAAGACATGCCTTTTCTAGACACAGAATATCATTATTGACATCAATAAATATCAAATCAGACTACTTACACCAGAATAAAATAAAAGCACAAAAATGTCTTTCCCAAACCCCACCCCATTTTAAACTAATGGTCACATTGGTATAAAAAATACATGCCTAACTCACAGGGTCATGAGGCTGGTGAGGGAACTGGAGAATAAATGTTATGAGGAGCTGCTGAGGGAACTGGGTTTTAGACTGGAGAAGAGGAGGCCGAGAGGAGACCCCATTGCTCTCTATAACTACCTGAAAGGAGGTTGTGGAGAGACAGGGGCTGACCTTTTTCCTTAGTGACAGGTGATAGAACAAGATGATATGGCATCAAGTTTTGCCGCGGGAGGTTTATACTGGATATTAGGAAAAACTTCTTCACAGAGAGGGTTGTGAGGCACTGGATCAGCCTGCCCAGGGAAGTGGTGGGTTTGTCATCCATGGAGGTGTTTAAAAGATGGATAGATGTGGTGCTGAGGGACATAGTTTAGTAGTGAATGGTGGGTTAGGGGGATGGTTGGACTTAATGATCTGAAGGGTCCCTTCCGACCAAGACAATTCTATAATTATATGTTTCTATGAAAATCCTTATTGACAATTCTCTCATTGAAGTTACTGGGCACTGATCTTCAGTAGGGGTAGGACAAGAATAACAACTAGTGCTTTTGAAAGAAACCTTTTCCTTAGCCCATACTGGAACCAGAAATAAAACACTTATTAGAAGAATAGCTATTAAGTTTTCAAATTCTCTGGAAAAGAGAAAGCACCAGACAAGTGATATCTTCAAGCTGAAGAACTTTTGGATAGATTGTTATCCAAGCATCCAAATATCTAATATTAAGGATAAAAAGAAATCTATGTGCCCTTCCCCACACACACGTGAGATTAGTCTATTATAAAATTCTCAATGAAATTTGCAGAGTTAAAACCAGTGACAGCCTCAGGAAAAGCTAAATGCCAGTGACAGGCAGCCAACCTTAAGCAAACCATAGCTCCCAAGAAGGAGAACATGAGCTTCCAGGAGACAAAATTCAGCACCACAGGGCTCTCTGCAACCTTAGATTAGTGATTCTTAACTGCTTTAGAAGCTATGAAAATTTCACAATCTAGTCTACAAATGTCATCTAGGTGCTTCTTTAAAGGCAGAGAAAATTGATCAACACCTCCACAAAATTTATTCTTGTCTGTCACAGTACCTAACCTATTGCAGCATGGTACAAGCCTAGATGATGAGTCCTCTGAGACAGACAATTTTCAGATGCAAGATGGACTCTACTCCTTTCCTTCCTAAAGGCTCCCCGTTTCTTGGTTTTTCACCTGTAAGATTAACCCTGACTTCAAGGATAACATCATCTCCCTACAACATAGGATCGGTTAAGATTAATACATGTAAAGATGGGAATAAGAAATAAGTAATTACCTAAAGAAAACAGACAAACTCCAGGGCTGTATCCTGATAGACAAAGGCCTTCCCATATGTCATTATATAGCTCTATTTAAGTGAGCAGGTGTAGCTGCTTATGCAGACAAGAGTAAGTATCTGGCTGCAGGATTAGGTCATGTCACCAGAAACGCTCTCTGCTGCTGTTGACCTATTCCATAAGACATACAACTAATGTATCATGAACTTGGTATATGCCAATATTGTGGGAAACACTGATTTTTGCATGTGCCAACTAAATTATTTCAGTCTGAATGTTGTAATGCCATAGTGTATCTAAAATACACAGTTCAAAATTAAGAAGTCTTAAAATACACGTTCAGTATTTAGCAAATAAACCTTGTGAAATTCCTGAAGACTGGCCTTTTGACATAAATAATTTGATTACTTATTGAAGCAGATATTCGAGACTTAATTCAACTTTTTAAAACTTCAATACTTAATTCAACATTTTTTTTTTCCTGAAAATACTTGCCTGGATTCTTCAATACTTAGGAAGCAGGTACAGATATTTTGAAAAGCTTTCATGCAAATAATGTTGAAGAACAACATCTTGGGACATTAAAGCTGTATTAACAAGCCTCCAGACCAGTATATTGTATAAACCTATTCTCGTTCAATGTATTTTCAAATATGTTGATATTTCCAAACCTTCATGCAATGTTTTGTGGCTTGGAAGGTATCCCTGATAATTTTTGTCATATTTCATGTAAGTCAACACATGCACCTCTTTAAAATATTGTAGGATTGTGACTGAGAGTGGTCAATATTTGAGACATACAGTGAAATCATCCAGGATATCCCAGTTTTGCATTTTTACTTCAGCTTTAAAAAAGCAAGTGTATTCAAGAGCCAAAGCCAAATATTCAAACTAGAGATCTTTAAGTTAGTAGCTTAGCTTCAGTTAGCAGCTAAATAAAAAAGACCAGATTTTCAGACATGAAATCAATAGAAGCTCCAGATACTTAATATCATAGTTCTGTAAATAAGACCTATGTGTTCAGAGAGCTAATGAGCAATTCTCAGAAGAGCTAAGTGGTCTCAATTAGAAATAAACATACTTACCAGGTCTGGAATGGAGGTCTTGTTGTTCTAAATTATTCAGAGAATCACTAGGTTGGAAAAGACCTTGAAGATCATCGAGTCCAACCATACCTGCCCTCTCCTAAACCATATCCCTGAGCACCTCATCTACCTGTCTGTTAAATATATCCAGGGGTGGTGACTCAAACACTTCCTTGGGCAGCCTGTTCCACAGACCAACAACTTTTTTGGTGAAGAATTTCTTCTAACATCTAATCTATACCTGCCCAAGTGCAGCTTGAGGCCATTTCCTCCTATCCTATCACCTGTCCCTTAGCAAAAGAGACCATTACCCACCTCTCTACAACCTCCTTTCAGGTCATTATAAGCAGTGATAAGGTCTCCTCCCCTCAGCCTCCTCTTCTCCAGCCTAAACATCCCCAGTTCTCTCAGCTGCTCCTCATAAAGTTTGTTCTCCAGCCCCTTCACCAGCCTGGTTGCCCTTATCTGGACCTGCTTCAGGACCTTAATGTCCTTCTTGTAGTGAGGGGCCCAGAACTGGACACAGTATTCAAGGTTCAGCCTCACTAGTTCTGAGTACAGGGGCACAATCACTTCCCTAGACCTGCTGGCCACACCATTTTGGATACAAGCCTGAATGCCACTGGCCGCCTTGGCCACCTGGACACCCTGCTGACTCATATTCACTCTGCAGTCAACCAACACCCCCAGGTACTTCTCCAATAGCAGCTGTCCAGCCACTCTGCCCCAAACCTGTAGCCCTGCATGGGGTTGTTATGACCCAGGATTTGATACTGATTTGTTATTGATCTGTTCCTTTATATTTGCCATCTTTTAAGTTTTTATTTAGGATTAAAAGAAGCAACAACAAAAATACTTTCTTCAGCAGAATAGATCCAGCCAGCATGTACAGGGTATTTCTAACCAAAGCTGAATTGTGCCTTTTTATACATTAATACAATGTAGGAGGACCTTTGTTGAAGACAATTGAATGACTTTTTTTTTTTTTTTTTCAGAAAAAAGTCCTCTGGTTTCATAGTTTATATATTGTATTTAATTTTTAACTTAAATGCAAACATTAAGTTTTAGAAAGAGGATTGATGCAACTTTTCTGAAACTCAAAATAAAGAGAAGAGATTGCAGCAGGAAGGTTTTTGCTGCAATGAGAAGCTTGGGGCTTCCACTGCAACAGCTCTACAACTAATGCTCATAATAAAGGGGACAACTTGGTTTTGCAGTCACTGAGATCTTTCATGGCATCACCAACAAGTTCATACATGAAACAAGACTAAAGAAATTTCACTCCTTATTAAAAAAATATCAGTAGGAAAGGAAGTTCCACCTAATTGATCAATAAATTTAGAAGGATGTACACTTCATTCATTCTGAGTACTAGAGACAGATTTAGCAACAGTTTTTAGATGAACTCCACTCTTCATGCAGGATACTAAACTTTCTCCAATTGTACTGCAAAGCAGACATGAGATGCTTTGTGTCGATTACTGAAGTAGTGCTACTGTGTTCAGGACACCAAAAATTTTGCTTTTTACATAAAATTGTTCCATGGAAACCAGTGAACACTGATGAACATTTGACAATCATCTATTTTTACTCCTAGCAGGTCTAAATACGACAAAGACCATTTTACCTCACTTTTTCAGAAATTTCTTTCCTCACTATTTGAAATAAAATATAGTATTTTCCAATTCACCAAATGGATTTTCTCTGCAAGTGTTAAATAAAGTTCTTAAAGATTTTAGAAATAATGATCAGGCAATGGAGATCTGGGATTTCTTTCTGTTCCACCTAACACTGGACTACTGCCAGAGTTATATAAGTAATTGTTAGCCATGCAATTAAAATCTGAAAATCCATATTCAGAAACAAGAGGATTTGAAACATTCTGGAGGTGGTTTGTTTGGTTCATTTTTTTTAATTAGTTAATTTTTCGTGGCAACATTAAAAGTTTTCCAAAAGTTTAAAGCAAGTACCTAATTTGTACTCCCTTCTATGTGACCCCATAGAGGTTGTCTCCATGACTTTTTATTAAGCAGTGTGTCTCTGTACAAAGTAGAATAGCAGCACATCAACTAAGTTGCAATGCCATGGAAAGCATAAAGGTCTTCCTGAGTTTTATATTGGATCTATGTAAAACAATAAACTTGCCTGAAATGTTAATAGATCAAACAGATAAGTGCAGAGAAGGAAAAGAGAAATCTTAGGATCTTGCATCCATTTAAACGAAGTGTGGCTGATGCACAGAGATTTAAGTGATTTCAGTAACTGATAAGAAAATCTAATGAATATAATGAAAAGCTTATCTTTCTACCAATCCTTAAATGTCTCTTAAAATCTTAACTCAGTCACCAGGGAAGACAATGAGAATCTTTCCATTTACTTGAAAACGCTGCAGATTCAGCTCCAACGTCTTGTAAGCCTGCTCACTACGAGATATAATTTCTCTGGGAATTTCATATTTTATATATTTTTTTATTTCCAAATTAAGACATGGTGTCTTCAAAAGTCTTTGGTCTCAGATCAGTTTGCAATGTTACCTGTCTTTCACATGTTTACTGTGACTACTGGATATAGGAGAGGTTCACCCTCTTTAATGTTGGCTATACTAAGTAATATCATCAAAGGGTTCCATACTTGTTGAACTTAAACAGGTCGTTATTAAAAAAGCTATAAATAGAGCCTTCACAGCTGCATTTATTTTATGCACCTTTCATCCATATGCATAAAACTAACGTTATGGTGACTCTTCCAGGATATTCCTTCAAGCAACCTGTGCTCCTCATTGGAGTTCTGCACTGGTTTCAACATGTTTGTGCTGTTCCAGGAGCCATAGCTCATGAGTCATTGTGGATGCAGAGCTGGAGCTTTTCCCTTTCTTTTTCTTTTTTTTTTTTTTTTAATTTAAAACATGTTTAAAACATTTCATCATTTTAACTCAGTTAATTCACAGTGGCATAGAGTTGATGGGTTTATGTGGTTTGGGGCTTTTTTCTCTGTTGGCTTGGTCAACACCATCTTCATATCTTTTTATTTTCTTTTTTTTTTTACAATACAAAATTTGTTTCCCAGATCATAAATTCTTCAGGTCATTTCTTAGGCTTTTTGTCCTCGAGAAATGCACCCCTCTATATACTCACAAGCTCTAGCCCAGCACATAGTATTAGTGCTTCTCTAATGGAGAAGCATTATCAAGATCTAATCAGTCTAATCACAGACAAACGCACAACCATCTTGTGTTTCTGACTACTTAGAAGTCACACAAGTCAGTCACATTGCTTGAGAGGTTCTTTTCATAGATTTGTTCATCTCCATTTGCATATATTTTTAAGTAACCATGGCATTCTTCGTGCAAGTTTGCAAACAAATCCACTCCAAGATATTACCTAATCTTAGCTGTCCCCTTTCTTACTCGGTTAATTGACCAATGCCACAATAAACAAGAGATCACCCTAACACACTGACATATTTTTCCAATAGCATGTAAAAGGTGACAGTAGAGATATTTAATTGTGATGCATCTAGTAGAATAAATTATTAAAGCATCAACTCATATCTGTCACATAAAGTCATATTTCTTTTTTATAAATTAAATAAATTAGTGTTCTTGTGACATGGCTTTCATAAGATTTGTCAAGAAAGAGGCATCTTTCAGTATTCACTTAGCAAAGGAGTTATACTGTTGTATTCCTGGGATAGAGGAATAAAAAAAAAAAAAAACCCAACTCTCCTTCTTTTAAATCATATTTGCATCCTCAGTAAAGCCCAAACCCTCTTTGGGCAGCTCCAGGGCTTAAACAACACAGCTTTGAAAGAGCCAAGGAAGCAATTTAGGTATTGAAATGTAAATCTTCGCTACAGTGTACTGTACATAGGAATTCTGAAGGAAAGCAGGATTCTGAGCATATTTATTCATCCATCATTACCCAGAATTCTCTGTCTGCTCTTTCACAGAAATTCTTTTGAGTTTGTTTGAGCTCTGGAAGAAACAGAACTTGGGTTTTGCTTTGGAATAAGCAAAGTTCTTTACTTGGCACTTACAGAGCACTAAAACTCATTTGAAGGCTTGATTTAAGAACAGATGTGTCAGTACCTTCATTAACAGATTTTAGACCTTCACAGAAAAGTTGCAGGTTTGGGTTTATTGGGAGAAGCAACAGGGCTGTAGTCCCATTCCCTCCTCCTTTCCATTAGCACAGCCTCCCATGCTACAGCTGTGCTTGTGTGAAGGATTTAAATCAGTTCCATTTGTATGTTCTGGCAATGCAGTTGAAGATGAAAGATGGGTAACTAAGTGCCAAGCATTGAATGATGCTGAAAAATAAAGAATAAAAATTCACTGATCACTTTGATTTTCAAGGATTCCATTTCAGATGACACTGGCAACCAAAAGAGTAGAGTTTCACCAACAGTTTTTTTTTTCTTGTGTTACTGGTACTTTTGGAAAGGAAAATCAAGCAAATAAAAAGATCTAAGAAATTAAAGTATGATTTAGTCCAAAAGGACTTTTAAAGCACCATTGCATTCAGTCAAAAATGAAGATTCTTTCCAGGCAAATAAGACTTTGTTTCGGCATTAAGCAATTTTTTTAAAGAAGGTTGTTTAAAAAATTCAGTATAAAATTCCAAAAGAAAAATTATAACATCATGCTTTAAGGATGTTGAAATAAAACATTGCCTTATTTTTAATTGTTTGGCAAATATGTGAAACACTCCTACTGTCTTCTCTGAAGGGGATCTTAGCTACAGTAACTCGCTCCGCTCTAATGAAGAGGATTAAAAGTAATGCAGTTTAGAATCCTGCAATTTCTCTGGCAAAAGGGGACGTATGTAAACAGAATAATATTCCAAATACTATGTGCACTTGTGAAAATGAACCACTCTTTTTTCTTCATGAAGTGTTTAAAAAACATAAGTACCTATGAAATAAAAAATTGTATTAATGAATCTTAACAACACACTTGAACTGAGAAAATTATGTTCACATTTTCTATTATAACATTGTGACAAATCCAAACCAGACTATTTCAATATAACTGAGGTAGGTTATATTACTGTTTCTGACCTGACTTGTTGATTCCTCTCTTTCAAAATCATGGTGGATTATCTTTCTTAGCAAAGGCTATGTAAATGTAGGGGTTTTTCTCAACATGTCTGCCACTCTTGTGTATTCTGAATCCATTTAATGACAAGAAAATTCTTACTGTTACTAACGGTTACTCTTCTGCATCTGTTACAAATAAAAGAGCTCAGCTGAATTCCTTCTTTTGAATAGCCAATGTAATATTTATACAAAATTCAAGAGTTGGAAGTATGAAGGAACCATGTTTGACCTTCAGAGGTCAGTGGGGACAGCACTGAAAGCCCTCTGTCTACTTTTAAACTAAAGGGACTGGTACTGTTCTTTGGGGTATAACCTGTACCTCTGCGAGTCAGTGGCAAAGTAAACAAAGCAGTGGAAAAAGAAATGATCTGTGCTGTAGCTAGGCATCTTTCCACTTCTTGGTCCAGTGGCCAGAATTCAGTTGAGTGAACTGCAAACATGAAGAGTAAGATCCTGCAGAGTATGCAAGCAAAGAAAATGTTGAAGCGTGGAGGCAGAGTGGGTTTAAAAAGAACCCTAAAACGATGTGGGGAAAATCTCAAATATCTTTTAAAGAAGATAACTAAACAAACAAACAAACAAACAAAATTGCTTGTGATAATCAAGTAAGTATTGATCTTGAGTAAAATTTGTGATGATGAATTGTCAAGGATTTAAGCCTGGAATGCAGTAAAGCACAGGCAGTATAAGACATTTTACAAGTCAGAATTTTAAAAAATGCCCTGTTCTTGCTTTAATGGGATGATTATATGCTGATTTTTGACATGGGATCAAAAGCTAGCACTCCAACTAAGAACAAATCCAGAAATTTAGTCAGATACACAAAGATTTCAGAGGAACTGAAGGTGGACTTGGAGAATTTTGGCAACTGAGAATGTTGACAAACATCCTATGCATGTTGAAAAAAAAATCTGAAAACAAGTAAGAAAGAAAAAGAGCTACCCAACTTATGAGAAAAAATAAAATAAAATAAAATAAAATAAATTAAAATAAAATAAAATAAAATAAAATAAAATAAAATAAAATAAAATCCTGTACTTCTGTGAAAATAATATAAAGTGACATATGAAGAGAAGGTTAACCCAGCTGTAAGCTTTAATGTTCAGAATTAAATCCTCAGCTTTGAATAACATTTGCAGTAAATTATACTGGCAGTTATGCAATGTCTAGAGCACATTGTAACTACCCCATGATTACCATAGCCGGCCAAACCCTGTCCCCAAGCAGGCAAAACTCCTAACTGGGATCAAGGTTTTTATCCAGCATTTAGGCCCCTTTGACCTGATTCATTTCACCATCCCTAGTTCAGAAGGAAGGGGAATGTTTTGCTGCTGTGAAGAGCCAGTGCAGCTATCTGGACCAAAATGAGCCCTCATGTAATTCCATCATTGTCACACCAGGGATGGACTTGGCGCAGAGTGTCTGGGAGGTTTGAATTGGAGACCAGTGTTAATTCACCTCAGTTCTTTAGCTTTGCAGCAGCTACAACTGCAAGTCAGGCAGGAGGGGCCAAGGGGCTAAGTGTTCTAGTTGCTGGACAGAAGGAAGTGTGAGTTTCCTGCTGCAGGGACGGTAGTGCATTTTGTACCCTTATAGCAGCGACAAAGTGTTCATTTCCTCACAAAGATATATTTATTTAAAATGTAACAAAACCTCTTTCACCAGCCACTCTCTTTTAGGTACCTTCTGCTCCAGGCACTGCTGATGAAGCCCTTTTGTTGGGAGCATTTCAAGCTATCAGGAGCTGTGGCTGGTCACAAAATGCACCTCAACATTTCCTTAGCAGTGGTTGCTGCCCTATCCCCTGCACTACACATCTTCGTAGAAACAGGGCTATCATATGCTATTTTAAGGGCTGGATTCCACTCTTATCCCAATTCATGAGATGGAAATGGTGCAGCATCTTTATAACTAGGAGTGGAATGTAGAACTGCTGTCTGGCCGTGAGTGCTTGCCTCCTGCATCTCAAACGTTCCTCGTCTGAGCACACACCCCCCTTGAACAGCTCCACGCACATACGGATGAGCAGTAACCACTTCTCGTTTCATGTCCTTTCTCCCCAAGACAGTTATTAATGTTGAAAAGAATTGTAGATTTACTGTAAGTTTGATGTGTAAATTCCAGGAGAGCTATGGAGAGAGTCTGGATGTGGGATGCCAATGCTGCCACACCTTGAAAGAAAGCCCAGGCAGCAGCATCACCTGACTCACTCCTCAGACGGGCAGGGGAAGCTGGGAGCATGCAGGGAATGCTCATCTCTCCAGTCCTTGCAAATGCCCTCCAACTGCCACCTCTGGGTCACAGCAGGGTGTTCTGGGCATGCTGCAGCACAGCTGTCCCCTTTTTCCAAGTGTGGTCCCCTTCTACTGGAAGAGTTTAAGGAGGCTGAAAGAGAGATAATGGTGTGATCTACACACCAGCTGAGGAAGTCCTGCTTCATGATCACCTTCTGATAGAAAAATCAATCATCTGTGCAGCCATGAATCACAATGAATGAGGCTTATGTTGCTGTTAGCCTGGGAAACAACTGGAAGAAAGCCCCACTTTTGAATTATAGTTGGACAGGAATACCAGGTTAACTCACAAATCCCATCAGTATTGACAAATTCAAATCACCAGAATCCTATCTAGTATTTAAATCATATGTTAATAGCATGGCTAATACCTTAAGCTTCCAGTCAACACTAAAGTATGCAAGCTTTTTGTTTGCCACTAGAGATTCTCCCTGACTCTTGTTCACAATCAGCTTAAAATAAATTATCAATACACCTGCCCTTGCTTTGACAATACTATAGCCCTGCAATCTATGCAATTCCTGCACAATCTCACCGCATAAAATGCTGTGACCTAAGTTGGTTGCTTTTTCTTCCAAATGAGACAAAATACCAAAAGACCTGCTCTTGTCTCCCTACTCCACACCCAGTCTACATTTACTCCCCATTCCCAACCTTTGGGTGAAAATCTTGGGCTGTGATGACATTATTCCATCTGCTTCCACATGGGTGACTTCCTTGATCTGCAATATCCCTCACTGCAAGATGCCACTCCAAATCTTGGGACGAGGAAAAGGTTGCCTTACTTCAGACAGTAGCTAAAATCATATTGATGTTTTCCTCCCAGCTAGCTTGGTTTGTCTTTCAGTGGCACATATCACAGGAAGTTGCCTTCTTCCTTCCTCTGAATGTTTTTCATGTGGATCTCTAGAGTTAGTCAAAAGGATAAACAGAAAGTTGAGAATTACCAGGAAGGGAGTAAAGAATATAATAGAAAGCAGCTTTATGCCACTTTATGAACCTGTGCTGCACTCACAGCCTGAACAGTGAATGTACTTCTGGGTGTTCTAACGTATAAATATTACCAGACTAGAAGTAGCAGAACTAGAGAAGGAGGAGAGGAGAGCAAGAGGGATGATCAGAACAATGAAAGTTCTGGCTTAGATAGAGATTCAGGCCCTTCAGTCTGGAGAAAACACAACACAGGGAGCTTATGAGATACAATAACTATAATATCTAGAGTGACGAACAACAAATATTCATTGTTTCTTAGAAAACAAGGAATCAAGAGGCTCCCAGTGGAAATCATCAAGCCTCAGGATTAAAAAATCACGAAGGGAAGTGTTTTTCCATGGGCTGCAGAATGAAGCAGTGGGACTCATTGCCACAGGATGTTGTAGAGGTCAAAAGGAAAAACTGATTAAAAAGGACTAAACCAATTCACAGAAAGGTCTACTGAGCCCTGTTAAATGTGATGGTCTGGATGTAAGCCGCAAATCTAAAAATCCCTCACCACCTATTGTTAGAAGATGGAAATGTATACCACAGGAAGAGTATATTTACCTTGTTTATTATGTTTCCCTAAACAACCATTACCAGTCCCTCTAATAGGCTGAAACCTGGCTTTTCAGTCTCATCTAGCAGGGCCATCTTTGTGGGGTTTGTTTCTTTCTCCCAGTAAGAGTGAAAGATGTGGCAAAATTTTCCCATTTCCTTGACTGAGCCACCCAGAGGTAGGAATGCCAGTGGGACATTGCACCAGACCCTTTGCTCTGAGGCAGTAGCAAATGCTCTGACTCACTACATGCATGTGATGAATCCAGAATATATAGGTCACTGTCTCAGCTTTGCCCTTGGCCTGCCTCATGCCTTGTTCAGTGATTATTCCAAAGCTTTAGAATATTCTGTGCAACAGAGATTTACAAAGGAAAAAACCTGCCTACTTTACCAAGAAAAATCAGCTTTTCCTATTAGGGCTGTCAATACCTTGGGAGATACAGGTGTAGAAGAGTAATCCAGACATTAGGGCAATATGGTAGACACTGATGCTTTTCTGACTTTGGATTCACCCTTTCTGTGCTTTGGTTCTCCATCTAGAAGAGAACAGTGGTTTTGTGTTTGTGGTTTGTTCGGTTGGTTGCCTTTTTAATAACTTGCAAGGGTTTTATGTGGCCAAGTATGTCAGATGTTTCAATAATATGTGAGACAGGAGTCATAAAATACCTGTACTTACACATGACTGCAAATGAAGCTGTAGTTAAGTCCACCTCTGGCATTTCCAAATCACTTTTGTTCTTCGAATTTAAAGCATCTAGTTTTTATAAAATAAAAGGAAAAGCTAGCATGGTTCAGTAAGAGTACTTCTTTAGAAGCGAGAGGGTGGATTTGCCCCACTTCGCCTCAACCGTTCATACCAGATGGTTGCAATGTCAATGTAAGGACGAAGCCAATGCAGATTTTAGAAAACAGCAATGTTGTGGAAAAAGTGCTCCCTCTGGTTATTTTGCTGGAGAATTAATTGCTTACAGCAGAGGAGAAGTAGGGCAGAGGGCAGTTGGGTTTACCTGCATTGTTTTCACCACTGCGGTCAGGATGACGGTATTTTTGCTTCCCACTCCCCCCACCCCACACCAAGGACACCGGTTCCCGCCACGCTGGGTTGGTTCCTGAGGAGGTGACAGCCGTGCATTTTCTGTGCAAGGCAGGGAGTGAAGAAACGGAGTTCTGTACCCCGTTTGGGAGCCATTCGTTTTACCTGCTACGTCAGCCATGTTGTTGGGAGCAGAGACCCAAAATGACAGACGTGGCTGAGGCGGCCGCAGGAGCCAGAAGAGCTTCCTTCAAACCCCCCTGATCTGACACAACAACAGTGCGGCGTGCTGGCAGGCCCGGAGGATTACAGCATCACCGCTGACTTCCTTGTTAACCCTTTGGAGCCCACAGCTGCTAAACGCTGTCACGAACCATGAGGTGAAAAATAACGACAGCCCCCAGCACTCGGAGGCAAAGTGCCTCTCCAGAGACAGAACCTTAAACAACAACACTCTTGGACAGCATCTGTTGCTCGTTGGGCGCAGTCAACTCTACCTGCCTTAATAACAGAAAAAAAAAAAAAAAGAATCATCCTCCGAAATTTTGCAAATAGAAAGAAAAAAACCCCAACAGGCTATGCCAAGGCATTGAGCATAACCACCAGCAGGAACTTCAAGGGTCGTCGCTTCAGGAGGAGAGTTAACGTAAATTATTTGTGCACCCACACTTAGTCAGTTATATCAAGTCAGCAGGTACAAAGAATTCAAGTGCAGTGCCCTTGATTGCTGAGAAGGCATCTTCACAAACTATCAACTGCTGTGTTCAAAATATAAAAATAAAAATGCAGTAGTGCCTGAGAGAAGTGCTGACCTGAAAAGCCCAGAAACTAAGTATGATCTCAAAATTTTGGGACAGTCAGGTGGGACTTCTCCTTTGTAGGGGCCTACCAATGCTTATTTCAATCTGCTTTACATATCAACAGTGTATAGGTTTTGACATCTCAGCCCATGCTGTCCAGAACCACAAATACTCATTTTGAGTGCCCAAACCATTCCAGGATTCCCTCCCAAGCTAGATGATTACTAATGGGTATCATTATACCTCCTACTTAATTACAATCATGCCTCTGACCACAAAATGTTTGCGCACAAGAGCACAGATTGGCAGTGCTATGTCTACATTTTGCAGGGGGTTACTACTCCTCCCTAGTAGTAATGATCACTTCTTGCAGGAATACTCACTGATAGCCTGAGGAAGGATCAGGAAGACGAGCTTCTGCACATACCAACCCTCAGCTGCTTCTGATGTTGACAATATGGGTTATTTTCCTTCTAATATGTGTTAATCACCACACTGCTTACGTTATGTAGTGCAACAGAAAAATCATGGACTTTTGTTACATGCTGTACCCATACCATAACAGTCTGCAATCCATGATTGGGAAAAAAACAGCTGGTTTCTGTGA
Source organism: Heliornis fulica (assembly GCA_013399135.1). Lineage (NCBI taxonomy): Eukaryota > Metazoa > Chordata > Aves > Gruiformes > Heliornithidae > Heliornis > Heliornis fulica. The sequence goes on from VXBZ01009092.1 coordinate 62,063, forward strand.
GACTATGTAAAGGGTTTATAGAAAAGAAATGTGAAAAGTCAAGAGTATCCTACTATGACTTCTCAAGTCATTTTGGTTCCAGAATGCAGCATTTGCTAGAATGTGTGATTTAACCAATACATTTATCATTGATAATTTTGTTCTTCATCCTCTTTCAACACCTCATAGATCTACACATCAGCAGGTCCTTTTAAGTCACTGTCATTCAACATCTTATCCTTCCTTTCCCTTCTTTGAGAAACTGCCTTCTCTTTCCTTTTTATAAGCACAAGAACACAGTTCATTCCCCACGACGACTCTTTTTATGGCCTTTTTTCTGAAACTATCAGTAAGGATGACTTAAGTGACATTGGATTAACATTGGTTGGACAACGCTACACTAGGAATTAGTCACAGACCAGCTGACCTCCAACCCTCTTTTATTCTTCTCTTTTTCTTCCATTTTTCTTTGAAAAATAAGACCTTTACCCAAACTCCCAAATGCACTAATCCATGAAGCATTCCAACAATAAGGAAATTAATATTTAATTACTTTAATTCTACTAGGTTATTGAAAGCACAATTTCAAGCAAGTTCATTTTACATGTGGTGATATAAGGCAGGCAGTTTCAGTCCCCGGGTCTCATCACATCCACTGAAGCCATGAAGAGATTTGGGTATACATCACATTGTTTCAGCACATTGAAATTCTGACTGGGTGTGTAGTTAGCATTGTTCAGTGCAAGTGAAAGCTAAAGGTCTTCCTGTCCCTCACACCATTTGCAAAAAGAAGCCTCTTCAACTCTTTGCTGCAGACAAACTATATTGCAGTACACCTGGAGCACAGCTACTAATTCTGTATTTTGTCCTACCAGAAAAGCACTCCAAAGTTGCACAGAAGTTGACATTTCCGATTAGTCAGGCTGAACAATTCCTATGGGTCAACTGTCAAGCACAATTTGCAAAGGCTTCTGGCACTCTGACCAAGGGGGAATTCCCCAATTTATCCTATAACTGAGAGAGCAGTAGTAACATTTTAATCAGATGGTGGAGCCTGCTGGGAAGCCCCATGGTAAAGCACTGTTATGCCCAACAGGACTGCAGTATGGTATGGTTGGGGAGTCTACAGCAGGCTCTGTCTCCCTAGTGCAGCCACCATGGCTATCAATGCAAAATTAAAGATATTTCCCTTCTCCCTTGACGCTTACACACTACTGTGACTGTAGTAAATTACTTTCTCTGCATAATAGTATAAGCTATTTTAAGAGCTACCTGCTCTGAAGTTAGATTAGGGAATACCTTGTATATTAACAAGGGAAGTCCCAATTAGAAAGCAGAGACAGAGGTCTTAGTCTGGAGGACTCACAAAACATGGGTGAAAGATGGGTCCTGACTTAAAAGCATGTTAAGCACTAAATCTCCTTCTATACTGAACCTCTAAGTTATGTCACTGAACAAATTTTTGCAATCAGGCTTTTAAATCAAAAGTTTGCTTTTATACCAAAACCAGTCTATCTTTAAAAGATATGGAGCTATGAAAGGGCAACAATATCAACCTTCATCTTATTGTCTAGCTGAGGAGGCCTCAGTATAAAACCAAAAATACTTCAAGGAAAAGGGGAGAAGAACAAGAAGAAAGAAACACAAAACTACAGATTCAATAGAAAAAGAAATAGTGCATTTAAAAAACCTACAAAAGTTCAAATTGAGTAAAAAAACCTATAACCTTGAAATTTATATCCTATAAGCACAATAGTTCCTAAGTTCATGTTTTAAATACATGAACTAGAATATTTCTTGAAGCAATTACAGTATTTCTAATTAAATTGTGGCTCTTGTACAGTAATATCAATTAGCTCTTTAAAAACCACATTATTAATTTATCAAGGAGACAACTTGATAACACGGTGAAGGCAATAAAATAGATCAGTCTGTAACGCCCACTGCCTGAGGGAGCAGACTTCATACGGGCAGCAAATCTCCACTAACTTCCACAGAGCTGTCTAATTCACTCTTCTCAGGATGGGATCTGTCTTATTAACACTAAAACCTTCTTCTTTATGTGGTCTGTTGCCTGTTTTCTTTATATGCAGCCATCAAGAAAATCATATTGTCATCAAGTATGACCTGTAATGAGGCTGTGTTACGATGGGTTCTTTGCTGTAAAAACGTATGTTAGTGTGAGGGGAAAGAAGGTGAGGGGAAAAAATAAGTTTGCAGAGAGAATGGAATTAAAACCAAACCAAAATAAATCATCAACTTTTGCATTGGAAACTATTTTACCTACTGATAATGAAGTTTCCAGATGAACTAGAAGAGAAAGTAGGATTGGGAAGTACCTCTGGAAGCTATTTCTGAGCAGTAGACGGATGGAATGGGATGGCTTGCATGTGCTTGACAGCAGCTACTCTGTGGAGTAGTGAAGGAATAATAGACAACTAGTTGATCTGCTGGTGAGGTTGGATGGCATAGAACCTCCTGCACTCAAAATGGCACTACTTTATGGGAAGAAAAACATACAAATCCTCTGAAGAAGAGGAATACAAACTATCAAGCTCAGAGGGAGAAGCTGGACAAGCTTCCCCCACTGCCAGAGAAGTATGTTTCCCTTAGTCTCTCTCACCTGAGCATTAAAGTTCTTTGCAGCACCTTGTTCATCAGGCTATTACACTGGCGATCGTGGTGAGATATATATCTCTAAATCAAATGTTTGGTGAGCATTTCTCCCAGTTCTCATTGTTACACCTCACCAGTTTCAGGACTCCTTTCTCTTTCTTCTTTTGACCATGTTTCTAACCTAGTTTCTTTAAAGCATTCTTTTAGAGGCAGTTTCTTCAGCAGGGCCCCACAAACACCCTCCCAATTTGCAGTGGCATCACCTGTATTTACATGAATGTTTGTGGGTCAGAAACCACGCTCCAAATCACTTCAGCATTTGCCTGCGATGACTCGGTGGTGTCGGCATAGACCCACCTTGGGCCACACACACAAAGCATAACGTGCAGCTCCACCTGCTGCTGGAGGTGCCTCCTGCTTGGCTCATCCCTGCACAGATTCCTGCAGATACATTTAGGGGGGACATATGACTGACTGTGCTCTACAGGTGCTCTGTTGAAGGCTTCTTGCAAATCCCTTCACTCGCAAACCAAGTGTGTGGAGGAAATATCTTTTTAAAGACACTAAACAGCACTTTTTTGAACTGGCCTATATTTTCTTGCAGCTGCTTTGTACCCCTGGAAAGGCCATCAGAGAGAGTGGAAGCCAGCTTCACACTTTGGAAAACTTCATAAACATTTTGGGGAAAAAAATTAATCAAATCTGAGCTTCTGATTTGGTAATAGGAAATTATGAAATATTGATTTTGATCAGGTTTGTATTAAACCCCTCTTAGAAGGGGGAGAGGAGAAAAGAATGAGAAGGTAGAACAAAAAGATGTTTCTCTCAAATGAGAACATGTCATTTATTCACAGCTTGGCATAATAACAAAGATCTAGTTCTCAAGAAGTCGGGAAGAGACTTCACGCTGCTCTGCGGCTCATTACCACAGCTGGAGGCCTCCAATCCTGTCCTGGTCTTCAGCATGGCAGTGTCCCAGCAGGAACACTCCTGGCTCAGGCCCTCATGGGAAAAGCTCTGCTGAGCCCCAGGAGCTGGGGCTTCAGAGTCCATGAGCTCTGAATGTCTCTGTCTGATAAACACCACCCCAGGTACATCAAAAATATGGTTAATGAATGCAGACTATATCAAATTAAATGCTTGAGTCACAGAATGGTCATTTTCTTGTGGGGGGAGGAATTGAACCACTGGAAAATTTCTGATTAATGTGTCCCAAAAATTCATGGGGGGCTGGTGACAAAAGCCACCTGAATCCTCTGTAATGTGATGTAGGAAAATGGTTCCCACTCCTCCAAATTTCTTTGAAAGAAGTAGGTAACTGGGCAAAAGCTAAACTAATAACAAGATATTAGTGACCCACCATAAATTCCAGCACAAGCATGAATTATACTGCAAGGCAATGTCAGCCAGAAATGTAAAGTATAATTTTGTTTTGTTAAATTTTTTTCCAGGAAAAGTGTTATTCTTGACAATGAATTGGCTACCTGGCAAGACTATTCCCATTGTGTTACAGATAACTAAAGTGAAATAAAATACAATAAAGCTGTATAAGTTGAGAGTACAGATTTGGGAACACAGCTTTTGTAATCTTAACTGCTCAAAACAACACTATTGAGAGAAGTAGGTGAAAATTTTCAAGGAGGGATGCCTTTTTGCAAGACTTATTAAAAACTGTGCTTTCTAAATGATAGTAATAACAAAGACATACACCATGCCTAGGTATAAAACTGATATCTTGCTTTAAATTTGGAGATAATCACAATAATGCACAATGATTTCAATATGGCTGAAACAATCTGTGGTTGTCAATCCTGTGACAGCATTCCAGATAATCAGGCAAACTTCAAATAATTTCAGGTTTGGATGAAACCCAACATTTCTGGCAGGTTTGACCTCATACAAAAATGTATAAAACTCTGCATCTTCAGCTCCTGTAGTGAAAAATACACATTTAAGCTATGTCATTTTGCAGTTAAGTCCCAAAGCATCACTTCTCACACAACAGAGCCAAGATGAAGTAAGACTGAGGAAGACCTCTTGTCTAGCAAACAATCACTATCACAATGCAGGGCTCTGCATCAGAAATGTCTGCAATACGCCAAAGAGAAGTCAAGAAACAGAGGAGAAAGTCCTGCTCAGCTGAGTACATAAACTGAATGCTTGTTGCTGAACAAGTTTGATCAAATCCAGGAAAGATGGAAACAATTTTGCAGATGGCAAAGGTCCAAAACATAAGGTTCAGGGAATGTTTCCTTTGAAGATAAAAGGTACTCAAGTGTGAAATCTGTGACCAATATAGGAACAAGAATGAAAAAGCAAACCAGCCACAAACAAAAATTTCTGATGGCGTTTTAATTCCACACTCATTAGACAGTACCCAGGGAGAAGACTAATGAGTGAATACACTTTAAACAAACTGCATGCAAAAAAAATACAAAGTGTTCATCCTTGATAGTATACATGTTTCCCTTATCAGTTAGGGGTTCCTTCATTTGCATTTTCTTTTTATTCCCTGATGTCTTAAAATAATGAGTTTTTATAAAATTAAGTAAGTCTACTCTTATTTGCTAAGGAGTATTGCTGATCTTTTTATGAACATTCAGAAGCTTCTTGTAGCTATAAATATTTGCTCTTGAAGCATTTAGCAGTTTCAGGAAGTATCGTCAGCAATTAGAAGAAGAATGCATTAGATTTGGAATTAGAGGGGATAAAAGCTTGCACTATTCCCACTGAAATATCTCAGGGTGAAATATTGGCTGTATGATTTCAAGAAGACCAGGCTCCCACTGACACAAGTAATCCAGTTAGGGAAAGCCCAGTGGATTGTCTGAAACAGCTTAAAACTAATTTTCCTGCTGCTGTATTTTTCAGAAATGAAGTACTACCCAATTGGTCTCTTGATTAGGGACCGACCTAAGGAACAAAGTCTGGCTCCAAAGATCAATTTTCCTCAAAACCTGGCAACCATTTGGGTTTGGTTTTCTTCTGGCTCCTGGAAATGAGATACAAAATTAGACATTTGAATATGATATCTTGTAGCTAATGTCTGTTTTGCTGCCAGTTAGAAATGAGAGCAGAGTGCTTCATCACCTCAACTGGACACATATTTAATATCCTGTCCAATTTAAAGCATGTTAATAGTCTCATTGATTTTAATAGGACTACAGTCAAAATAGTATCTCCTATGCCTCCTGGCAAGAGAGAGAATAGAAGAATGTCTGACCTCTCAGGACAAACTCAGACACAGTCATTTCTGATGTGTGGTAAGTAGAGCACTCACTACAGGAAGATTTTTTGCCAATATCACTCCCGTTTGATGAAGAAAGATATGGGGAGCTATAGGCTGGTCAGTCTCACCTCAGCACAAAAAAAAAAAGGTAGCTAATCTTTCTGAATATCATTTCTGGACACATGAAGGAGGCAAAGGTGATGAAATGACTGATTCGGTGATCAAGGGGATGGCAGTGGATGTCATTTACCTTGTCTTTTGTCAGGCTTTTGTCACAGTCTTCCAAAGCTGCTTTACAGCCTATCTGGGAAAGTATGGCTTGTGTGGATGGAAAACTAGTTCAAAGAACTCAGTGTCCAAAGGGCAGCCAGTTACTCACAATGTTTCTAGAACATTGATCTTGGTACCGGTGTGACTCATCATCTTTGTCAGCAACCAGGGCACAAACAATCATTGCCTGTTACCAACTCACTACTCACAGCAGGATGTGGTCCTGGCTTTAGAGCCTCAAGGCTGGAGCTGGGCACAGTCCTTGGAGAATGCTGCTGACTGGTGCCACTAGAAAGCATATGCAGTTATTGCATAAACAAGGATAACAACACACATCCAATATGTAAAAAAGGAACTTTTATGATACTGACTTCAATTTATTTGCTGTTCATCTGCCTAGATACTTCAAAGCACAGAACAAATCTACTTTGTTTCAGAAGCAGCCTCCAAAGTCAGTTGTGACTGGGATCTGGGGGAACTATCATCAGGCAGAGTATGTTGAAGTACTTAGAGCCACAAATAAGGAATCTGTTCTGATTTTTAGCAAATGTCCTCCCTGGGTATAAGCTTAGAATTCCAGGATGGAATGGATAAGTAGGCAGACTTATACTCGTTGATGGGTACGCAGGCTCATAAAAAATCTCAGACCTCTCAACTTTTAATATGTACTTTAGGTGCTGAATTTGCTGATTTCATGCACTGATTTGATGTGTTTCTGTTCCAGAAGCTAGTTGGAAATTGTCACTTTGCTTTTCTTATGTGTCAGAAAATTCTCTGCTCCTGTCATTTGGACAACTACAGGTCTCCTGAAACTTTTCTAAATATGAGTTGGCACTGTGCTGTGCAAGTCAGGTCATCATGTTTGGTTCTTTTAACTTCTATATTTCCAGCTCAAGTGACTAAGCATATCTGTTTAACAATTTATACTGTATATACAAATATGAAGGATTTATTGCCATCTTTCCATTTCTTTAAATATGTGAAGAGTGTTCTGAGATGTTAATTCAAACATTAATATATGTGTTAGGAAAGAAATATTTTTGACAAAATTGTGTGTTGCTTGGGTTTTTTTAGCTAGAAAGTAATTTGTCTGCAAATACTCTTTATGATTCCTAGGGAAGCATGCAGCATTTAAAAAACAAAACAAAACAACTAAACAACCCCAAAAGATATTTCATGTCTCCTGCTAGTCTCTGCCATGACTGAACAGAAAGCAACTGTATGAGAGATTCCTGGCAGATGATGTTGGGCATCTGTCACGTACCTCTTCAGTTTCTGTCTGCTCTAAGAGACCTGGACATACAAGGGCTTGTAGTCTATTACTTTGTGTAGGTGTGTTTGTTGGTGCTGGAGCTTTGTTTCTGCCCAAGCTTTCATGAAAAAAACACAGTATACATCATATTAGCCACTCCTCTATGCATCTGAAAAGCCTCAAGGTGTATGCAACTCACCCCAAAGAGAAGCCAACCCATCCTTCAAGCCAAATGCAACTATCCTCAAAAACGCTTACTACAAATACCATCTGATGATTTGAGGCTGATGGAAGACTATTGTGGAGGGCACTGTGTATGAAAAGTATTGCATCCATATCTAATTATAGGCCTGTTTGCTGACTTTGTATCTCGGGTGCACGGTAATGCTCTTATTGATGTCAAAAAAGCTTGGACACAAAGCACTGCCTCACTCAAAGCGTCTGTTCCACCTTGGTTTCTACTGGAATTGAGTTTTCTTTAACTATAAAATACCATCCCTCTAATTTTCATACCTTATTTATAATTTGAACTCATTCATTCAGGAATGATAATTGTGAATGCAAATAAAAGACTCCTGCAACATACCACTAACAGCAAAACCAAGGCAACAGCAAGCTGCCCTGGAAGAGCAATGATGCCCATCTCGTGGTGCACTGAGTATAACACACATACTGTAAACTACAGATTGCCAAGCTTGAGCAATTCTAAGCTCTGTTTAAAGGACCATCAAAAGCAGTTGCTGAACCCAGTAATACCCAGTGATTTCAACAAAAATGTAATCAGGACAAAATGAAGCACATCTATGCAAGTGTATGTTGTCTGTCTGGAGCATGACTAGGTCAAGACTGGAAACAATGCACTGACCTTTTGTTCTAAGTGTAACTTGTTACTGGTTTGCTCTCTATGGTCAGGAGCAGGCTGAGAGCTTGTGGGTCAGAATTAGGGACAGGACTAATAATGGACAGATGGTGATATGGGTCTACTACAGGCCGCCTGATCAAGGGGAGCCTACAGATGAGGCCTTCTTCCTTCAGCTGCAGGAGGGTCCATGCTCACAGGCACTCTTCCTGGTGGGGGATTTCAACCACCCGGATATCTGCTGGGCAAACCACACAGTGAGCTGGAAGAGATCCAGGAGACTCCTGGAGTCCATGGATGATAACTTTCTGTTTTAGGTTCATGTATTGGAAAGACCAACCAGAGGCAAAGTGCTGCTGGACCTGCTGCTTACCAATGTGCAAGAGATCATTAAAGGTGTTAAGATTGGAGGCAGCCTGGGCTGCAGTGACCATGCCCTTGTGGAGTTTGTGATCTGGAGGAATGTGGACCTGGCAAAGAGTGGGATCAGGACTCTGAACTTCAGGAGAGCAAAATTTAGCCTGTTTAAGGAATTGTTGGCTGAGATCTCCTGGGATGAGGTCCTCAGAGACAGAAATGTAGAGGAAAGCTGGCGGCTCTTTAAGGATGCCTTTCTAAGAGCTCAAGAGCTCTCTGTCCTTCTGAATAAGAAAATGAGCAGAGTAGGCAGGAAACCAGCATGGCTGGGCGAGAACCTGATGGTCAAACTGAGGGAAAAGAAAGGCAAGTCCAAGCTGTGGAAACAAGGGCATGTCCCCTGGAAAGAACACAGGGATGCTGTCCAGACTTGCAGAGATGGGATCAGGAAAGCCAAGGTGCAGAAGGTGGAACTGAGCTTGGCAAGGGACAGTAAGAGCAACAAGGGATTTTCAGGTACATTGGCCAGAAGAGACAGTCCAAAGAGAGTGTACCCCTTTGGTAAACAATAAAGGAGATTTGGCCACAAGAGATGTGGAGAAGGCTGAGGTACTGAATGAGTTCTTTGACTCAATCTTCACTGGCAGGCAGAATTTCCATATTTCTCAAGTCCCTGAATGTCTAGGTGAGAACTGGGGCAGTAAATCCCCCACACACACACTTTAAGGACAGAACAAGTCCAAGACCACCTCATGAGACTGAATCTCTACAAGTCTGTGGGGCCAGATGTCATGTACCCCAGGGTCCTGAAGGAGCTGGCTGATGTGGCTGCCGAGCCGCTCTCCAACACATCTGAAAAGTCACAGCTGTTAGGTGAGGTTCCCGAGGACTTGAAAAAGGGTCACTCCTATTTATGAGGAAGGAAGATCCAGGGAACTACAGGCCAGTGAGCCTCACCTCTGTACCTGGGAAGATCATGGAACAGATCCTCCTGGATGACACATTAGAGCACATGAGGGAAGAGCACGTGCTCCAGGACAGCTACCATGGCTTCACCAAGGGTCACCAATCTGGTGACCTTCTATGATGGAGTGACAGCATCAGTGGATAAAGGGAAGGCAACAGATGCAAGGCCACATCCTTATCTCTGAATTGGAGAGATGTGGATCTGATGGGTGGACCATCCAGTGGATAAGAAATTGGATGAAACAATGCAGACAAAGGGTGGTGGTCAATGGCTTCATGTCCAGGTATAGGCGGATAACAAGTGGTGGTTTAGATTGGATATCAGGGGGAAGTTCTTCACAGTAAGAGTGGTGAGGTGCTGTAACAGGCTGCCCAGAGAGGTGGTGGATGTCCCAACCCTGGAGATGTTCAAGGCCAGGTTGGATGGGGCCCTGCGCAACCTTGTCTAGCTCCAGGCCTGGAGGTTGGTGGCCCTGCCTGTGTCAGGGGGGGTTGAACTCAATGATCCTTGAGGTCTCTTCCAACCCAGACCATGCTGTGATTCTTATAAGTAAACATTAAGTAGAAATACAAAGGGTGAAACATTACACTTACACAACACAGCAGTTTCCAAGATTTCCCCTTAAAATATAACTATACATTTTTATCTATGCCAGCAATATCTTATCACCAAATTTATTAATTTAAGTGTAGTTCCATCCGAACACCTAAACTTCAGCTAGCATAGTAATATTTCCAGTAAAACTGAGGAGTTCTGAATTTAGGATCCTATGTGAGACTATAGATTTTCTTCAAAAATACTCAAGGGACCGGCTGAAGTCACCTCCTTATTATTAAACACCAGGTTTTGTAATTATAGGTAAGAGATTTGTTCCAGACTGTGAAATTTGTTTTCAGAACAATGTCTTCTCAAATTAGTCCTGCAGTTTACAAACCATTAGTACACTTGACTTTTAGTAACTGACATTCACAATGGTTTTGTTGAAAGCATTGGCTGCCAACTAACGGTTGGGGAGAAAAAATGGCAGGCATTTGAAAAGTAATCAAGTTTACTGTACTTTAAATATATCTGAAATTGACTTAAAGGAAGGCACAAATACTTTAACATTTTCTATATTATGTTTCTCACTTGCTCAAAAAGAATGGAAGGGCACAAATTGGTCTGTGATTTCTTCATAAAACTATTCATATCAAATACAATTACTGCAGACTTCAATAGCTGAGCTGAGTTCAAGCCAAGTTCTGTTTAGTCACATTTATGTAATCCTTCTGGAGTTAAGGGCAAGTCAAGGAACCGAGGAAGTCAAAGGATTGGGCCGTAAATTTATCCAAAATATTAATACTCCTGGAAAGCTAAACAACAAAGTAATCTGATTAAAACTATGGGATCATTTATAACAAAGTCTGCTGGCTCTCAAGATCTTGGCCCTGAGTACACTTCTACCAGCACCAGTGATGTCTAATTCAACTGGAGGCAGTGTAAAATGAGTAGATGAGACCACAGTCACGCCTTTGGAGCACAGTATCAACCTCTCCACAACTTTTAACTTAAAACCATGTTTTTCCCCCTTTGATTTATATTACACTTTTCTTCCTAGAAATCCTGGCAGAAAGAACAGTCTCTATTTTTCTTTCTCTCTCTTTCACCCAGAGGTACATAGAAATTACACAGCATTTAAGGAAGCTGCCAAGGACAGTTCATAAGTGTCATAACAGGCATCACATTTCACGCGTTTCTTAGCCAGCCTTGATGTAACACAGGAAAGATCAGATGATCTCTGGCAGATGCAAGTGGAGGACAGAGCAGCCTACCAGGTCAAAGCTACAGCAGGAGGAAGCTATTGTGAATGCAAGGAGTTTACTTCCCTGGAAATATTCCAGCATTGATAAAAAGGAACGTCCCTCAGGTCTGTGACCTCTGTTACAACTTAGAGCACCTTCAACCTCCTTAAATACTGTGTTACCAACAGTTAAAGGTTGGAAGAAATTCTTCTCTGGAGGAATCTTGACTAAAATAAAATGCAAACCAGCTGAGCCCAGTTTTATGCCTCATCACCACGAGGAAGGCTGATCCGGACCCCTTATCCCATCTCTTCCTTCTTGCCTGTCAGACACAGCTCATCACCAGGTTGTACCTGCTGTAACAGTGGCTGAATCCCACTTTATATGAACATCATCACTTTGCATTAGCGCGCTTAGACTTCCCTGTTGTTTCAGGAAGTGGCAATTACTACTGTCATGGGAACAACCTCAACAATTTTACAGCAAAATTGGAGGGTGAGTAAATAAATTAGAGAAGGACTTTTTTAAACTTTGCTCCATAAGAACCTGAGCCACAGATCACCAAAGACAGCAAAAACAGCCTGGTGCAAAGCCTCTGCTGGTGCAGCTACACTGTTTCCAGACCTCAGGTATTATCCGTATTCTATAATGAGCTACAGCCTATAGAGAGAGTGGCTCAGGGGACTCATTTGGAGACTGCTGCTCTGCTATCTGTGATATAGGCAAGCTGTGGGTACTGCTCTGAGACAGATACAGCAGTAGTCAGCTGACAACCACGTTTTTTTCCAGAAAACTTTATGAGAATTCAGGAGAAAATAGGACTATCCCTACATTAGTCTATTTGCAACACAAGTTCCACAGCTTTTTTAGCATCTCCTCCCACTACAGATCTTAATTATTCATGTATCCAGCCTCATTTTACTGCATCTCAGACTCCTTTAAAGGCTTTAATGCTCTTCTCAGCTCTCATAATTCTAATAACAGCTTTCAGGAAAAATAAGTACTCCTTACAAGGGTCTTCCTAGAGGGAGTAAGAATCGTAAAGTCCTTCAGATTTTAAGTAAAATGTCAAGCCACCCTCAATGACTTCAGAGGTAGCTGTTTTCCATTGTGACTTACTCCTTTGCACAAGGGTTGAGATAGTTTGAGGCTGGAAGGGCAAGTTCCTGCTGAACCAGCCAGTGCAGAAGAGAGGCTCCAGGGCAGTTAAGGGAGTGGAGGGGGGAGGCAAAGGGAAAGAAGGAAATGAGGGGTGGGATGCACCTTTTTTTCAGGACAGGAAGAGGAGAGTAACCTGTCATCTCCCTTAGCAGAGAAACACCAGGTTTAAACAGTAAGACTATTCTACTGATGGCCAAGTCATTCCCATTTGCTCCTGGAACAGGAGCAGGAAGGGGCACATGCCTCTCCCGTATTTAAAACTCAGCACTTGATTGTTGATATTAAAGGCAAATGAAAGAAAATGTTTATTTCATTCTTGTTTAAGCAGGCCTTTTGTTTAATTCAGTTCTTATGCTTCCCTTCCTCCCTCCTCAAAAAATCTTAAGATAAAACAAAAATAGTCAGGAACTTCTTTTCACTTTTACTTTATTTAAAAGGTTGGGTTGTTGGTTTTTTTTAAGAAAAAAGAAAAAGAAATATTTCTTCAAATGTCAGGGAAAGTTAAAAATAGGAAGGTACCAGAAAAGCCTTTTATAGTGCAGTCATAACAGTACCACATCATTGTTGAGCACCACAATTAAAATGATACATTATGACAGTGATGTGATACATCTCTGCATTTGGTCTTTCAGGACGCAGCAAAAAATTAGTACAATTTTTCTTCTGTCTGCCAACTATTTTTTTTCAAATGGGGTACTCATATACTTTGAGACAGTATTCTTTCCTTTACATGCTGTGATATGGGTATTTTTTAAACACACTTTTCAGGTGTTAAAGTAACATTATTTTATAGCCTCCAAACCTTCTAAGACAGGAAAAGGAAGAGTTACGTTGTCTTTTGTGAATTAGGTAAGAATTGCGGATGGGAAATTATTTTTTGTATTTAGAGAATTAAAATAATCTAGGAGACAAATTCATGCTGACATTTGCAAATGTGGATGTTGCTACAGTTCATGTTGAAAATGAAATGTGAAAAACCTTCAAAGCTGAAGCCATTTAAAGAGGCATTTGTGAATTATATGAATACTGTGTTTTCTTTGTGGTCAAGGACCATCACGAGAACTATTTTCTTCAAAAACCAGTCCTGTTCTATAATGCTCAAACGATTGTATATGGTACACTAAAATTTAAGTTAGTAAATCTTAATTTATAACCAGCCTCATTAAGATATTCGTTACTATTTTGTTTTTTTATACTACATGAATTGAGATCAAGGAAAAATGCAAAGTGAAATAAATATTCAGGTGCATTTATTAAGTAGATAAAAGGCAAAAAATTCATCATTGTACCAAATCTTGAATATGCAATGAATCAAGCCAGTGAATACAAAATAAAATTTAAGCATTCATAGGTATTTGTAGAACTGCATTAAAAGTCAATGAGGACTCCAATGGCCAGCCCAATTAAGACCCTTGGAGTTCCCAGCCAAGATGATTTGGGCATGAAATTGTCCACGATATGAATGTTATGTACTCCAGGATGTTTGGCTGATACTTCTTTGCAGTGAGGACTTTCAGAAAATGTGAGGGGAGTCTGTTTTAGTGTATGTTTCTGCCTATGGAGATGACACAAACTTGCATGCATCAAGACCAAGGTGCCTAAATCAGCAGTACTGCATCAGTGGAAAAACCGCTGTAAGAGGTAATAGCATCAGAAAGGAAGAGTCTAAATGCTGGTTAAGCCACATATCTATTCTTTATAACTCTAAGGTTTGGGAAATTTAGATTATTTATCTATCCAGGATCAATAAATCAACACTACAACTGGAAACTCAACAACAAAAGTGGTATTGAAACTAAAGAGCAATTCACAGAAATTCATGCTACCACTGTGATGAAAGTGTTGCATGAATCAACACTGAGAAGATCCAGAGATTATAATAATCACATATAACCCAGAAAAAAAAGCAGCAGGGCTGAAAAATAACAGAACATCATCCCAATTATCTACCCAAAGTGGGGCAGACGGTGAGGGTGGATGATACGTTAGTCAGGACAGAGTAAGTTATTTCATGTCATTACATCTGAAAAGGAACAGTCATAGGAAAAAGAATAATCTTGATGTTAATTGTTGTGGTAGGAACAACAGGAATATGAGACATTATAAAGGCTGTTTCTAGAGGTTACACTACTGAAAACATCCAAAAGACAACTGAAGAATAAACTGAAACTATTATAATTAGCACTTTTTCTACCACCTTGGCTATAACACCCTAGCCTAGGTAGCAGGATGCCATGTGAGACCTTGTCATCCTCCTAAAATTAAACTGCCACTGCTTCTTTCTCATCCATAGAACTAGTAATTTCAATATAACATGAATCAGGTTGGCCAATCATCCCTTGGCAAGTCCACACTGTTCTCAGTGACCTTCTCCTCCATGTGCTGATAACTGGCTTCCAAGTAGATTTGGGCCATAATTTCTTAGAGATGTACGAAAGGTTGACCCATCTGGCCCTGTGAATTTGCACAAGTTGAGATTTCTTAGGTGAACCCTGACTTGATCCTCCTCCATTACCATTTTTTTTTCCTGTCTGAACCTTTCTCCAGGCACCAAGCCCCTGGAAGTGCTGGTAAAGACAAAGGCCAATAAAGTGTTGAGTACCTCAGCCTTAGTTGTTTCTACTGCCACTAATTTACTCAGCCCATTTAGCCATGGACCTACATTCTCCTCATTTGTTCTTTTACTGATAAATATAGTGGTAAACATGTCCTTGATATTTACTGTCAGTCTGAGCTCTAGATCAACTCACACTTACTACCACCCATGCCATCCTGGTAAACTTCTGTATTCATTCTTTGTAGTCTGCTCCTGCTTCTGTCTCATAAAGATGTCCTTTTTTGCACTGGAGCTCAGTCATGTGTTCTATATTTGGTCAAGCCAGTCTTGTGATATGTGTACTCATTTTCCTGAGTTCTGGTATGGACAACTCTTTAGTCCTTAAGGATAAATCTTCTAAAGGAGTCAGCTCTTGAGCTCCTCTGCCCTTCAGTGTGGCCTTCTACAGCATTCCACCTACCAGCTCCCTGAACAAGCCAGTCTGCTCTTCTAAGTCCAGGGTCTGTTTATTCCCTGCTCTTAGCCTACCTTATCCCTCAGGACTTTGAACATCACTGTTTCATGGTCACTAGGCACAAGACTGCCATTGATCTCATCAACAAACTACATCCTCTCAGACCATAGCATGCAAATGGCTGAGGTTCTCAGTTCTATAACACACATAGTAGAGGCCACTTCCATAAGGCTGAAGTGCCAGAACTCAAATTTCTTGCAGAGGAAGGTTCGTTATGCAGCATAAAATATGTTTATTTTCTTTTCCTTCCTAAAAAAATAAATGTAAGAAATGGCAAAGGCTGTGCTGTGTCTATGTATGGATTTAATGATTATGGGGAATTTATATCAGCTTTTACAAGATACAGTTATCAATCCTGTCATACCACATAAATACATTTATTTTTAATAGAATAGGTCACTGGGGGATATTGAAGCTGTGCTCTTATCCACCTCCTTGTACATGCCTAGCAATGACAACTGTACCAGTCCCCTATGAATTCAGAGGCAGCTGTTTATTTCTTTATGCTTCACTGTCTTTCCCCACCCTGTTGACTCTCAATTGTAAGCTGTTTGTGGCAGAAAAGCCTTTTTTTCATTGTTGGGGGGGGGGGATTTTTTGGACAGCACCCAGCACATTGAGAAATTATGTTCCTAATCTGTACCATAACACTAAGCAACACATTTCTGCATTTTTTTTTAAATTTATATCTCTATAAGTGACATTTTAGGCCCTTTTTACCCAGCTCAAACTCCAGAAACTGTTCCATACAAATATTCCCAAAGAGTGTGGTTTCAGCTACAGTGAGCAGAAGATTGGTCCAAATACTCTTTCAAATGCATGTACTGTAAATACTGCCCAATATGTAACCTACAGATATAATTAGCTTTTTGAAGAGGGACAGAGGCACAAAAAAATGACTGAGCTATGGGTTGCTATTGCCAGAGAGAGCAAAGTTATCTTTGCTACAGTAAGTAGTTTTGTTCAAAAATAACAGAAAAACAAATTGGAAAGAGCTTGATATTGTTCTCCATGACAGTGGGACAGAGTTCTTACTTGCCACTTAAGAACTGGCATATTTTGTACTTAAGTTATGGCATGCACCTAGGCCTAGAGAAAGGTTACTTTCTATTTTTTTAAAGGTTTGGAATGCCAGAAGAGTGGTGTTTCATCATGCCTTCAATGACACACAGTCATGTAGAATAAAATTCACCTTTAGAAAAAATCACACACTCTTCACAAGTGAAGGCACATGTTTCATGGATGGTGAAGAACGTAAAATCTATCTGTCTCTAAAGGTTTGGTTTGCCCTTTTCACAGGTACACACACACTGTTCCTTCTACAATTAGTTGGTAAGTTGAGTTCCTTCCAAAGCAGTGCTGCCTAATATGCCATTACCTGACAGGGAGGGGCATCAAAACATACACCTCTTGCTTCAGGAGATGACACTACTCACTCCAACAGAGAGGTGGTCCAACCGCCTGACGCCTGATCCATGTTTTTCCCACTATTCATTACTGACAGCTACTCTCATCCCAACAGATGCAGTGTTTAAGAGCAGAGTCTACAACTATGTGGTGTACAGCACATGGTTCCTGGGATACTGATGAATGACTACTTGTGCCTGTATGTCAGAACTGTTTCATTGTGGTGGTACTTTGGGTGGAATGCCTTTTTGTTCCAGCACTGCCTATTTATTCTGAGCAAGATTTGAATAAATTAGTCTCCTTTCAGCTACATGAATAAATTTCCAACACTTTTAAGCAACTGAAAAACTAAAAACTGAGCATTTTTAAGCCTGAGTTGCACGGAAATCAGTACTTCGTGTGTATTTTTCTTAAAAGAATGTCTCATGCTCTGAAACCTTGGCTTCTGCCACACAAATCTGTTAAAATTTCAGCTGTATAGCTGTAAATTTCAGCTGTAAACTGTATTAAATGTGTCTGCAATAAACTCTTGAAGTAAATTCGTTACATTTACCTTATACCATGCAATGCTATCAAAAATTGAAGACTTAAGGAACTAGCATTATGTTTGAAGTGCAGCTGTAAAGCCCTTGCAGCCTGCATGTGCAAAACATTTAAGGCTTGCCTCTCAGAGTTTGTTTCTTTTATCATTTAATAATTTGTTCCCAACTCTGCTAGTTTCTCCAAGATGTTTGTAATAACCATTTTATTTTAAGACATAACTTCCTTTCACTGCACATGAAAAAGAAACAGCTAGATAATTTGAGCTCGTTTTTAAGTGATCCTGCAGACAGCAAAGGATTCATGTGCATTATCTTACAAGGCTGACTTTTCTTATTTGTTTTACACTGAGAGTAGAGCCCCTCACATCTCTACTACATTGCGGCACTCCACATATCTCAGCTGAGGACTCACAAGGGGAAAGAGACTAGTGAAGTGACAGCTTTCTACCTCACCCCATCAGTACCGGCCATGCCGGAAGACCACGCGAGGCAGAATACTGTGCTGCCTTTTCCCCGGCAACATCAAGTTCCTTCCAGTGATAAAACCCCAGTGAATCACCAGTGGTGCCAAAGCTAGTTATAGGGGCTATCAGAGTCTTATGGTATACAGGGAGCACCTTCTACAAGATGGTCACTGAAATCAATGTTGAGCACAGTGAATTGAGTGCTGTTCCTGCACTACTGCTACTGCAATTATTTCCATAACACTAGAAAAATATGATGCAGTTTACAGTAACACTGAATGTGTGTTTGAAGTACCAAAGGTACTGTAGTAGCAATGAAGCAGAATTTAGTGCATGCCATTCTAAATGAGAACATCTAACATAAAATTCACACAGCTTCAGAAGATCCAGGTGTCCACCTAGTGTTACTCCAAAGCATTAACTCATGGGATACTCAAGAGCTCCCCAGAGCTTCAGTCATATTGAAGATTCGCGTGTTACCTGAACACCTGAACCAGACTTAAATAAAACAGAATCGATAAAGTGCTGCACCCCTGTTCTCAGTGCAAAGGCATTCAAATATTATTGTGCCAAAAGGGAGAGGAAGCTCTGAGTCCAGCTAGGAATAAATTTATAGGAAGCAACAAGCAAATTTCATGCAAAATAATATAGAGGATGAATGTTTCTTTTGTCAGGCAAGAAACAAATACTTCAAGGCACAAAGGAAGCACAAAGCATTAATTAGTTCACTGACATATCTACTTGAAGTGTGCACTTCAACCAATCAGCAGTACTTACAATGGCATTTGCAAAGAAATATTTAACACTAACTTTCAGAGTTACTCATTTCACAAACTATACATTTACTGAAACATTCTTTGCTTAGCCATGAGATTGTAGTAATGGAAACCTACTAATTTTTTTGGGATGTTTTTCCTCAGTAAAATGCCCATCATGTCCATACGAGCAGAGGCATCTATCAAAATGGACTGGATGCTACAAGCATAATTACTAAGTGATCAGAGATTCAAGGCACAAAAGAACACAGAAGCTGATAACCCATGATATCCATTTGTCTATGATGTACATGCAGTACCTTTGCCAGTTGGCCACCCAGTTGTCCCCATACATAATGAAATAGAAACACGTTGTTGTGGTTTTATTTCAAAAGCCCTTTTGAAAGTGCTCCCTTAATCCAGGTGACAAATAATGCTTCTCAGACTTCAGGGGTTAGTTTTATGTATCATGGAATTGCTGACCACCAAAACACTTGTATATAGACATTTGGATAAACACCTGAACAGTTAGTCTGAACTGTTGCAGATGAGAGAGGCCTAGGATTCAAAGAGATCAAAAGAATGTTGCAATCCTGTTCAAAATACTCAAGAACAACTGGACAGATCCAGCAAGCAGTTATCACATGAATGCTAGCCTGTAAAACTAGTCCTGCCTTATGTTTCTTAGGAGCAAAGAGAAGACGACTTCTAGATCTCCCTTCAAAAAAAAAAAAAGAATAAAGAAATGTAGGTAATATATCTACTACAGCTTTACATGGTTTTGGATCTCATCTGAAAGAAAAGTGTGCAGAGGTCTCAGGAAATAAGGTCAAACAAGACAGGTTTCTTTGGACCATGTATTAAGTATTGCTCTAATGTCCTACTTTTGCTCTGAGAACTGCCCAATCCCCCTCCTCAGTAGGCTCAGCTTCTATAGATTGTGACTGAAAAAACAGAATGATGCAGCTTAAGGAAAAGGAGTAGCAAAGAATGCAAGTTGTGCTAAAATCAGCCCCAAGCTAGGTTGGTGTTATTGCTGGCGTAAGTCTGAGCCAAAGAACAAACACTGGCAACAGTAATTTGCACAATTTGTGGAAAGTGCCTGGTCACTGGCAAAGCAAAACAGCACAAAGACCTAGAACTGATGTGGTAATCCATACGTGCTGGGGCACGGCAATAAAATGCGCTGACAGGTACAGCAGAGACTTACCAAAGTGTGTTAAGAACATGGCTGGAGATCACAATAGGATAGATGAATGGGGTTTTTTTTTGGAGTTTCATCAATAAAATTAATTTTATCAAATGCTTGACCAAAAGAACACTTAAAAAGATATTGCAAGCATAAGCGTGTTTTCAGCTAGCCAAAGATCACTGTGAGGAAGCCCAAGGAGAGATGCAGACCTGTTATTTTGCTCCCAATAGGTACAAACAAATCAGTTATTTCTGAAGACACTTACGTCCCTGTACTCCAACTAGGGCAGTACAGCAGTGAAATCCTACACAACATGCCAGAAAAGGAGGTAAACCAAACCAATACAAGAGTATGCTCCCTTGGAATCACTACTTGCAAACTAGTGATCGGCCTTTGCAGGATTCCTATTTGCAACTTGCATCAGCACTGCTAGGGAAAACCAAAACCACCCTAGTTTTTGCAAACAGGAGATTTTATCAGCAAACTTCTTCACAGCTTGAGCAAGTCTGGAGTTTTCCCAGCTGGGTTTCAGAATTTGCAAGAATTCACATGTCAACTATGTGTCCCTAAAAGTGCAGCCAGCAACTGATATTAATGAAAGACATTAGCAATTCTTCTGCTCTAGAAAGCTGCTATTTCACTCCAGACAGCTCCTGCTGTTCAAAAACCAGCTTGTGTTTTATGCAAAAGTAAAGCTGGATTTGGGAGACTTCTGCAGTGTTGGATCACAGTATCAGTTCCAGACAACTAACCAGCTGGCTTGCAGCAAATGACTGAGACTGTAGAGCTGCGTTAGCTGTAAGCTCACATTGTTCAGAAGGCCAGTGAAGTAGAAGGTGTTAAAGATCATTTTGAGTGGATTGGTGGGAGAAGAATTAGTAGGTTGAGTCAAGTTTACATTTAATTTCTTATAATTAGCTTACAGCACATCTAGTGGCCTTTCTCCAAGAATAAAGATATTGTGTTTAGCTATGAAACAATGGGTATGTGTTATATTTCATAAACTGTATTAAGAATCTTTAATTACTGAAGAACCATGTCTTAAGCATTACAATTTGTGCTTGCCAGCGGCAGGGGCAGGGTAGTAATGTCATTAAAACACACATCAATGCTGCTAGGTTACCAGAGGCTACTGAACAAGAGAGATCTTTTCAGGAAGCATCATTAGAATTTGTATTTCACATGTTACCAACTGCTAATGTTTCTGACTTCATTTACTTATTGAGGTTGCATTCAGCCCTGCATTTGCAATCTGAAAGCTATTCTGCAAGAAAGCAAGCATATACAACACTCGTATTTCTCCACATCCATTTGAAGAGTTTGACAAATTGTGAATAATTTGATTACTGGGGGTGGGTTTACACTGTATTTCTGTGCTCTCCAGTACAATGGATAACGTTTTATCAACTTCTTTGTCCTCATTTTGCATTGCTTTACCACCAGGAGGAGCTGCAAAGTGCTTCGTGAACTAAGTAGAAAATTCCCAGAAAATCTCTGTGATCACATAAGCAGCAAACGTTTGCTCCAGTCTCAGCCAGTGCTGGAAACAAGTATTTCAGCCAACTGCTTCCAGCAACACTTCTCAATACTTAGCACGGCTGAGAAATCAAAGGCTAAGTTAGACTCCTGTCTCCTAAAACTACTCAATGTAATTCCCATTCTTTTAAAAAACACTTTTGAGGCAACAATAAAACAAGATGGATATTATTTCTAGCTTCTACTTCTCCCAAATGCAGGCTGAGAGGAGCTCACTGTTAGATTCATGCGGAGTCACATGCATAAGTGTTTGCATAGGCCCCTTCTGTATGGGATGTGGTGGGTTTTCCTGACAAGTCTACCACAAGCTGAAGCCTATACTAAACTAACTGTGCTATCTGCAAAGAAACAGGGAATGTGGATTAGTGTATATTACATTATAATGTCTTCCAAAACTTTAATGTACACATTAGTTTTATATCCCAGGGGAGAAATAGTCAAGAATTTTATCTGAAGACTATGGAATTTTATGTTATTTCTTGTTCCGTGTTACAGCGGCTTTACTAGTTACAGAGGTGCAAACCACCAATACCACACCATGAACATACTACTCAAAGGAACACTAATAAATATTTTACAAGCAAATCATAATTTGAAATGTTACTGCTTTTTTCCTCTCAGATTAATGACACATTTCTTTATGAAGCAGAAAATACAATTTTTTTTCACCAATTAACAGGAAATAAGCATATAAATGAATAATAATACACTATCTTTCTTCTTTTCAACCTATTTTCTATGTTTCAGCATCTAGCTTCCTCTCTCCTAAATCAGATACTTCAGCCATTTTATGACATTTCTTCTGTCCCAACCCTTCCTTCTCATTCTCTTCCTCCTAACATTAGGCAAGCATCAGAAATCAGTTCATTCTTCAGGACTTTTCATCCTTTTTGCTTCTCTACTGCATGCTGTTGTCTACCAGCATGACAACTGGTGCTAGTGACTGGTATGATCTGGACACCTATTTGCTAGAAATAGCAAAGAGCTTGGTCTAATTAGATCATATGCCTCTTTAGGGCTGCATTTTACTTTGCAAAAGAAATCCCTATTTCCAAACTTTGACTTGCTGTTCAAATGCATCATCCCTGGACATTCAGTCAATAATGAAGTTTCATTTTAATTGCAGGAGCTTCAAAAATTTGCTTTCAGTGATATAATAAACAGGGTAATTTGGAGCACTGAAATGTTTTACTAATAGCTTTCATCACTTATGCTGAGGGTCTCTAGGCCCTCATATAAATAGGAGCTACACATAACAAAAAAGCTTCTGTCGTGACCATAGCTGAACACACTCTTTCAATAAACTAACACTCCATTTTCTTTGTGTATTGTCAGAACAAATCCAAAATCTGCAACAGACAGATTTAAGGTCTCCAAAGATAAATCTATTGAAATCTTCTGAGAGGCATACTATGGCTCTGCACCTTCCAAATATGTAGCAGTTCAATGCTAAGACAATTGGCTGGAAGACACCCTCCACACGTGAGTAAAAGCATGTTTCAGAGCTGGACAATGAAAGGGCATCCACTGTACATTAGAGGAAGAATGCCATTATTCTTTCCTCAACCAAGTATTTCCAACATGATGGAGTAAAATTCTACTGACATTACAACACCACCAAGTTATCTGCCAGTGGTGGCTTGCCCCTTTGAGAATGATGCAATGCTTATGGCGCATGGTGTTTGTAGCACAGGTGAGAAGCACAGACTGAGTGCCTGTGTGCAGAAAGAAGGCATCATCTTTCCCGGTAAAATTTGCCTAGTTGTTGAGAAACAATCTAACTTATCAAAACAAAATGGGTGACATTAGGACTTGCAGGATCTCAAGAGGTAATTTAATATAAGATTCCCCCACTTTTAAAGCTGCTCTCCCAGGTATTCGCTGGCCATCTTCTGCTACCCTTCAAGTCAGAGAAGTCTGTGAGCCAGAGACTGAAAGACATTAATTTCTTCTACTCCCTGCTATGCCATATCTGTTTCATGCAGCTTGCCTTGGGCTTGCCTTTTGAGCAGAAGCAGCCTTGCCTTTCATTTCACCTACAACTCAAAACTATTTCCTGGTGATACTCAGGTTCTCACTTCATTTTAGTCGTGAGATCCCCATAATTTCATTTGTGGTGCTCCCAAGCAACCAAAAGGAAAGTAGCCAAATGGGTAAATGCCTCAGTTACCATTATCATTACTTCATGTTTTAAAGGCTTTCTCCATGATTTTAGCAGCCAGGGATTTGCACCAAAACCAAAACATTCTAAAACGTAATTGAGAAAAGGCATTTGCATAAACTCCCCACTAAGAAAAGCTTCTCCACCATGTGGATTACTCTGTCTTAGATTATTATTGACTGAATTGATATAAAACAGTGACACGGGGGCAAGTCTGAAGTTGGGGCAGGGAGAGAGGAAAGTGCAAGAGAATAAAGGCTAAGATAGCAATTTGAGGAAAGGAAACAAGATAAAAGTCTACAGGAAAAAAAACCTACAGGAAGAAAAGAGAAATTACTTAAGAAAAAGTGAAGGAAAACTAGATTTTAAGTATTGAGATTTAAAAATTTTGACTAAGTACTGCTATTATTCTAATGATTAATAGATTCCATTACATAAGCTGCTTATCAAGCCTATTTTAAAAATGGGTGGTTTTAAAAAAATGAATCAGTCAGATTAGTTACATAAAATGCCTCATCAGTTCAGAGCAAAGTACCCCTAGTATCAAAGCATCTAGGTAGCAAGTATACTTCAACTTAACCTCGTAAGCTGCCTATGATATTGAGGCATTTCAATCCATTTCACAGAGATGCATAGAGTCAGCTGTTTTAATTGCTGTTCAGCACAACACTGATGTTACCGTGTAACTGTGATAACTCCATTATAACTCAAAGTTTGACCCTGAGTAGAAATAAACACTTTGACATCTCTATTAAAAATAACTACTGTCTTTCTCATACATATATAATTTTACATTTATCTGAACTGAATCTATCTGAGTTTTTATCATCCAGTCACTCAATGTCACAATGTTCTTCTGCATATCTTTGCCACCGGCACACATCGTTCCTACTGTGAATAAATCCAGCAGGAGTTATCAGGTCAGTGGATGAGGAAAGAGCAGTGTACTTCATTTATCTTGACGATAGTCAAGGCTTTTAACACTGTCTCCTCTAACATCCTTATATACAAACTGATAAAAGTACAGACTGTGTAAGGGGGTGGCGAAGTAACATGAAACCCGCCTGAGCTGCTGGGATCCAATGGTTGTGACCAGCTGCAGGAGCACACCGGGAGGCCGGTCACTAGTGGTGCATCCCTAAGACTGGTGCTCAGACCTGTACCGTTTAAACCCGCGTGACAGGACTGAGCGCACCCTCAGCAAGTTTGCAGATAACACAAAGCTTTGAGGAATGGCTGATACACCAGAGAGTTGTGTTGCCAGTCAGAAGGACCTGGACAGCCTGGGGAAACGGGTAGACAGGAATCTTTGGAACTTCAATGAGGTGCTGCACCTGGGACCATGCACCAAAACAGGCTGGAGGCTAAGTGGCTGCAAAGCAGCTTTGCAGGAAAGGACCTGGGTGTACCGGTGGAAACAAGCTGTCCATCCTGGGCTGCGCTAGCAAAAGTGTTTCCAATAGGTTGAGGGATATGATTCTTGCCCGCTACACAGCAGAGATGAGACACATTTGGAGTTTTGTGCTCCATTTTGGACACCCCAGTAGAAAGGAGACATGCTGGAGAGGGTCCACTGTTCAATAAGATTAAGGGATCGGGACATCATATGTTCAAGGAGAGGCTGGGAGAAGAGAAGCCTCATGAGGATCATACCAAGGTGTGTAAATACCTGATGGAGGAGGTAAAGACAATGGAGTCAGATCTTTGAGTGACAGGGCAAGTGGTGATGGACATAAACTGAAATACAGGAAATTCTATTTATCCGTAAGAGAAAACATTTTTAGTACATTTTTACAGTGATCAAACACTGGCACAGGCTGCCCAGAGTGTTCCTATGGAGTCTCCATCCTCAGAGGTTTTCAAAACTCAAGTGGACAGGATCCTGAGAAACCTACTCTAAATTTACCCTGTTTTGAGCATGGCACTTGGACTAGATGATCTCCAGAGATCCCTTCCAAACTTAACAATTCTAAGACTCTTTAGGAAAAATATGCCAAAATAACACAGCATATTTTTGTTCTTACAACTTTTGTTCATTTTTTTTAAATGTCTACAGACCTCACATAATTAAGAGGCCTTTTAATAGATACTAAAATCATATTCCAAAAGTAAACTTGCCTTAAAGCAAAAAGACAATGCAGAGAAGAATTACAAAGGAAAAATACTATGTATTAGGGTAGTTTCCAAGAACATCATCAACACAAAAAGAAATCAGTAGTTCACATTTAAAGAGGAATGTCCAGCCTCTGACACCTGAACTTTGCAAGCGGTTCAAGCACAGCTCCTGACATGAACCTTACATCACATCCTTGTCAACAGAATCAACAGGCCTGTGGTGTCCTGGAGTCTGCTAGGTGTTCTAAGCCCTGGGCTGTGGGAGGGAGTGAATTGGTAGGAGCCAGTCTCCAAATGACACTGGTTCCTAGCTGAACACTCTGCCTCACTTACTTAAAACCCAGTTGTGATATACTGCTAAAATACCTTCTTTCCCCAGTTTGCTGACACCTGTCTTCTAGCTCTTAGCTATAAGATTTTGATGTATGATGTGTTCATGGGGAGATCAATTATCACTACATTAGAAGGTGATTCTTACACTTTTGAATAAATACATAGAAAATATTGACATTAATATAAACAATGAGAGAAAATGATTGTAAATCAGCACTTAAATAAATCTATACCAAGGCTGCTATGCTGCCAACACACATGCGTTTTATTTTGCTCAGCTGAGCAGTCCTACTGAGATCAGCAAAAATAGAAAGTGTGTTACAGTTCCGTACCTTATAGAACTGATGACTTAGGAAAATTAATCAATTAGAAATTATGAGCTATACAGCAAAATTACAATCAAAAAGAAACAGTGGTGACTTCCAATGGGAAAAAAAAAAAACCAAACAAAACAAAACTTAATCAAGATCTAGTGACAATTTTGATTGTTTGAAATAAATGTAGAAATCCTTACCTGGAAGGAAAACAAACAACTTGCAGCCCAGGCCAAATCTGAACTGGCTATTACTGCCTGACGACTTGTTGCCATGGCCTCCAGCCAGCCCAGCCTTGGCTAATTTAATTTGTCACAGGTACAGCAGGAATCAGCAGCAGGAGCCAGGGCAGTAGCCACAGGCATCCTGCAGAACCCAGCCAGGCACTGTGGGCAGGGAGCTTGAGGAAGCCAGAGCTGAGAGGACAGTTCAAAACACATTTGCAGCTCCCTCAAGACACTAAGTTGCTCAGCTCTCTTTTCCATCTGCCCTATGCTAATTCTATTGCCATTAAAATCAGTGGAAGAGGATGGACAGTACATAATTTAGGTGCCATGGAAACTGTAGAACACTAATAAAGCAATGCTGAAATAAATTTAAGGCTCTTTTGTAAGAGCTAGAGGCTTGAACCCAAGTCTTTCAGGGCCTAGATGGGTGCTTTTCAAATGAAAGTCAGGTATACACCACTTTCAGATGAGGAACCTATCAGCAGGTACATAAGAGTCGTATCCCATTGTGACTGTGTATAGGTGCTTTTCCACTGAGAATGTTTTAGAAGGTCAGGGCCTAGAATTTGTTTTGCTGTGTTTTTCATTTTCCATCTGATTAAAAATTTGTGACAGTTCACACGTACCTACCTCCACTTCCTCAGAACCGTTGTTTTATGAACCTTTCCTAGAATGATCACCAGTATGGATCCAGTTCTCAGAGTAAAATAAACTGAAGCTACAAAAATTATAAAATAAAAGCATTTAAATACTCGGGTTTGTACCTGACAAAGTACTTGACCTGCTGAGACCACTGCCTGCTCCTTTGACCACTGTTGTCACTGCTATGTCTTGTCTCAGTCATATCTATTTGTTGCCTCTTGATTTACAGTCTTTACAAGACACTGGAAAGCCTAATCCTTTTGACATGGAATGTCTTCTTGTCTTGTGCCTGTACAAGACCCATCACCGTGGGGAGCAGCCCTATGACTCCTGCTACCATAAGGCAAATGTTAAACAAGGAAGAAACAAAACTTGGGCTTAACAACCCTCCAGAAGAGATGAATGCTCTGCATAGTCCCCTTGAGAAATTCAGAGTTGTTCTGTGCTAAATGAAAACTAAACCATGCATACGTATTGACCATAAGGGACGATTTAAGCATGCACCTGAATAAATCAAGGAGTAAATTACAAATAACCTAAATCCCAAGAAGTAAAAGAAGTATGAGTACTGTCATCAGAAAATGCCATCTGGAATGCCAGTTTTCTGTAAAAAATAAATAAATTCCTTAACCAGAAATTCACTACAATTCAAGAGCACTGCTAAGTAATAAATACCAAACTGGCTGGATTCCAGTAAGTTTTTCTGCAGCGAATGAGCCCAAAACATTCTGACAAACATTCTTTCTGGAAAAAAAAATATCCAAAATAGCTCCAAACTATAATTATTGTTTTTCATAGAAGTTGCTTGTGATTACTTTGGCTACCTAGTTTAACGAAAAAAAAATCTACAAGAAAGCAGGAGAGATACTCTCAAGGAAGATGGATATCCCGGGGATATCCTGGTCTAGAGAAGAACAGACAAATTAAAGGTTGTGGAGGTACAGTGTAGATAGCAACAAAAAATCACCGGAGCACAGTATGAAACCTGTTTATTGAAGTGACGTGATTTTACAGTTTATTTAAAACTTCTGTTTTTTCACTGCAGATTAACTTTCTTAAGGTATTACCCAATCCTTATGTTAGGAAAGGTGAGAATATTAAGGAAAGCTTCGTAACAGATCTAGATGAGTAATTGTCCATCAGATTTGGGGGGAGAAAAGGTGATAGTGACATACACTAAAGGTCAATGAAAAACAGGCACATTTTTCTAAGCTGCAAAGTTGAAAGAATGCCAACAGTTTAACTTTGTTGGGAGACAATGTAATTACCTATAACATCCTAAAAGTTGAGACAGAGAGATGGAAAGGGGTCTGCCTTCCCTGACACGCGAAGGATGTTATTACCTTAAAGGGATCCATGAGGGAACTTTTAGGAGAATTTTGCCTTTACTGGAACACAATTGCCCTAGATGAAGAAAATCAGATCAAAAACCCTCCCTTAGCAAAAAGATGTATTAAGTACATGCTGAAGTATTTTGGGAACACACAGACAAAACCATGTTGAATTACTTAGCAGTCTAATTGAGACCAGCCAGAAAAACCCTCTGCCCTTGACAAGTAAACCAGTCCTGCACAACAGCCAGCTTGCAAAGCAAATTACACACTGAGTAACCAAAACACAGCAGTCCTGCAGTCTGGGTGCTCACTTGGCCTGTTCAATGCAACTGGGACGGCTGAAGTGCTGGAGTTGTAGGAGGCGCAGTCCAACAGTGGTAAACCCAAGTCTTGAATGGTTTAACTACTCCGAGTTTATGCTGCCCTGAGTTCAGCACCTTGGTAGGAGTCATTAGGTAGCTGATAGTTCATGTTACTAAAGCCAGGCAGAGCTCTGCCCCAGGCAGACTGTGGTCACCACACGGAAAGTGCGATGATACACTAAGCTAGTGAAGGAACAAAGTGTTACCAGACATAGGGGTGTAGTTCAAACATAAATGATTCAGCAGTCATGCCATCTTGAATAGTCACTATGCTCTGAGCTGTGTCAGCTCCACTGTTTTTGTGGGGGGAGTAAATCAAAACAAGAAATTGATGGTCCAGCTGATGGGTTTTCTTGGGTGGGTTATTTTTTAACTGGATCAGTTCTCTGATCCAGTTCACCGAATACCCTCACTCATCCCAGTGTTGGCGCAGCACAGCAAGTTATGCAAAGGTGAACGCTAAGAAGCAGAAGTAGAGATCTCTGTCACTTACAATACATCAAGGCCCAGAGAATTGCACGCATGTGAAAAATGTTTGCTACAACCGTTGTTTAATGGAGAGTTCATGATGCAATCTTTTGCTTACTGGCACCATTAATAATTTTACATTCCCCTGTCAGCCAGAAGAAAATGTGTAGGGACTTAATATCTTCCCCTACCACTCTGTTAACTCTGGTTTTAACATACTAATAGATGCACATCGCTACCGCTTCATAAATAAGTTCCTAGAGGAGCAAGCTAACAGCCCCATTTATACCTACTTATGTAGATACTTTTGTAACATGAGAGTAAAACATTTTAGCAATATAAACAGCCTAAGACAGAAAGCGTACCAAATCCCTCAGACTCTATGACAGAAAGCGAAACAAATCCCTCAGAGGCAACATGGTAATGCTTTAATGTCATAAGCTGACGTAACAAAACACTGCTGCTGAAAGAAGCAATCCTACTGCCTGTCAGGCTCCCTTACATCTGCCTCCTTGGCACTGACATGAGCATGCACTCACTTGTGTGATGAAAAGGATCAGGGTTTGATCTGGATGACAATTAACCTTTATTCATTTACTTACTTGGTTTTGCCTGGTTAATTGTAACGCAGGTCAATTCCCCGGATCAGTTCAATGCCCAGCCATGAAAATCAGACATGTCAGCAGAAAAGAAAGCATGGGAGTGAGTGGGAGGGACTGAGGAAAATAGGAAGGCTGCTCTTTTCAGTAGCAGCATTTGCTTACACTGGCTTAAAGTTTAAACTGTGAAATAATGGCCAAAATTAGTATTTTTTTTTTTTTTAAGTGCAAGTAGGAGTGCAGTTCTTTGGCTAAAGAGTCAGATGAGCCCACAGCCAACACCTGCACCATTTAATGGTTCAGGAAATTAAAAAGGACTCCAGCTTAGGAAGA
This sequence comes from Heliornis fulica, assembly GCA_013399135.1. NCBI lineage: Eukaryota > Metazoa > Chordata > Aves > Gruiformes > Heliornithidae > Heliornis > Heliornis fulica. Next base: position 92,389 of record VXBZ01009092.1, read on the forward strand.
TTTCAATGCCTTTAATTAACAACAATTCTGTTGTTAGTTGATTCATATGTAAAATAAGACTCCTGTAACCACATCAGGAGATGCCAACATTTCTTTCCCAGGTGTTCTTAGTATGAAAGACCGATGCAACCCAACATACCACTTTTGATGCATTCAAATAATACCTTCTGATTTCCGGCATTTCACAGATGATTTTAAGTGGATTACAGCATTGGCAAGTAGGATATGATATGTAACCTTTTCCAAATAATTGCACTTCAGAACAGCAGGATCAGAATATGTGTATTCCAAGATTGTTAACTGGGATTGCAAATCTACAACATATCTTAAAACATATCAGTCTTTCAAAAGCTGAATATATAGATTTGCTCATTACCAGATAAACCTCTACAAAATCCCCTTGTGTCTGTTTGACATATTTGCTAAGAAAAAACCCCACCCCAACTTATTTGTAATTGCACTTTTGTTTCTATTGTGCTTAAATAACACATAAATAGTATTCTTAAACAGTTAAATGTTCAGTCAATACAATGAGCAACCTGCTGAGGAAACCGTAGCAATTTCAGAACACCAACACACTAGTTGCAGAGAGAAGCCTCAAAAGAAGATTACCAAATAGTTTATTTAAACATGCAACAGTGACTTGTAAGAACAGCTTAGAGCTGGTGATAAGAAGCGCTACATTTATTGGGACTACAGAGTGTGTATAGCCTTCTGTTTCTGAATACTGGAAGTAAACCAGTATTTACTTTTGAGTGACCAAAGTAAACAGGAATCTGCCCATGTTCTACATAAGGAAAATTGTACTAGACCCTGTACAACACAGACATCTCCTGTAGCTCTGTTGTAAAGGGATCAGAAAGACTGTTCAGTGAAATACTGAGAAAATATTGAGAGATAGTAGAGAGTGCAGGGAGAAGGACTAAGCAATGAAAATACAGTGTGACAGCTAACTTTATGGCACACTGAAGGCAAGTCCTTCAATGGTAGCTAAGTGCCTAAATAATTACAGCATTTTACAGGCATGAGGCTTAGCCCTTCAGATACTCATCTGTGAAAATATTTCAGTGAGGTGTGCCTAAGCTTGGGTCCAGCTCCTATGATCTTAATAAAAATATGTGTTGTCCGACTGAATGCCAAGAGTTTCAGAAAGATTCCCAATTCAAAATAGAAGAAATGATGGCTTTATTAGAGGAGGACAGTCTGCAGCTAGATGGGGTAAACTAATTTGCATTCATGGTAAAAGAACTGCAATTATTTTGAGTAGCAAAAATGGTTTTTCATGGAACATTATCTCAGAGTATGAGAAGACGCAGCAGCTCCAGGCATGTACAAGTTGGTCAGTGGAGGTGATTAATGAGAATTGTGGACTAAGAACTTGGTATTTAGATCTGAACTAAGGACAAAGCTGTCGTCCAGAAGGTGATTCCTCCAGAATTAGTGATTGCCTGAGAATGAACCAGCAATCCAGCCAAGAAAATAGAGTTCTATATAATTAGTTAGCTGCTGATTAGACTCGTGTTTATATTTTTCTGCTGATAAAAATGTCTGCTTAAATAAATGTCTCCAAGTCTAATTTCTTCTTGAGTGTTGGGAACTAAGCATACCTTCACACTGAGCTAAGAACATGAACCACGTGAACAGGGGTTTCCAAAACCAGGCTTACAGAGATGTAAGAGATTAATGCCCTTTGCTAAGATTGTCATTGCCTACACCATAGCAGCAAAACTATGAAACCCCATCCCACATGTCTGAAATGGTTTGTTGTCATCAATGCAAAAAATGTGATTATATCAAACAAGTCCTGCAGGATTTATTGGACTGATTTTTCAGCAGAATGTGAATAAATCATCAAGATAACTTTCTGTTAAATATGTATTACAGTTCCCTGTAGTGATAATGTAAAACCATTTGCCATGGAAATCAAATCCTGAATAATAAAGTACCCCACACATCTGCTTCCTGGATAAACAATTTCTACCAAAGAGAGAACAGCTGCTTTGTCATGGTAAAGGATGACAAATATTCAATTCCTTAATACTTATTTTAGCGCAATGACATTACAGAAAGCATATTTCAGAAAATCTATAGGGAAAAAATGGGAAACACTCAACCTAAAGACTGCAGAAATTATTGCAAAGATGGAACAATTATCATTACAGAAAAAAAAAGTTGATTATGCTGGTCAGACTGTAGAATATTTTGCAATCCTGAAGAAATTGGAGTTGCAGATGATAACAGTGATCAAGTTGATGTAACAGAATCATCTTAACATGATATCAACACCATTCCTCCCTTCCACCATGAAATTATGCAAAACACTGTTCAGGTTTGTATCAGCATGTCAAGGAAACTGCAATTATGCTGAAACACACAGTACACAGAAATAGATTACAACAGCCAAGCCACTCGTTCTGCAACCAAAAAACATCAGGAACCACCAGCCTGAAAACTTACTGCATGATTTTGTGTTTCATAATAATGGCACAATAGTTTCTCCAGCATACACATAGCTTATAGTTATTATGACAGAAAGGGCAAGAACAAAAGTGTGTAACAGTGGGCCACACTTAAATCCCATCCTATGAGGTATGTCACTTAGTTGCCCCAAGATTCCACTTCCACAAGTAAAAACATATTGTAAAGAAGAAACAGTTGAAACCATGCTAAGAAAATAAGGAATATACAGAAACAGCAACACCACCAACAGAACAGAAAAGTGTTTATGTGACACACAATTCACAAAATGTTTTTTTAATATTCTAGCTCACCTGAGGTGTCAGATAAATGCTAAGTAGCTTAAGTAGCTGAAAGGAAGGCAAGACGAAAAAAAAAAAAGAGAGAAGGAAAAAGGAAGGAGGACATCGGGAGGTACAGGTTTCCAGACACACTCTTGTAGACACAATAAATAGATTTTAATATGTATCTTAGAGAGGTGATGAGAAAAAGATGTCACTGTTTCTCTATGACCCTCTCTGGTGAGCACTGAATACTGTTAGTGTCTGTATTTAATTCTTACAGCATACAATCCATCTTTGACTGAACCCAGCAATGCCTTTTTACTGTCTTCAGGTAAAATGGGAAAATGTGCATTTGACCCGAAAAAGTTCCAGAGGGACTTTACTAAAAAGGCAGGCCTATTTAAACTGATAAAAATTCAATAGAAAGAAATAAAGAAAAAAAAAATCTAAGATATTTAATCACAGATATTTAACAGCAAAAGCTTTGTGCAGGTGGTATTGGGTGAGAAGGAAACTCCTAAGTAAAGCTGTGCTTCATATTCACCTGCACACAGGCAACAGAAAACATACTGCAAGAGCCTTATTTTGCCTTGGAATTGAAATGGGTGAGCTGGATCTAATGAGTCTCTTTCAGTACTATTAGTTATCTTCAACTGAGTGAATATATAAAGGCTTTTATGTTTTCAAGAAGGTGATAATTTAAAGGCAATGAGAATTCGCTTTTTCTTTTCATTTCATGTAGCTTCTAGACAGTAGCACAAAATGTGAAGCTGTACTATACTGAACTGAAGGAAAGAATATGAGAATTATACACAAAGATAAAAATGTAGTCGGGAAAAAAATCCTTCATTTTGCCATTAACAATAAAATGCTAGAGAGGGCAGTCATTAGAGACTTGTTTGTCAAACAATAAATCTGAAGCAACTTACCAAATGAGTTCTCTAGGGAGTCCTCTCTAGATTCATTACATTAGTGCTAACAATACCACTACAGTAAACTTTCAACTGATGTTCATTACATTACATTTCTGTAATGATTTTTTCTGGTCTTTTCAAACTACAAGACTAAAACTGTGTGTGCATAAGCTTTCAGCAACAAATGTGTTATTATTCTACAAAACAAATGCTAGCATTTTAGTGACAGTTTTTCTTTCTTGTTCACTGAAAGCCTCATTCCTACCTCTCAGAGCAAATTTTAGCCCGTAGTTTGGTTAAATGCATGCAAAATACTGTCTCTAATGAAGCATCTTCTTAAAAGCCATGAGTTTTGCTTGATTAAGGCCAAGTATGGGTAGAGATCAACAATAGCATTTATTACAACATGTTTGGGAAGGTGTTTTCAAAGTCTTCTTACAAATGTGAATTATTTTCACCTCAGCCCTGTGTAGCAGAGAATGAAATTGCCACTGAAAGGCTAAAATGTAAATAAACATGCATTTAAAGTAGGTCAGCTAGAGGTGAAAACCAGTAAAGGTTGTGTCTGAAATTGAAAAACATACAGCTTTTGGATCTGTAATCATAAGTAAAATCCAAGGTGAATCAAGGTCAAAGAGAAACACCCATATTTGAAACCCAAAGCTGGGTTAGAAAAAGTCATCTATGTGTGATTTGACCACAGTCATGTCATGACCATGAGGGGAAAAAAAAGCATTGTCCTAATTGCTAGTCTGTCATTTATCTGCACCTTTGGAAAACTGTAAACAAACATTTAAGAGAGGAAAACCCCACAGTTCATTAATAGCTTTGAAACATCTAACCTTGAGGGGTGTGTGTGGGACTCAAAGTCTTAAATACATTCATTCACTTAAGAGACAGGAAACAAAACCAAACAGAACTAAAAGGTGATTTTATTGGGTGTGTTTTGAAACGAGACTGATGGAGCCGAGTATCGTAATCGAGATCTTCCAAGCACCTGACCAAACACAGAAACATCTTTCCCAGAGCAAATAACATCAGCAACAAAAAAAAAAAGTACTCTCAGAAACTCAAGCTGGGAGAGTAAAAGTTTACCAATAAATAGTAATGTTTTCTAAGTTGGATGGGGCAGACATGGTTATTCCAGTCACCTTTGCCCAGCACCAACCCTACTGAGGCACTGACACCAGGCTGTTCAGCAGCCCACCAGCTGATTCATATGGAAAAACAATGACACAAACATTTTTAAGAGGTACCAAGTGTGCAAAACTAGGAAGATAATGCAAGTAATGGCCCTGAATAATGACTTGATGTACATTACAAGGCATTTGGAGGGGAGCCAGGTCCGTGCCTGTTCTGGTTTCACATCCCCACATCTCCAACCCATCTGCAATACTGTGTCCAGATTTGGGGCCCTCAATTCAAGAAAGATGTGGAGCTGCTGGAGAGGGTTCAGAGAAGGCCACAAGGATGATCAGGGGGTTGGAGCACGTCCCCTATGAGGACAGACAGACTGAGGGAGCTGGGCACAAGCCCAGCCTGGAGAAGAGAAGGCTGTGTGGGCACAGCCTTCTCACAGCCTCTTCTCAGCCTCTTCTCACAGCCTCTTCTCAGCCTGGAGAAGAGAAGGCTGTGTGGGCACATCATTGCAGCCTTCCAGTACTTTGTCAGGAGCATATAGACAGGAGGGGAATTGGATTTTTACAAGGGTAGATAGTGGTAGGACAAGGGGGAATGGATTGAAGCCAGAGGAGGGAAGGTTTAAACTGGATTATCAGGGGGAAGTTCTTCATGGAGAGAGTGGTGAGGTACTGGAACAGGCTGCCCAGAGGGATGGAGGATGCCTCATCCAACCCTGGAGGTGTTCAAGGCCAGGTTGGATGAGGCCCTGGGCAACCTTGTCTAGCTCCAGGCCTGTAGGTTGGTGGCCCTGCCTGTGTCAAGGGGGTTTGAACTCGATGATCCTTGGGGTCCCTTCCAACCCAGACCAGTCTGTGACTCTGTGATTTCCTGCTCCGGCGACTTTAGCTGCCCGTCAGTTTTGCACATCAGCCTGCTTCACCTCCAGCCCCAAAGCACGTTTTCCACAGGACAGCTCCAGAGAGCTCCCCCGCAGCTGTGAGCTTTGCCTGCAGCGCCGGGAGAGGGGGCCTGCCGCCCGGCCACTCCCGCCGACACAGACACACACCGCCGCAACAGGGCTCCCTGCCACATCCACCCTCTCCCCACCACTGTCCCTCAGCGGCTCCCGGAGAAGCCACCGCCCGCAGGCCGGCCTCCTCACGGCGCTGGAGGCGGTGCGCTCCCGAGGGCGGGACTGCGCGGCTGCCATCTCCTCAGCCTTGGGCGTGACGGTGGCTCCGGCGGGGTGGGATTTGTTGCCTCCTCCCTCTGCCCTCACTCCACCCCCCTGTTATGGCGGCTCAGGCCCTGACCTTCGTCCGTAGGTTGTGCTGGCGGTCGCTCCGTGAAGCAAGGTGAGCTCCGATCGTCTGCGCGCTGTCCCTATGGCCGGGGACTTTGGCGCCGTGCTGCTCTGGGGAGCGACCGTTCCGCGAACCGCTGTCTCCCTGCCCCGCTTCTGGGGCGAGTGGGCGGCCTTCTCCCTCCCGCCGCCCTGCTCCTGCGGGGCTGCCCAGCACAGCTCCTTCACAGGGGTCGAGCGAGCGGGGAGAGGCTGGGGGCAGCGGCGGGGCCG
>VXBZ01009092.1:98749-128897 GCA_013399135.1 Heliornis fulica
GGGCCGTAAGTGCCGTGGGGCGGCGGGAGGGCCGGTCGTTGCCTCAGACCTGGGCAGTCCTGTCTCGCTTCTGCCGGGTTCCGGCGCGGAAGCCAGGTGCCCTCCGTCCGGGTTAGCTGTGCCTGGGCGGCCCGGACCTACGTGGTTTGATCGAGGGGCGAAGACGTTACTTTCATCCTGAAACGGGAGAACGCTTTCCGCTGAGGAGAGAGACCTTTCCAGCCGTGCCGCCGGCTTTCTAAGTGACTGAATGCACTGGGGGGAGAGAAACCTGCGTTAAACGCTGTCCTCAGTCGTGTTTCTGTCTCCTGAGGCAAATGTTTAACCGCCAACTAAACTGTTGACTGAGCGGGGGCAAAGGCACCTGAAACCCTACTGAGATACAGAGAAGAACGTGCTATCTTCCTAGGGTGTTGGGTTTTTTTTTTTCATTAGTCCCACAAAAACAGGCTTGATTGTGTGTCCAGCTAGTTAAGGCTTCTTGCTAAGACTCCTCTAGCTTTCCAAGTAGTGATAGACTGTCTCCTGTGGTGTGCCTTTGTAACTTTTCTTTAACTTTTAAACTGTTTTCAAATAAAGCGTCCCAGGCAGTAGTGCATGGTGTGCACCAGCAGTGTTAGTTGGGCTGTGGGAAGCAGAAGGGATGGCTTGACTTGCAAACAGAACTGCAGCACTGATGTTTTTGTTGGAAATGCCACTGTAAAATTGCTTATGGATAAATGAGGTACAAAGTATGTTGATTTGAAGAATCTCCTCTTCCTATCAATAGCAGTTCAATAAATACTCAAAGAAAAGCAAGCATTTAGTGTGTTACATGTACTCTGTAAGCAAGTTCCCAAATAGCGAAACAGGCATCATACCAGTAGATTAAAGACCTATGTTAACAACATATAGTTTCCGTTGTTAGAATACATACGTTCATAGGTTAAATGCTTTTGCTCAAGTATCTAAGTATCTCTGTTAGGTATGAGTGCATCATAAATGACTAGAAAACTGTAGTCATTTATGCATTTTCTTATAATATTTCTCTCCAAAAACATTGTGAGAACTAACTTAAGATGTCCGTGTATATACTTCAAATACAGGGAGAAATAAAGAGAATGTGAATTGTGTGATCAGCATGACTTTATGCCCTTATTTCAAAAATACAACTCTAGGCAAGCTTTCTACAGATAAGTAGTATTCATTTAATATAGCGAAGTTGTTAGAATGAGTGGGAGGGAAAGCAATTTTAAATTAGAAGACACATAAAACACTGTCCTGCTGGACATTGTTAGACTAGTAGGGACAGATTTATTTGAACCAGCAAGATTATCTAAGTGAAATAAGGTCATAAATCAATATTAATGACAGGTTAACATTGTTAGTATGTAATCATATATAATACAGGAAAATGGTGTGATTTTTTTTTCCAGTGGTGGCACACCAGACAGTTCAGCTTTATTTTCTGTATAAACAATATACCAGCAGACTTCTTTGGCAAGGCTGCCAGCCTCTGATATAATTTTGCAAGGTTGTTTTGGGATTTTTTTAGCCTAAACTCAAAAAAAAAAACCAAAACCCAAAACCAAACCAAAACCATCATATTCTTGGAGCCCTGGGAGAGGAAGACTTCTACAAATCTAAGGATAAAATGCAAGATTTTGTGGTGGTTTTTTTTTTTTTTTAATTTTTTTTTCTTCCCTTAAGCAGGATATTCCCAGTCCTTCTGGATGTGGAGCTGTGAGTTCCACAGGCACTTCTCCCATGTGTTTGCGTCTTGTCCTGCCCTGTCACAGTATGTCACTTTAAGTTTGATTTTCCCTGAGGAAGGGGAGCACTGACTCAAATGCGCATTCAGAAGAGACTTACTTGGGCTCCAGCCATCAGACAGTCTGCAATCATCTCTCTGAGGTCGGAGGCCCCACATCTACACTCCTGTGAGGCAACCTGTATGTCTTGTTTGCAGCAAGTCAGGCCACAGGGAGAACACCTGCTGCTGGGAAACCTGGATCCAGTCTAGCCTTGTTTTGGGGGTTTCCTTCAGACTGGTGGTATTATGATCCCCATACTGAATGCAGCTGGGGGACATCTCCAGATTTTATATAATCTAGAGGGGATCTAACTCCTGTGTGCAAAGACAGCTCTGCACCACAAACCTGGGGAATGGAGTTGGCATCAATTTGGAGACTTGCTACACAAATGGTACAGTAATCTTAGCAGTTTTAAAGGAGGTTATATCTTATCAAAGATGAACCTTTCCATGAGCAACTCTTATATTTGTTAGTAGCTCTGATGAGCTTTTTTTTTTTTTCAGAGGAATGCTGTTAAATGCTGGTCTTTAAATAAAGTGGACTGAAACCTGTTTAATTTTCTCTTCAGCTGTGACCTTGTTGGTCTTTGCATGTGCCTGAAATACTTCCTGCTTACAGGAATCTCTCTTTACTGCAGTTTCTGCTTTTGAGCTTGGAAGGCAGCAGTCTTGAGGCCTCAAGTTCATTTCCATGCTGGCTTTTGAGCAGTGTCCCTAATCTCTTCTTGGCTTCCCTGCATCATCTCACAAGAAGACATTGATGTTGTTGACAGCCCACCCACCATATGGCCAGAGCTCAGGTGTGGTTAAGTCCCAGCACAATGTGCAACAGTCCTTACTCAGTCTCTGCAGCCCTTTTCTGTTTCTGTTTGGGAATTAATTGAACCTGCTCCCTGAATTGCTTATCCTTTACTTGGTCCAGTGTATCTGCAGCTGCACTTGGCTTTTACATCAAGGGCTTCCTGATACATTTGTGGCAAGGCAGGACATTAGAACCTTTGCATCTTCTTTTCCCATGTCTAAGTGCAGACCTTGTAGCTCTGCTTTCCCTCCCACTAAGCCAGCCAGATGCAAGGTCCTGGGAAAAGGCATGGGGGTTTGTCTTTGTCTTGGAATTGTATTATGTGGAAACTCCTCCATTGAGGGTGGACGAAGAACTGATCTCTTGCAGCTGAGAGATTATTTCTGGCCTCATTGAATGGCTGTGCTCTGGGGCCTCTTTTCATGAGAAGTGGCTTAGTGTTCCAGGTCATTCCCTGAAAATACTTCTTTATTGCTATTTACAGTCTATCAACTGAATCATGGGGTTTTGTTTGCTTGGTTTCAGTATGTGAGGAGGCTAGAAACACAGTTTTCTGCTATTAGATATGTATAGTAGTTTCCTGCACTTGGAAATAATTGTAGGTGTCGGCACAGCCACAGCAGATGTAAGCCTTGTCATGTAGAAAACGGCTTTGAGAAGGCTACTATCAGCCTGGAGAGGACCAGTAAGTTCGATGGTACCCTTTCTTCTGTCTTGTTTCTTTTTTCCAGGTTTGGCCATGAAGAACTAGGAAATCGGCCTCAGAGGGTGTCTGCCAGGTATCCCTGTAGTGGGAAATGCCTAGTTCTTTCTGTCAGACCTGTTCAGAAGCTGGATAGGGATGTGCAAGATTTACTAGTTTTGTTCCAGTACTTTCATGCTGGCTGAGCAAAAAGGACACTGCTGGTCCTTCACTTGTCAGCTGCTTCCCTGCCACCAGACCCTGTTTCTGTATTGCATTGCCTTCTCTCTCCTACTGTCTGCTGTCGCAAATCCCCTTTTACAAGGAGGAGGACCAGATTTTTGTAGGGTTGTCCTCAAGTGATGTTTCAGAGTGTATTCCTAAAAACCCTGTATGCTAACGCTCCTCAGTCTTCTTGTGGGTCTGTACCAAAACCTCCGGAGATGGCAGCAGAAATTGGTTTTATGCCTGAAACATTTTCCCAGATGTTAGGTCTTGCCTGGCTTGGATGTGCTTTCCCTCCTTATCTGAGTGTGGTGTAGGCTACTGGACACCTGCAGCCTCCTGAGTATCTGCCCACCAACTTTCCCACCCATTAGCAGTTGGTTGGGAATGTATCCTGGCACGTTGACATAGGAAACATCTCTGTGGGTTGTGCTTGATCCACAGCACAAAATGCATACACTGAGCCTACCCCAGGGAGGCCTGAGAGTATGTTTTGGACTCCCTGTGGCTGCCTTATGTGGGCTCTTGTTTTTTGATTCCCCTTAAGTCATGCCTCTCAGTGCTGTATGAGCTTTACCTTACTGAGCTGTTTGTTATTCCCTGTCAGCCAGCCAAATTTATGGAGTTTTTTTCTGTTACAGGTTTCTGTTTATGACTTCTCTGTGGCTTATACTGGATTCTCAGTCTCAGCTACTCTGCTCCCCCTGCTCGTGATAACTGTGTTTATCTTTTCAAACTTCCCTCTGACAGGTCAGGCCTCTAGTTCTAGTTGATGGTTGTCAGCCAAGTTGTCTTGCGCAGCCTTTGACCAGCTGTGGACCATTGATCCTTGCCTAACTGCCAGGAAAGCAAGCAGAATGCATAACTGCCTTGATTTTAAACTTTATTTTTTCCCCCAGGGTATTTTTTTCTGTCTTGGTGCAGGCCAATAAAAAATTCAGAGAGCTCATTGTATTTCCCTTTTCAAGTAGGAATAATTTTCTCTTAATTTATATTGAAGAAAATAACATTACTTTATTTCCTTTCTTGAATCCTCCACTGATTTGACTTTTGTGGTAACTTTTGCAAAATACTGATAAAATTGACTTCCCCTAATGAATGTTGTGACTCTAAGGTAACTTTTAAAGTCTTTCAGAAAAAGGGTCTTCATACCACCAATACATCTTGACTTTTTCTTCAAGGATTGGGTCTCCGAAACAGTCATTAATTTCATCCCCTGTCTTCTGAGCCTAACCAATGGAAAATGAACAATTAAATCTCTAATGGGAAACTTTTTTTCTGCAAATATTAACATTAATTGCATGAGTTATGACATCTTGGTTGCAAATGCCAATTTACCAAATCGATGTAAATGACAGAAGGTAATGGTGAAATGATTGAATAGCTGTCCAGAAAAGCATCTTAGATTTATGTCCCTATTTAAGCACCTTCTTAAGCTATTTTGAACAGAAATATGTGCAGCAGCTCAAGTGTAATCCAGAGCAGCAAGCTCACCATCAATATGTAATCGAGCCGAATTTTACAGTTCATAGCTAATATCAAGCCAAGGTGTCTGGAAGTCTTGAAAATGGATTGGCTTGGAACACAGCTCTCTGTTTTAGGTAATTTGCTTTGAAGCAACTGTTCACTGAAGTCATCCTGACCTTGTCAGCTTTGTCTAAGTCAGTGATCACTAGGTGGTTCTGTAGCAGCTTTGCTTCTTGAAAATGTGAATGCAGATAAAGTGGTAGTTAACCACAGTTTTTGTCACAGAATTTTGCTAGGCTGGAACAGCCTTTCTCTCCAAATGGGGCTCTCGAGTAGCTCCTGCTTGACATGAGAAACTACAGTTACCTTCTGCTTTTCAATATTTCTCTCCCCATCATAAGTTAGTTTTGAATTCCTGAAGGAGAATGTAAATTCAAATGTTTTGGGTTTTTGTTTTTTCTTTTTTTAACTTAATATGCTGCTAAGAATTAATTTTGAGCTTTTGCTATGGTAGAAAATACCCTACTATCATTCTAAGAAGCTACTTATTTTTATCTTCTCTTGTATTTCTTACCCTGTGCAAATTATGTTCTGTCTGCAACTGTGATCTAGTGAAGAGAGCAAGCTCTCGTTCCTGCATATCAGTCCTCATCAGGATGGAAGTTAGTCTCTTTATTTCTAGCAAAATTTTTGAAACATTACAGGTATGAACACATGAAAAACACTCGAATGACAGAAATTCAGAATTCATGGTGCAAACCATAATGCTCTGCCTGGGCTTGATAAGCAGACTTAATTCACTGTAATGAACCTTGTTTACAAGTAACCTCCATTTATAGTAAGGCCAAAGGGGGCACCAGAGGTTTTGCTGGTGGTTGTCGTTACAGTGAACATATACAGAAGACTGAATCAGTTACATCAGTCTCTTCTTTTTTCCATTCTGTTGTATTCAGCTTAGGAAAAAAAAAAGGTCACAAATATTCTATTTTCTGACCATTGTATTTTAAAAGAATAATTTAAATGTTGATAAATGTAAAATAATCTAGAACTATTATATTTTATATTCAGTTTATATGGGATGTTTCTTTATTATTCTGAGGTAATAAATGATTGAGCATTTTGATTGTGATGAGCCCACTGATTACAGCAACCATTTTTCAGGTTCCCTTGAAGTTCATTATAGTAAAATTTATACTGTAATCAGTAAACTCCAGCAAAAACTGTGAGCTAAGATTTTAAAAGGTCTTGTCAAGTCATCTTTTATTTCATGGAAAAACAGAAACCATTGCCAAGTAACTTGGTACTTGATGCTCAACCAGAAAAGAGAAAATTATAGCTCTTTTGGAATGGCTTCTCATTAAGGCTTCTTTCTGAGATCAAAACTCACTGAATTCTGGACTTGGACAGGATAAGCCATTGGCAAATACTGCTTCTTTACTGTCATATAGATTGGTCAGTATTCTATACATCTGTCCTCACTATGTCTAGGTGTCTTGGATTCAGGAGCAAAATTTGTTTGTCAGCTTTCACAGGTTTAGCTGGACTAGCAGGAGTGTTAATGGGTTTTCTAGTGGGGAATGGGAGCTCCAGCAGCTGGGTGTATCTTTGTCAGAAACCCACCTCCCTCAGCCAAAAGCTGTTAACATCTAAGTATACACTTGCTTGCCCTCCATACAGTCAGCAGGGTTTGTGTCTGGAAGCCAAGTAAAAATGGCTTTTCTCTTTCTCCATTAGCAGCAAAATTATTTTGAGGTTTTGTTCCTGTCTGTTTTGTTGGGGTCAACTTGGATAAGGCTGTGTAGAGAACATATTCGAGTTTGCTCTTCAAATAGTGTCATAAACCTTGAGTGTTTCTCAGCAAACATCACGTGTATGTGCATCACAGCTGTGTGTTTTTGTGCTGCCGTTCACGTGCTGCAGAGGATGTCTGGTGGGAGATCTTCTCTCTGCTTGCAGGGATGTCTTACACAGAGCGAGCACGTACAGGAAATACTCTCTTGTCCAGCTAACTGAAGTCTGCTGGAAAGAGAGCCCTTGCAGAGATTTCAGGAGATGATCCCTGTTTCCTCCCCAGCAGCTGTGATGGGAGAATATTAGCTGTGCCTGTAGAGAGCACAAAGAGCAGACCATTTCAGATCTCAGTGAATGGCCATCTGGATCTTCTTCTTCTTAGTTATTCTTTAATATTGGGGAGGGAAAGAAACCCTGAAACTTATCAAGCACAGCTGAGCCACTTACAGTAAATAACAGTGATTCAGCATTGCAGTTTGCCAACAGACACATCATTATCTTCTGAGTTTTTTATGTCAAAACAGTGTAGGAGTATAAAACGGTAAGAGCTGAAAAGGATTTGCACACCAAATTTGTGTTTAAAACAACTATAAAAATGTTCTAATGTGAAGGAGGAAATGATTTGACTTCATTTCTGTTTATTAATTGTTTAGTAAGTGAATTGGTTATGGAGTATTTGTACCGATCTTTTCAGCTAGGTAGATGTTTTGGAAGAACCAGAACACTGGAAGCATCCCTGTTAGTGGATATCAACATATTTTACTACTGCACACTAGAGACACTGCAGCAGGATGCTGCCAGGGACTGTGTTGGTAGAACAGAGTTCACTGTTTTCTTATGTTTTTTAGAAGACCAGGGTTCTGCCTACTGAGTCATCAACATCTCCATGTTACCACCTTGGTTAATAACACCACGCATTTCCCCCGAGTGAAGAAAGTGTATTGATTTCTAGAGAATAACCTTGGTTCTGACAGGGCTTTCTTAGGCTGCTGGTTTCTGATCTAAGAGCTTGTTCTAATGGATCTCTGTGGGAGATTGGTGAACAGTAGCACCAGTTTACCAGACAGATGTGTGTGTTGGTTCTTGCTGCACAAAGAAATAAAATTACTCTGGCTGCTAAGATGGTGTTAACCTACTGAGACCTACTAACTTGGATTACTAACCTACTGCCGTGGTGCGTGTTAGCAGGCGATTGCAATGCAGGGCTTAAGAGTGAGCCTCTGATCTTAGAAAATGCACCAGTTACTGAAATTTGAACAGGAAAAACATGGTAGAGGCAGTCTGTGCTTCACTGTCTTCTGAATGAAGACAGAATTTCAGCTGCACACATTCTGACTTCTTTTAGTTTTAATTAATGGCAGATCTTCTCAGAGGTGCATACAGATGAGGGGAAGTGAAAGTTTTCATGGTTGGAAGCAGATGCTGGCTTTTTCAGGATGACAGAAGTCAAAAAGTCTGGGTCAGGTAGGGTCACTCCACATTTCCCAGTAGAAGAGATGAAACCTGAAAGGACAGGACTGGAAATTAACAGCTGAAGTAATTTGACTTTATTAGTGTAAGAACTGACAAGCTGAGGTTTCTTTAGTATAACACAGTCGCTGCCTTCTATAGAACTCCTATTTGTCAGAGGTCTGTCAGTAAAACTTACAGGGATACTGCTGTCCACCTCAAAGTCAGACAAGATATTGTAACAGACACATTCATTTGATAGATGCTCATGAGCAACAAAGTAATTTGGGGAGGAGGAGAAGAAACAACTTGAAAAGAGTGTATGACAAGAAATGGTGTGTATGGTCAAATGGTTGGAGTTCTTTGGGAGAAACCTGTTATATGATGACACAGAGAGGGTTTCTTTGCTTCTAGAGCCAGAAGACCCTCCACTCAGAATTTCTGTGTGAATTAACTATCCGCCCCCTCCCCAGGAGCAAAGGGGGAATGACTGCTCCAGACACGCCACAGGCTGCTCAGTTTGCTTTAGCAGTGCCAGGTGCCTCTTCTTTTCCCAGCTCAACTGGAGGTAGCTTGTACAGAGAGAACTGAAGGACTGAGAGGTATGGCAGGAATTTGACAGTAGTTATCTCCAACTTCAGCTGTACAGGGAAGTCTCATATTCCTGTGTAAGTGCTTGGGCTATGTGAAAAAAGTTTGAATTTGAACTTTCCATGTAGGTAAATATATGTTTGGATTCAGTAGTATATAGGAATGATGAGTGGTGATTTGGGCAACCTCCAGATTAAAATTTGTAATGATTTCTGTATTAATGGCATAGACAGTTCCTCCTTGCTTGGCAATATAAAGTATAACTTTAAATATGCTGCATGCAGAAAATACTGCAAGTGAGTATGGAAACCAGTAGCATTATTTTCCCAGTTACAGAGAAAGCTGTGAAGTACTCACAGTGCTAACGCTTTGCTTTGTTGTCATTCTCTGGAGATAAACCTGTCTTTCTCACTTTGTAAATTTTCTTTTTGGAGATTCTAGTGTCAGATCTGGGAGAGGGGAAATGAGAGAAAGTAGTGTCTTGGGATGAATTCTTTTTTCAGAAGGTCCATTTACTTTTCTCACAGATTAAATACTGGTTTCTGTCCCCCTCATGCCTCATTGGCTAACAGTTACTGCGACTACCAGTGTGACCCTTCCCACCTGTGCTGCTCCTGTGTCCCCTGATGTCGCTGAACTAATCAAACCGATCAAAGGTTGCTATTCCTTCTCCACATCCCTTTCTCCTCCATGGAGAAAAATCAGGGTAATTTTGAGGGAGGATCAAAATGGGAGGAGTGCTACCGAAAAGAGGGGGTGTGAAGCCTGAGACTCTGCTTGGAGCAGGAACAATCTGTGGCCAGGCTGCAGCATGAAAGGACTTACCCAGGTCACCCCACCAGGAAGGGCACATGGGTCCTCTGCTGTGGTTGTGTGTGTGTCCCAACAGCAGGACAGGCAGTGAGGAGGTCTCGTTTGTGAGCTCCCTTGGTTGACAGTGGAGCAGCCTCTCAGACCAGTGGTTGTTGGTGCCAGAGCAGACCCAGTGAAGCACTTGAGATAAGTTTTGGGCTCCTGAAGTTGGTGGAACAGTTGAGGCTGTGGCTGATGCCTTGAAAATAACAACGGGATGGGCAATGTCTGCTGTCTCCTTTGAAGGGGCTCTGGGGAGGCACGGAGTCAGGACCTTCTTTTAGGATATAACCACACGCTTGGCATCTTGAGGTTTGTGCACATTGATTGCTTTGTGTCCTAATTACAAAAAAACCTCCAACCCAAACCAAGCCATGCAACTCTTTTTGCAGTAGCAGCAGAAAACCAAGATTTTGTTTCATTTTCTCTTTAGATGGACAGAAAGCAAGCAGAAATACTCCCACTTTATGATGTTATACTACCAGGTGGTTACCGTGCTGCTCACTGCTCCACGTTTGGAAAGCTCATCGCAAAAGAGCACAGCACCTTGTGATAGTGATCACAAGTGATGGCAGTGAAGTCCTGGGTGTTATCTGAAGTGTTACACATCGTGTACAATAGATGGTCACATCTTCTATTAAACCTGTGTTCCAGGATTCATTCGAGTGACAGGTTAATGTACTGTTTATTTCTCTCTGATAACACTTCCTATTCTTTTCTTTTTCCTTATCTCTCTAAAGCGTGTCACATTAATGTGAAATGAGTGTTTTCCAGTTCTGTCGGGAGTTTAACCCACGTGTTTCTAGCACCACCCGCTGCTTTTAATCTCAATAGGCTTTGTAACTGCTTCTGTCTGTGCTTTATTTCCCCAGGATCTACTAAGCTTTAAAAGGAAACCCTTTATTAAGTAAATGGAAGATGGAGTTCAGGTACACCCTTCCCTTTCTTTTCGTGAGCATGTCTGATGTTCCCTGTGCAAAGGAGATCTTTTGGCTTCTGTTTACGCTTAATGAGGAAACTGCAAAGTCGCTTTAAAAGTTAGAAAGGGAGCAGCCAACACTTTATAAAATGTTGGCATTTTTAACTCTACAAAAGCCCTTGTGTGAGAGACAGAATTACACTAACAAGAGGCTTTAACAGGCTTGCAGTGCTTGCTAAACAACGAGACACTACTTCCAGCGTAATTGACTTAAAAAATCTTAAGAGCCTTATGTATGAACGCTTATCAGGAAGAGACACGTTGGTTTGAACAGGCAGAATGAATAGGATGGGTTTATAAGATACCCAGAAGGACTGAATGGGAGCAAAGAGATGTCCAATGCAAGGGAATAAATACATGTTTGTCAGCCTGGATGTTTCAGGTCCAGGCAGTGATGCCCAGGATTTATTTCTTTTCCCAGAGCGCACAGCTTGCGAAGTACCAAGTGAGCGATCTTGCAGGACTGCGCAGGCATTTGTTGTGGACTTTGTGGCTGCTCTGCCAGGTTGTGACACCTCTTGCTTCTCTCTCTCTGGTGGGAACTGTTTTTTTACCCGTCTGGGAGAGGCTGCCGGGCCCTCACTGCTTTTCCATGGGTGCCAGAACAACAAAGGTAATTCGTGGCAGTGGCAACTAATTGCCTTCAGGGCGCAGGGCAACAAAGAGAGGAAGCTTTGCAAAGGAACTCTTTAGCTTTGTTGGAGCAAGTAGGTGGGAAGGGGGAACACAGAGGGGGGTTTGATTGCCTTTGCCAGGCTTCTTTTTCTGCTTGGATTGAGACAAGTGCAGCTTGGCCACCAGTAACTTGTAGATCAGGTTCCAAGCTTTGTGTGTTTTGTGAGACCGCTGAGGCCTCGGTAGTCGAGGGAGCAGCAGATGGTGAGATTCAGCCCTCTCCATAGTGGGCTACAGCACTCTCCTGCTCCTCTGTCTTTGGGATTTTGGCACGGCATGGTGTGTGGTCCCAGAGATGGCAGTGCTGTGGTGGGTGCTGACAGATGGAGAGTCATCTCCTCCTTGCTCTTCGTGATCTACCTGGCGTCAAGGAGCTTCGCTCCTGCTATTCGTCTATCATTCTGAAGAGTGAGATCCTGCCCAACATGAATAAATTATGAAGTAAATTATTTCTTCCTTTACATTTTCACCCTTCGTTATTGTAATAGAGAAATAGTGGCAGTCAGCCTTAGCATGGTGAGAACCGGTGATTGTCACTAACGTATAGTACAAGATCACAAGGCAGAGAGGAAGGAGTGAATCACAGATCTCCATCCCGCAGAGAACTGAGCTGCTGGCAGCAAGGAAGAGCTAAAGAAAAGAGGCCTTTTATTATAAACTTTAATAAACAGTTCAGTTGGATAATATCCTGTTCGAAAGCAGTAGGTAAGGAGGAAAAAGAAGAATGAAAGACGGAGTATTTGAAATTGATAGATAATGTATTTTAACCAGACACTTTTGTAGCTAAGAAGTAAAACTGGATATAACCAAACAGCAAAGGAAAGTAGCTCCAAGTGTGGACTTACTGAAGAATTGTTCTACTTTTTCCCAGCCAGACTCTTTTTATTCACCTAATTGTTTTCTCATCCTCTTGTAATTTGTCCACTTTGCATCCTTGGTAAGGAATAGAACTTGTGACCTGCTAAATGCCAAAACCTCTTAACCCTGAATATGTGAGTGTACGTACATGCCTTCAGGCTGGCTGCTATGCCTTCCCTTCTCCCTGACTGCCCATCCTTGACTTTTGTTAATTTATAGTCATTATCAAATTGTATTTAAAAGAGATTCTAAACACCAGGTTATACTATTGACCCCATCCAAGCTGGAGCAAAGTCCAGATTGTCAAACGGGTTGTAAACCTGAACCTCACTTTTTAAACATTGAAACACTTCAGTATAGTCACTGCTTGGGCTGACAGAATATTTGTACCAGACACACAGATCATCTTGGGACAGCAGCATTTAACTGGTTCAGAGATGGCTAGCAGAATTGGAGGGGGAAAAACAGGCCAGAAACCAGTACTCATCTTCCTGCATTCTCATTTTCTTCTTCCTATAAATGTGACTTTAAAACATGTTTGGGGATAGGATCTGAAAGTGAGCATCATGTTCTCTCCAGGGCAAACTAACCACAGAAAAAATTAAACACTAAAATAACCCACAACTATATCTGCATCAGTTTAGGTACACTTTCTTGTCAGAGGCCTTTTATTGATGCTGGAGGTGAAGCCCCCAAGTTGGCTAAATGACTTCCCCAGTAGTTGGGTAAGGGATAAACTTGTTAAACTCTGGCAGTCTTCTGACCCCATCAGTTTGTTAGTTAACCCACGTCTGTTTTGTTCTGTTTTGTTAATAAAGGCCTGCAGCTGACCAAGTTAAGTCAGAAGACTTAATGGTCTTGCAGCCTTTTTTTTGGTAGTCTATTCCATTTTGTATTGTTCAGATAAATTTCTTTTTGCAAACACAAGATTTTGAAGCAGATACTCAAATTCTTTGGTTTAGGAAGAATTTGTTTATATAACAGACAATATTCTTTTTTGTTTCTATCATTCAAACTTTGGTAGCACAAATATACCAGGTATGTAGATTTTTATTAATACAGAAAGGCTGTAATAGAGCAATAGAACAAATAGATCTAGTCATCTTGTAAAAATGTTTATAAAAGGTTCTGTTTCTGTGGAATGAAAGAGTAATAAAATTAATGGACACAGTTAGCATTCTTGACCCTTCCTGCCTGCAACTCTTTAGGTTTGCAATAGAAAATAAATTGTATTGAAGAAATAAGAGCAATGAGGATGTTTTCAAGGAGGCACAATTTCTCTACAGCTCTCATTGAGTATGAAAATCCTGCCTTTTTGTTAAGTATGATTTTAAATGATTGTTCTGTAACTGAAGCGTTAACAGATTAAATTAATGATTAAATAGTCTATCAGTCTGCATTGGAGATAATATTTCAAATATGACTGATTGTAAAATCCACCATATATGGTGTTCTAACATGACAACTGTATCTGTAAGTTAGACTGGGGAAAGTTGGGCTTTTTAATGTTCTTTTTACTAAAATAGAGAAAGAACATTGGTACATAAACTGCTAACATTCTAAAAATAGTAAAAATATTTAACATATATTGCAATTTAACCAAAGATAGTTGAAACAACATGCTTTTGCCCTGTTGAAATAAGGCAAAATTATTAGACTCCTTGGCTTTTGAAACCAAACTGTTAACTTACAAGTACTAAAAATGTTACATGTTTCTTATTTGTTTGTCCTGTAGGTATCAGATTTATTCCAGGAACAGCAAAACATTAGCTTACAACTACTGCCATTTAGTGGTTTATATATGATTATCTGGTATATTACTAATTTCTTTGTCATCTGCTAGCAGCAAACTTAGCACTTTACAAACTAGAGAGAGATAATGTCATATTCTCCAAAGTTTTTTATTATGTTGCAACTAAAGCAAACCTCTAAAGCAACTGTATTGTAATTCTTAATATCTTGCATTTTGTAGTGGTGTTTTACACAGTGCAAGTACAAAGACTTAATGTTTCACTTGTACTTTAAATGTCTTCCAAAAGCAGTGTATTTTTCTCCTCTAGTCTTGCACAAAACCAAGCAATGTTTTGTTTTTTTTCCTCTTGCTAACAGGCCAGCACAGGCTGTTTGTGTTCCAGCAGTTCACCTGCACATGACTGCCACCACCATGCAAGTCAGCCAGAAAGACTTTGAAAGGGCTCAAGAACAACTGAAGCTTTTGAAAAAGGATCCCGGGAATGAAACGAAGTTGAAGCTCTATGCTTTGTTTAAGCAGGTAGGCTTGGCTGACTTTGTTTCCTAAGGGACATTTAGAATTCAAGGGGAATTTACAGGGACCTGTAAAATAATGACTTAAAAGAGGGGTTGTGCAAATGTATTGTGTCTGAACAAGCTCAAGTGCTCAAACTCTATTCTTGAAATGCTGGCCCCTCAAACCCTGCCTGAATTCTGAGGGAAGCCAAACTCCTTTCCTCTTATAAATCATGCTTTGAATAGAAACCTTTATTTAGAGAAATAGAGCAAATTTACATATTTGATGCCTTCCATAGTTACAGCATGTATTGATGTAGCTCTGGACAATGGCTTATACCTAGGAAAAAAGAGCATGCCACATGCTTCCTCTTAAACTTGTTGTATCTCCAGTCAACCAACAGGACCTTTTAGTGTGACAGTGTTAACATTTGAAGGTTGATTTCTGGATTTCTTTATTTCTGTGCAGTTTTTTCAGGAGGTTTTTTGTTCCATTCTGTCTTTGGTCCTAAATTCAAGGAACTATTCCTCCACACTTTGAAGGTTATTCTTTACTACAGCATGGAAGGAAACCTTTGTAAAAGTAGTTGCAAGTCCTTAGTGGGGTTTATACTGTTATTTGGGAAAGGATTTGTGGATCAAGGTTGGCTGCAGGGTCAGTACAGGCTGTGGCTTGTTATGTTGAGGCAGACAATTGATTTTGCTTTAAAAAAAACTTACAGACAATGACTGCTCCAGTTAGTTTTACTAATTCATCATAATGAGCTCATAAATGTATTTCCTTTCCCACCTTCCACTTAGAATATCTCTTCCCAATAATGTACTTTTCATCAGGAAAACTGATGACAGAGTACTTCAGGGTGGCTCGGACTCCTGTGGTTTAACTGGTACAACACCTTTGCTTATAGTAGGGCCAACTTTGAAGTAAGGTCTAACTCAGTTGGTCCTATGCTATTTTATTTTATTTATTTTTGTTCACACAGTTTACAAGTCTTTAACTTTCTTTTGAAGTATGAAACTTCCACGTTTTTTTTAAGATAGAACTTTAACACGCATGAGTGTTTTGGAAACATCGTGTCTTGTATTGGTGAGGTGCTTCAGAAAGCCCAGCACCAGGTATTAGGAAATATCAGAACTGAAAACTTCCTGGTGTGTGAACCCTCTGAATATTGTCCAATGACTAGGTAATCCTTCAGTCTCGGGCTTGAATTGTGTATCCTGATGAGTTGAATATTCCTTAATTGTCATCTTTTCTACCAAAACACGTGAGCTTCAATAAAAGATTTAAATAAGTTTTGGTTTACTCTCTTTTCAGGCTACTGAAGGTCCCTGCAATTCTCCAAAACCAGGTATGCTGGACTTTGTCAAGAAAGCCAAGTGGGATGCATGGAATTCTCTTGGCAATTTGTCTCAGGTGACAATACCCATAATTCCACTTAGATACTTAGTAGATTAAGCTACCTTGAAATGCCTGGTCTGTAAGTGAATAGCTGATACCTAAACATGTGCACTACTTAACTCTGCTTCAGGCTCCAAAATGTTTTGTGCTCTGTTCTACAGTGATTTCACTGCTTCAGTGTTTGGAGTTTGTTTCTAGTGTGAGCCTAGTTCTACATCATCACTAGCAGTTTACTACCAGTTTAAGATGTTTTACATATGTGTTGACTTCGAAGAAAAACAGTGTCTTTCACTCTGTGTTGTCTTCTGGTCTTCACTTCAAGAGAGGTGGATCGAACTTCTCGGTTTTTACAGAAAGAGCTAATTTGTGCAGCTGGCGTATTGATAACTTCCTCATTTTTAAAAAGTCAGTCTCTTATGCCACAGACTAAAAGAACAGAAAAAGTGGTGTATTGAGACCTCCCCTTCATATGTTGACATCTTTAATTACCTTTTATAGCCTCTAGAGAAGTCTGCAAGTGAAGCAAACAGAAAGAATATGGATGCAAAGATACTTAAGTGTTCTTTTTTTCACACAGGCTGTAGTAAGTCTGACATTACATATAGCTCTCAGGTTTCTCCAGAAGGAAACACAAGCTTTACAAAGTAGTTGTCACTGCTGTTCAGGGGTAGTTTCTGAGGTCAAAGATATTACTTAATGCAGAGAGGTGTTTTGCATTTTTTCTTTTAAAGAAAACATGCTTATGTAATTTCACAGGCCTAACGTATTCTTGTGCTGCTTTGGGGTTTTTGGGGTGTGTTTTGGGTTTTTTTTGTTTGTTTTGATGTTTTGGCGGGGGAATGTTTGGGTTTTGGTGGGATTTTTTGGGTTTGGTTGTTGGGTTTTTTTTTTTTTAAGGAATAGCCAAAAAGACTTAACTTCAAGAGCAGAGCCTTTCCTTAGAGTGGAGAGGGAATAGGCAATTTCATGTGCTACAGCTAATGATTGTAGAGTTGTTCAAAGTGTGTTATCCTTTCAGGAAAATGGGTTGTAACAGCAAAGAATTTTAACAATTCTTTTGAATCACTCCTTACTGTGTAAATAGGGAGGTAGGATTATTTAGGCTTTTGCATGTCATGTTTGTGTTTTTTAAAAACTAGTGTCTTCAAGCAATTTTAAAATGCCATTGACCCATTTTAAGACCCTTATTTTCAGCAACACGTGTGCTAAAATAAAAGCTTCTGTTTTGTTGGAGAAATGTCTGACTGGGAAGCAGAAACAAAGGATACATATAAATGAGTAAATGCTGGGCATATGACAAAGGTCTTTCTCGTCATCTTAGGTGTGGATGAGGGCACTTCTACAACAAAGGAAATGTCATTCTAGCATCTGTGTACTGTTATTTTAGAGCCATTGCTACAGTTTTCCAGATGACTTTAAGCATGATCTGCAGTGTTTAAATACTCTTCTTATTAATTCCTATTCTCATCCTAATTAGATTACTTCCTAATTAGGGGTGTGTTGTTGACTTGGGGGGGGTTTGTTTGGTTTTTTTTATCTTGAAGCACACTCATCCCCCTGGACCCATGGACCCATTTTATGAATAACATAACAAACTGATTTCCATTTCAGCCTTTTNAAATAATTTAAAATGTCTTCTTTTCTTTCCTTGCATTACAGGATAATGCCAAACAGAACTATACTGAACTTGTCTCAAGTTTGGTCTCTGCAGAATCTGCTGAACAAAAGAAAGATGCTTCCTCAGAAGAGAGCGCACATGGGGGCTATGAAACAATAATAGTTACCACCAAAAACAATATCACAAAGATAATGTTTAACCGACCTGACAGAAAAAATGCCATCAACCATAAGGTAAAGAAACAGACTTGGGAGGATTAACAAGTTGGTTTTATTTACTTTGCTGGGTAAGCAACTTAAGTTTGTTAAAGAAGCGTTCCTACAGGTTTAGCAGAACTGACTGAAGCATGGTGGTCTGAATTTTAGGAGGGCTCAGTATCTTGACTTTACTGACCACCTGAGGAGCAACATCCAGTAAAAATAATAAAACCATTCAGCTAAAATTTTACAGATTGGGCTTTCCTATGTCTCTTGGTTTCTTTCCAACTGAATATGGGATTCCAGTCTGCATTAAACTAAAATGGCAAACTGCAGGAAGACCAGCCTGTTTTGTGGATACAAGGTTTGACTGTATCGCAAAGCGTGTGTGCAACCTGCTTTTGGCTCAGCAGTGTTGTGTGCATGTCTGGGCTTCTGGTTTCCATCCTTTATGAGGATGTCCATCCTGTCAGAAACATGATCATCCCATTTCATGACAGCAGAACCAGAATAAGGGCTTCACCCTTGCTGTTTCTTGTTAACGTCTGTTTTCCAAAGGACCTTATTTTGTCCTTTGGATAACCATTGGAAATCTTGAGTATTGGAAGTCTCTATGGCCAGCAATACCTCCCATGTAACACCTGATCCTGAGTGCAGGGTTGGTATTTCCCACGCTTAAAGGCACTATAGTTAATCTGTGTCTCAAGCTCTCTGTTGTCAGTGTGAATCTCCTTTTTATGATCCTCTCCAGCATCACATTTATACTTTGTTTATCTTATGCAGATGTACAGAGAAATTATCAAAGCGCTTAAAGAAGCTGGAAAAGATGATTCTACCATAGCAGTTATTACTGGTACTGCACTTCATATGCCTTTCATATTTGTTTCCTATTGTGACAAAGTATTGTACTGATGTTGACATATCTACCTGTATCTACAGAAAGATGGAATTGTGTGTGGAAATTCTTTCTCCTCATATAGACCAGAGACTTTTTATTTTTCTTTTTCTTTCAAGGTGGCATTTCACATTCTTTATCAAGCCTGATCTTATATCAAAACATCTTTCTGAGATGAGAAGATATGCATGGAGCATTCCTAAGGGCTTTATTACTTGAGTAGCTGATATATCTGGTCCACAAGGCCTTCACTACTGCTTTTAAAGTTCATTGGTGTGGGTTTAGTCAATTTTGGATTTTCCTGATTAAAATAGTTTCTCACATATTGCTATGTGAATGATTGCTAAATGACAGAAAAAGCCTGAGTGTGTTTGGAGGGGAAAGAAATACTTTTTTTTTTTATCTGACACCATTACAGAAAAAAGAATTCCCCCCTCGTATCTTTCAAATTTAATATTCTTCGGCTTTTTACCCATTGCTTTCAGTGCATTGTCAGTCAAAAATTATTTTTAAAGCATAAATATCCTTTAAGGTAGTGTGTCTACTTTGAGACAATCCCTCTAATTAATTAGCAATGTTAGACACTTAAATTATTTTGTAAATGTAATAAACTGAAACTTCTTTTCTGTGACCTAGTCAGAAATCATTGGTGTGCTTATTCATATGTGTTCTCTGCAGGAAATGGAGACTACTACAGCAGTGGAAATGATCTGAATAATTTTGCTAATATCCAACCTGGTGAAATGGAGAAGATGGCAAAAGAGGGAGCCGTATTACTCAAGTAAAACACTTTGTTTGCATATATGTATAATTTACTGTAGTGGGTAAAATGCAATTTGTAGGCGTTGTTAGAAGGTGTGACCCAGTTATGCTGTGACGCAGCCTTTGAGATGGCTGTGTCTTAAGGGCTCGCCATGTGCATAAACACAGAGATCATGTGGGATAAGTACTTTTAATTGTGTGGAGAAATAAATGAGGACAGGAGATGAATATTATGAATCTTAAGTACAGTGATGCTAAAGAATCAGTTTTATTTTTTAGCCCCCAAAGTACATGCAGATATGATGATAAAAACATGATTTTAACTGTATAGTTTGTAAGCTGCAATGCAAAACTTAAAGAGTTTTTTGATATCTATCAGTTTCTATGTTAGCAGGCCATGCCAGAATACCTTCACTCTGACTGCTTTGTAATAAACTTGTTCAAAGTAGCCCAGGAATTCTGAGTCCATGGTTTCATCCTTGAGACTGAATCTACCTATTAAATTTGTTTTCTAAGGCCAAGGAGATGAGGGGCATCATTTGACACAGTGGCTGAAATAGGGGTGGGTTGGTTTTTTTTTTTTTTTGTTTTGGTATTTTTTGGCAATATGTTTGTTTCTTCCCTATTTAAGCAGATTTTATCTTATTTTTTTACTTCTGTATGTGATGATTACATCTGAGCTGCACTTGTAGTTGGATTGCTTCCTCAAGCACTTGTAATTGATGGAAAACCTATAATAATGCAGAAAAGCAAACAATGTTTTTTTATTTGTATTTTGCAGAAGAGCTGCTGGTAAATTACTCAGTGTTGCGGTTTTTACTTTGGCAAGCTGTCTGTGGGTGTCGGTTGCCCCTCCATAGTGACAATCACTCAGTCCAAAGCTGTTGCAAAGATGTTACTCAGTGGTGTCTGGCAGAGCGTTTCAGCCTGCAGTGTTTCGTAGGGGGATGGTTGAACACCACACGTAGTCTCGGTTGTACTTTATGGTCTTTTTCTTGCAGTGCTTCGTTACAGCTGATGCACAGAGATGCCAGGGAAGTGGCCTTTTTACAACACTCTTCACTTTTGAAAAATACTGTTCTAGAATGTATTTTGCACTTCTTGGATGGAGAAGGAGCTGTGAGATGAAACAAAACACTCTTTCTCAAACCCAGGCAGGATAGCACTAGGGATTTCTGTGTTGTGGCAGTGTTGGAATTTTAGTGCCTGCTGGGGCTTTGCTGCGGAACAGAATCTGTGAAGGGAATGGGCATCCCGTGGGTACAGTTGGGATGGATGTATAGGCAGATACAGAGAGAAACTCTGTCCTTGTTAGTGAGCTCTCTTCAGTAACTGTAGCTGCAGAGGACAGAGCTTTCCTAACTTGATTTCAGGAGCTAGGAAAGCTGTGATGTCATGTACATGTTTGATTCTTGGTAAGTGCGTGCAGCTATTCCAAATAGTTGTTATTTTCTCTGTCAGAATTCATTTGAGAGCACACATAGAATCCAGCTCATGGGTTTTGGTATGCAGTATCCAGTCATGTGTCTTGAAGGTTGTCTATATTTGATGAAAAGATTAGAATGTGTCTCTTACACAGTGTTTTTCCTTCTCCCTAGAGAGTTTGTGGGTTGCTTTATTGATTTTCCTAAACCCCTGATTGCGGTGGTAAATGGCCCAGCTATTGGAATCTGCGTAACCGTCCTTGGATTGTGTGACATTGTGTATGCCTCTGACAGGGTAGGTACATTACCTAGCTGGTCTCAAGGCAGTCTTTAATCCTCTTTCTGTAGCAAATGTTATTTGGTCTGGGGTAATCTGACAGAAAAAAAAAAACATGTGAGGGAAAATATTATTTTTTTTTTTACAACAGGTCAAGGAACACTGACACAAATTACCAGTGCTGGGGTTCATCACCCAGTGGGTAACATGCCTGTGGAATTTCCCTGCTATGGTTATCAAGTCACTGACACCAGAAATTCTTTACTGTATCAGTGGGTAAAGAGTAGCTGATGTGAAATGATGGTTGTAAGGCCCCTTTCAGGTGTGGGAGGGGAAACAAAAGATTGCTTTGGAATGGAAGTGCAGTAACTGGTGTGGTATAGCTTCTCTGTGTTACAAGGTGACTTGGGAAAAGCTTTGGTTTATTTGGCTTGAGATTCCTTTTAAGGTTAATTGCCAAATACAAATATAACCCACAGCTATATGAAGGCATAGTGCACAACCCCATTATATGGCTTTTTTTTTTTTTTATGTCCTGCTCTATTAAATGGACAAGGAACCTACTCCAAGGTTTAGGCAAAGTTTTGCTTGCAGAAGTGTCTGTGGTGAGTGGGTGGTACTTTGATTCCTGCTTTGGCACTGTGTCAGACTTTTCCCTGCTTGGGTTTGTCGCTGTGAGACTCGGGAGAATTGAGCTGCAAGGAACCAGCTCCTCCTTCTTGACCCAGAACAGGATCAGCTCTGACATGTCACTCCTGACAGAGGCTTGTATAGTATGCATCATTCATTCAGTCTATTCCTGTCTCCAGATCTCTTCTGCTACTACAAAATTATTTTGTTCTCCCTCTTACTCCCCTCCCATCTGATCTCTTTTTCTTTTTCTTTTTCTTTTTCTTTTTCTTTTTCTTTTTCTTTTTCTTTTTCTTTTTCTTTTTCTTTTTCTTTTTCTTTTTCTTTTTCTTTTTCTTTTTTTTTCTTTTTCTTTTTCCTGCAGGGTGAACCTATTGTTTCTTGTTCCTGAATTTAGAGAACAGATTATTTTCACCCTCCGTTACAGTAGCCATAAGCGTGCGTAGCCACCAGGCTACTTAGGCTGCAAGACCTATCTCAGGTTTACAGCCACTCTCTCCATCTCCCCTTTTTCTTTTTTGAGCTAAACAGCTGGAATTCATTCAGTCTATGGCCACATTCCTCTGGAATCCTTCCAGTTTCTCTGTGTCCCTTTAAGCATAGTGGTACAAACCGGACACATCACTCCAGCTCCTGTGCTACTGATGCCAAGTAGAGCAGAGCAACTTCTCCACCTTCTGCAGACTGTTTTTCTGTTGTGACTTTGTACAATCTTACTTAATATACACTCCTGTGATCTGCTGAGACACCTGGATCCTTTGCTGGAGAATTGCCAGTTAAACAGTTGTCCTGTTGTTTACTTTGTACCACGTTATTTGTGCCAGATAGAATCTTCCCACTTTATTAAGACTATTTTGAATTCTAATCACTTCTCCCTTGGCATAATATCTCATATGACTGTATAGATTTAGTTGGAGTTTGGTTGAAGCTCCTAATTAAGATGAGACAATATGTTAGTACCTTCCTACCTGCACTGGAACAGTTTTTGCTTGTGCCCTTGGCTACAGCTCTTTGAGAATTTGTGTAGGGTCTACCTTAGCTTTTCATATAGATTAGTCTTCATGAGAATTTTCCCATTAACTTCAAGTTTATTGACACCATCTCAAAGGAGACTGTTGTCTGTCCTTCCCTTTCCTGGACTGTGAGCTCCTGTGCAGTGAGGTCATTCTCATCCAAGTTACTACTTAGTTTCACATTCTCCAGTAGTTTGGTTGATGTGCCTTAGGCATTGACTCCTTAATCCAGACGTGGCCGGTTTTTGTTATGGCCAGGATCTCTTATTCTTGCCAGGTATTCCCAGAGCAGATCATTACCAACCACACTTCAGGGACTCTGCACAGCCCAGCCTGGCCACACATCAGCATTTTGGGTCGTCATTTAACATTTCTTTCTGCACTGGATTTTGCTCCAGTTCCCGGGGAACTAGTTTGGAGCCCTGGATTAGTTCATCTCCCCTTGCTTAAGCAGGGCCAATTACACCGGCCTGTATCCTGACAGATGTTGTCTCATCTTCTCTTACCAAGATGAAAATGTCACTTTCTTGCCAGGAAATCTACTGATCTGTCACGTGGCTGTGGGCAGCACAGTGAGGGATGGCAGTTTCACACCTTCTGCCAGGGTGAAAGCTGCATCGACCCTGAGGAAAGAGAATTTAGTGACCTGACTTCTTTCAGGAGCAGAATAAACATAGTGTGCTGCCAGAAAGCAAAATGCTCTTTACTGCTGGAGTTATTTGTACTAGGTATTTAATAACCTCTAGGGCAGATGTGGATGAACCTCCTTTCTGTAATGATTTTGCACATGCAAATTAGTTGCTGTATTCAGATACAGTGAACTTCATCAGTAGGGTTGTTCTAAGGGATTTGAATTATATAGACAAAGTCAGCTCATGGGTGTGTTGAGAAGACGAAGCAGTGTTACCAGATGGTATTTAATGCCTGTTGTGGTGACAGTTTCTGATGAGCTCTGTTGCAGTAGAAGCTTTAAAATGGAAAGTGAATACTAGTACTGTAGTCCCATACTACTACTTTAGTCCCATGCTCTGTTGTGAGGTTTGCTTTGATTTGTTGTGGGTTTTTGTTGTCTTTTCTTTTTCCCAGGCTACATTTCACAGCCCATTTAGTCAACTTGGACAGAGCCCAGAAGGATGCTCCTCTTACCTGTTTCCAAAAATCATGGGCATAGCCAAGGTAAGAACATCTGCACTGTGCATGGGTGTCATCTGGTGTTTGCCTGTCGGTATCTTTCAACTCTAAGAGCAAGTGGAGTCACTGCAGGTGTCCTCAAAGAAAACTGTTGTTTGCATCTTGTGAAACAAAGATAAACAGATTTATTGGCAGTGTCAGAACAGGAACCATGAGAGTAAAGACCATTTTTAAAACCATAATGTGATGCTGATGAAAACTTTCTGCTTGTGACTTCCTCCACCTTCATGAGACAACTTCTGTATGTCACAAGGTTGTATCTTCCAGCAGTGGGAGGGAATGGTGTTAAAGAAAAGTTAAGACTACTCGTATTATTTATTTTTTAAAGAAATGTCTTGGTAGACTGTATTTATCAGGCAAGGGAACAAGTGTTGCAGTAGTTTCTGCTAACCCTGTGGGAAACTTGTGTTCAGTCATTCCTCCAGGTGTGAATGTGAAGAAAATTTTGTATGTATTTACTTCCAGACTTTTTATATTATCTGGTTTTGTTCTAATATGTGTTAGTTTTCTGTCCACACTCTGATTTTTCTCTGTCTACTCTAGAAATAAGGACACTAAATAATAGTAATTTAAAGAGACAGCAGAATCTTTCATTTCTCAGAATGGCATAATTCCCTTTCTCTTTTTTTTTTTTTTTATATATATCCCACAGAACAAATCTGGATAGTTTCAGGTAGTTCTCTGATGTTATTTCCTGTGTTGATGGAATATATTTTTGTTGAGCAAAGTTTAAATCTGTAAGAGATAAGAGCAAGTGCTTTATGAACATCCATGGGTAGTCTCTTCAGTGACAGAAAACCTACCAACCCATGTTCTAGAAACCTCGGGGTCACTGCAGGAAGTGAACAAATACATTTGTGATGAGGTAATTTCAGGTGACAGTGTTGGAACTCTGCTTAAAAAGACACATAGGCTCTGGGTGAACAATAGGACTTGGAGGCCAGTCACTGCTGGAGTAGCCCGGGGTTGATACTGAGTGTGTTACTTGCTGCACCTCTTCATGAGGCCGAGTGTACCACCAGCAGATGATACAAAAGGGAGGGGAGCTGTTGATGCGCCGGGTGAGTTGCTGTTCACAGGGACCTGAGCAGGCTGGGCAACTGGTGGATCTCAGGCTTCAGCGAAGGACAAGGCGAACTCCTGTACCTGAGAAGACATAATCCCATGCACCAGTGCCTGCTGGGGGCTTACTGGCTGGGGTCACAGAATCTGGAAGTTTTGGAAAGCAGCTTTGCAAAGGAGGACCTGTGTGTGCTGGTGGCAAGAAGTTGTCCCTGAGCCAGCAGTGCAGCCTTGCAGCAAAGGTGGCAGATGGCATCCTGGGCCGCATTAGAGCGTTGCCACGAGGTTGGGGTGGGCGATTATTCCCTTTGCTCCGCACTGGTGAGACCAGAGTGGAGTGCTGTTTGGGTCAGGGCTCCAGCTACAAGGCAGTCATGGGCATACTGGACTAGGCTCAGCAAAGAGCCACCGAGATGGTTAATGCATGGGAGTGCATTTCACACGAGAAGAGGCTGAGAGAGCTGGGACTGTCTTTCCTGGAGCAGAGGAGGTTTGGGGAACTTTACCGGTGTTTACAAGTATCTTATGGGAGGGTGCACAGGAGATGGAGATAGGGTCTTGTCAGTGGTGCCAAGAGGAAAGAGATCAAAATTGAAACACAGAAAATTGCACCTGAAAATAAAAATTATTTTTTTTTTTTTCTAGTGAGGGTGGTGAAGTGTGGGAACAGGCTGTGAAGGCTTCATCCCTGGAGAAGTGTCTTCATGCTTGGAGATACTTAAAACCTAACAGGATAGAGTCCTGGGCAGCCTGTTCCCCCTGAGCCCCCTGTTGCCCCCTGCTTGAGCAAGTGTGTGTGTAGCTAGGCAGTATCTGGAGGTCTCTTCCAGCCTCATCTGTTCTGATCCTGTCCCTCCTTCAGAGGGCAGGCACTAATGAGCATGACTAAAGGAAAAGTGATTTGGAAGCTTGTGCCTTTTCTGTCGGATTAGTGTCTCATTGAATCACACTTTCTCCTTGTCTTTCTACAGGCAAATGAGGTTTTGCTGTTCAATAGAAAGCTGACTGCAGCAGAGGCTTGTGCCCAGGGACTTGTCACTGAAGTCTTCCCTGAGCGGACTTTTCAGAAAGAAGTTTGGGAACGATTAGCAGCTTATGCAACCCTCCCCAAAAATGTCAGTGTGTTCAGTGTTTCTCCACGTTGTAAGCTTGTAGTACTCCCAATCCTCCTGCCAAACCTACCCAGTTAGCTGTTTTCACTTCATCCTCGACTGAAATAACAAAGCTCAATATATTTTTCCCTCAAACACAGATCTGTCCCTCTGCTACTGTGAAACAGGCAGCTCTCTTCCTCCCTGGCTGAACCTGGGACAGTGCACTGCACATAGATATTTGGTGGTGGGAAGCCTTAAAAGCCAATTCACCCACTTGCTATCCCTGTGTGTGCCTTGGATGCCTTCTTGTGGGCCTTTGGCCATAGAAAAGAGCCTTACTTCTGGCTCTACAATATGAGTTGTGCCATGAGTGCTCAGGACGATGCTGGGTGGTTGTACTTGTTGCTGAATCCCCTCACCCTGCTCCCTAGTGCAGGTTTTGCAAAACTACTTGAGTCACAATGGAATTGGGTTGTGTTAGATGGGGAGACACCCATGCCAGCTGCTGGCAATGTGGTTTGCTTTTGGCACTGCAGATGGTGGGACAGGTTTTGCTGCTTATGCCCATCTTCTCCGATTCTGGCGTTTAGCAGCCCGCTCTTGCGCTTCCCATGAACCTCCTCCGTCTGAGTTGCAGTCCTAGTAATTAAATGCAAATATTACTTCCAGCTAAGTGGTTGGCCGAAAACTACAATGTTATTGCAACTCTGAATTCCTCTGAGTGTGTGTGTGTGTGTGTGTGTGTGTGTGTGATGCTGCTTTCTGAAAGGTTAAATTAAGATGTAGAAAGCACAACTTCCTAATGTTCCACTCTTTCTCCTGCAGTCCTTGGCGGTGTCAAAGCAACTGTTACGAAGTATGGAAAAGGAGAAGCTCCATGAAGTCAACAATAAAGAGTGTGAAGTCCTGAAGGAGAGGTGGTTGTCTGACGAATGTATAAATGCTATTGTCAGCTTCTTTCAGAAGAAATCAAAGCTCTGATCTTCATTAGTAGAATAATTCACCTTCTGACAATGCCCTCATCATTAATGAACTTTCTCATCAAAGACTAATTCTTAGACCTTTTAATGTGGTGTATTTCTGTTCCAATGACTGTTAAAACTGAGTCATAGAACTAATACACTGTTATGTGCCTTGGATCCGTTATGGATGTTTAGGTTGGGGTAAAAGGTTCGTTATTCTGTAGGCAGCAGTGGTGTCTCTGGTTGATGCTCAAGCAGATTGTCTTCCAGCAGAAGCAACAGATTCAATAGCAGTGTGTTTTGATAGCTCCTTGATACGTGTCGTACAAGTGGTTCTTTCTGTTGGTCTGTGGGGAAGGAAATGCTCTATTACTGGGAAAAAATAAATACTTCTATCTAATTACTGTTGTGCTGATTCTTATTCCCACTGTCAAACATACTCTGTGAGAGGTGTAGTAGGTCCTGGAGGTGCATTAATATAATAGTCTTAAAAACATATTCACTTGACAATTCTCAAGGATGTTTGTTGTGAGCTTTGTGGTTCTCATCTTAAATATGTTTTTTCCATTAATTGCTTCATGTGGCCCGTTTTCCTGTGAAAAATCCCATTCAAGATAGTATCACAGAATGTCAGGAGCTGGAAGAGACCTTGAAAGATCACTCAATCCAACCCCCCTGCCCAAGCAGGATCATCTAGATAGTCCTTTTTTTCAGGACTCTTGCAGACCTTCAGCAGCCAGATTTGGGGCCATCTGGATGCAAAGGCAGCGCAGCACGGGGGAGCTCTGTTGGCCGAATGCATTAGGTCTGTGTTCTGTTTTGTATTCCGGGCCCTCGCTCTGAAACATGTCAGTGATACTGAAACAAAACTGTTTCCCTTGGTTTAGCTAACTGAAAAATACCAGCAAGGAAGGAATTGTTCACGCCTGGGAGAAGGCATATAATGAAGGCAGATTTGCTGTGAGCAGGGAAAGCATTGTTTTAATAACTATATCCAATTAAATGGAGCACTTAGTATGGTAGCCAGCCAGCCAGGCTGAGCAGGTGGGAGTGATGCCTGCAAAGGCATGTCAGTGCTCTGTGGGACTAGATAGCAACAGGTAATTAGCAGCATATATATCTATGATGTTCCAATTGGAACATTCAAAGGGCTGTTATCAGTTATAAGGATATCATTTTCCTGGTTTTCTTTTCTCTCCCAGTTCAGTTAAGACCTTCAAACTGTAAGAGCTGTGTCCACACTCTTGATTACAAACACCACTCCTTATGCACCAGGTTCTCTGAGGTACAGGAGAGGTTTATGTAGATTGAAACCTTCAGCTGTGAATAATTCACTTCACTTTGTTTTGCATAAATGTACGTGTAAATGCAGTGATGTTCTCTCCGGTTTGTGTCCCTTGCAATAGTATGTGTTTACCTTAACTAGCTGCCTGTGAAGCCTGGGGGTTTGTGGTTTTCAGCCAGTAAAATACCGATTGCAAATGTAGTATTTTTTACCTGGCATTTTAGATAGAAGTAGTATAACTAATCTTACAGGCATAAAATAAGGAATTCTTTGTCTGTTGATAGGAAGGTTAATTTGAAAATCTGGAAAAGATTTGCACTAAAAAAAATATATATTAGAAATTACAGAAGCTCCCTGGAGTTTGTATCAACATACCTTAAAAGCAGATAAGAAAACAGCCTGTAAGTTGTTACAGTTTGCATTGGTTGAAGGGACGTTTTTGCTGTCTCTCAGCGCTGCTTCACATTGTTCTGCTTCTTGTTGACACTCAATTCGACAAGCAATTCGACTTCAGTAAGTTTTAAAACTTTCTTTTTATTTCAAAAAGAAACTCAGGGAACAAAAGGGCAGAAGCTGACTGATCTTAGCCCCGATCTTCTGTATTTGTGTGACTTTACATTCCTTTTGTGATACAAGGAGAGAATACTCAGGGTGGGTTTTTTTACCAAGGTCTGCTATTGTTCTGGGAGAAGCAGCAGAAGCTCCAGTTGAGCACATGAAGTTACCGGGCAAGAGCTTCTTGGAAATCTCCTCCCTACTCTGCAGTAATAAAAGGGAACAAAACAAAGTCTGTGTTTGTCAGGGGCAAACAACATCAAGCTGATGTGATTTCCTTGGTTAGCGTGACCTCTTTGGGGTGCAAGTGAAGAGCAGTGAATGCAATTTAAAGTTTAGGAAGGTTTCCGTGCTGTTCCGCTAAGCGGCTGCCCCAGACAATTCCAGGAAGTGAGATCTAGATTAACTCACAACTGGAGAGTTGGAGAATGGCCACAACACCGTGCTAAGCAGAAGGCCTCAGTTTGTCATAGTGAGAGGGCACAGGCAGGGCCTGGAGGGAGTTTATTCTGGTTGTTGCTTTTGCTCAGTGTACTCACAACCGGGCTGGACATCAGGAGAAAGCATCATACTATAACATACCACCTCGAGGAACTGGATCCTTCATGACCACCAGGATGAAACTGAATACGGAGCAGCTCCCGTCCACTCATGCTACTCCTGCTGAATGTCCTTTTGAAGGCTCTGATAGATTAGATTAATCATCTTGAACCTTATGATATTACAATTGACGTTTTAACTTTGACAAGGCCAAGCTGGATGGGGCTTTGGGCAACCTGGGCTAGTGGAGGGTATCCCTGCCCATGGCAGGGGGGTGGAGCTAGGTGGGCTTTAAGGTTCCTTCCAGCCCAAAGCATTTTATGATTCTGTGATTCTTGTGATGCTGAAATTAGCTGCCCGAGGAAGTGACGTCATTACTCTAAAATGGTTACCTCAGAACTACTTCAGTAGCAATAATCTTCTTTTTAGCCAAACCTGAAGTGTGTTAGTTGGGGATTTAGTTCTCATTAATCTACCAATCAAGGGAGAACAAATTGTGCCACACAGGTAAGAACCCAAAATCCATGCACAAAGCACTCCACTGCCCTCCTAGTTCTTCATCTCTGAGCAAGAGTATTTGTGCCCTTGTACTTGTTGGGAAACTTAGAGAAAGGTGGCTCTGATGGGTTACAGTGGGTTTTGCTGCTCTGTGCTGCAGCTAGAAGAGAGCACACTGGTAATGTGTTTTTGTAGGGCTTTTCATAGTCTTCTGCAAGCTTTTTGTAAAGTATATATCTCAGGAGAATTAGGAAGAATGTCCATGAGACTGCACTTCCCGTTACAGGACGTTTGTGAGGCAGTTGTGCCATCTGCTTCTCTAGGAAAGTGGGGAAG
>VXBZ01009092.1:129563-155511 GCA_013399135.1 Heliornis fulica
GGTGGGGGGGTGTGGGGGGGGTGGGAACCACTACCCTCGGGTCAGCTGCAAGGGAAATGGAGAGCATCCTGTCATGCCACGAGGCAGAGGGCTCAGGCGCCCCCAGGGTAACACTCCAACAGACACCGGGGAGGGAGGAGCATGTCCTCTTGCTCTGCTGCTGGCCCGAACTGTCACTCGGCTGGTCAGCTAGAGAGCCATGAGGTCTCCCCTCAGCCTCCTCCTATCCAGGCTAAATAACTCCACATCCCTCAGCTTCTCCTCACAGCACTCGTGCTCTAGACCCTTCTCCAGCACTTTCTCTGGCCACACTCCAGCACCTCAATGCCCGTCTTGCAGTGAGGGCCCCAAAACTGAATGCAGCACTGGAGGTGCAGCCTCACCAGAAATGAGTACAATGGGACAATCACTTCCCTGCTCCTGCTGGCCACACTATTTCCGATACAGGCCAGGATGCCGTTGGCCTTCTTGGCCACCTGGGCACACTGCTGGCTCAACACCTCAGCAGAACTGAATACAGCTACGATTAAATTATTTTTTTAAAAATTTCATTCATTTTATGTGCCAGGATCTCGAGACACTTTTGAGACATCTCTAAGACCTCTGTATTACAAACGTAGCTGGCACAGAAGTGTCCTCCAAAGGGCTTATCCTTCCTACAGGTACAGCTTTTTCTCAACTATTCATCAGGCCAACAGCTTGCTAATTATAAACGAATTAATTAGCATAAATAAGGCCAATTACAATGACTATTCCAAGCAAAATTCCCTAAACTTTGACGAGAAGGTGACATGCTTTATTTAATCATTGTGTCTGGAGGAGGGCTGTTTCTGTTACGGGTGTGTTTAGACTGTTTTCAGCTCCTGCTGTGTACTGGAGCTTCCCACACACTCACCAGTTGCTTCAGGTATGCAGGGCTTCTGTGGGACATCTTCAATCACTCTGCATCATGTATGCACAAATAGAGCCACCACCTTCCTGCGTGCAGGAGACCACCCGAAGGAGAAGTGATTCCTTGTCTGGCTGTGGAGAGAAATGTCCACTGGGGAAGCTGAAGGGAATGGAGGAGTGGTTGGAGTCAGACAGCTGGCTCAACCCACCCCTTATTAACTCCAGACCAGACTCTTTGTAACACTGAGCAAGGAACCGATGCCCTGAGCTCCCAACCCCTCTAGCAGGCACTCAGGTGAGTGCAGGGTGGAGGTGAGCTCAGCTTGAGGGGGGCAGAACTTGTCCCTTTCCCAGGGGAAGGCTGCAGCCAGGTGTAGGGCTGGTCCCCCCTGAGCATTGCATCAAAGTAATGCTTTCAGGGTGAGTTTTGTTTTGACACAGGACAAGTGTGACACCTCTAAGCCACTGCCTCAACAGTATGTGCAGAAGCAGCCAAACTTCTGTTGAGACTTGCGGGGGGGGCGTTGGTTCTGCTGCTCTCCCTTAGAAGGGTGCTGAACACCTCCCTGCTCTTGGCTGGAGTGCAGCTCTCCTCCAGTACATCCCAGGAAGAATATTCTTCCATTCATTCCCATCCAGGGCCTGGATATTTGGTAACACTGGAGAATGGGACTTGCAACGTTATTCCTTCAGTACCAAAACCTCACTCCTGACAAGGAACCAAGCTTACAGAAATCAACACTGCTGGTAAATGAGCCCAGAACAAAGGGTAAACACAGGGGCCCAAACCCCTCCCTCTCACAGCAGTGCTCTCCCCTCTCTGTTCTATAGGCTATCAGGGGTGACCACAGGCTGCATCTTCATAAATATTCATGTGATGTCACTGTTTCATGAATGATTAGCTGATACCTACTTCACAGAAAGATCTGGGCTCTCATCAAAAAAAATAAAAAAAAATCAGTGTTATGAGGAAACAACTAAGGCATTTTAACTACTCAAGCAGTACACAATGGCAGGGCAGGCCAGGTTTGTCACTTAGAGAAAGTCATCATTTGGCACAAGTTTAAGGTCAGCTTTAGTTAAGCAGTTAGGTGGACAAACTAAGATGTGCAAGCCTAGGGGACGCACCTCACAGTTGTGCTTCTCTACCCACACAGGAACAAATACACTTTATAATTA
Source organism: Heliornis fulica (assembly GCA_013399135.1). NCBI lineage: Eukaryota > Metazoa > Chordata > Aves > Gruiformes > Heliornithidae > Heliornis > Heliornis fulica. The sequence goes on from VXBZ01009092.1 coordinate 131,634, forward strand.
ATTTGATATAAAATCTACATTCCATCCCACTTAGAATCACAGAATTATTAAGGTTGGAAAAGACCTCAACGATCATCTAGTCCAACCGTTCCCCTACCATCTACAAATTACCTCTTCGTAACGCCTCGCCACACTGCTGCTCCTGTTTTCTTACCAAGATGAAGCTGTACATTTATCTGGGTGCCCTTCACCATGATACAAAGTACTCTCATCACCACCCTCCCACAGGCTAGTACCTAAAAGATTAAAAAATAAAAAAAGCAGGGTGAAAAAATTGCAGTGAAATGCACATGAATCCTTTGGCCCTCACAGGGCTTTTCAAACCAGGAGGCAACTAGAGAGACTGTGGTTCCATTCCACGCACACTCAGGGAGAGGTTTTCCCCACAGATCCGCTAACACCTGTGTCACACCTCAGGCAGTCTGTGGTACCACACACTGTTGTAAGCACAACACAAGACAGGATGCAGTAGGTTTTAAGCACACTTTATTCATCTCAAGCAATTGCAACTTCCCAGCACCCTCCACCCAAGTCACAAATTCACAGAGGCTGTGGAACACGGCTCTGTCTGTCTCCAGCAGTATCACAGACCAGTCTGCCTTCTCTGTACAGGTCAACACACACACAAAGGTTCTTCAGATGTTTAATGATGCCACTTACCCTATGTGTGGAGATAAAGCATTATTAAAAAGGTTTTACAGGAAACATGGCATTCTAGCAAAAACTCCTAAACAGCTTTCAGACTTTAGCACTACACACCAAGATAAGGAAAACAGGCTCTGACTGCACGGGGCTGCCATTGGGTTTTCTCCTAATGCTGGGCAGGCTAAGTACTTCAGTGTGAAGCTCCTCATCACCACAAGGGAGAGGGAGACAAATCAGCACAGCAGCTTTAGCCAAGCTTTCTACCTGTGAGACCTCAGGTGAAGATACAAATTACTTCCTCACCAGTGGGAGGAAAAGATAAATTGCCCTCCCCCTGAGGTGGCCTGAGAATATAGTTCTAGATGGAAACTCTGATGTGCAGCTGTTCTGTTTTTACCATCAGAGACCAGGGGCCTAGCAGGTCCCATTAGGTTTTGTAACAGCACCAAAAAAGTCCTCGGTTCCAGAGGCTTCAGAAGCCAGAACTCGAGATTTCCTCCTGTTACCAACAAGAGGCATCAGCTGAAGCTGATGCTGGGCAGAGGACTGAAATACACTGTGTTTAGAGTAAGACCTCTCACCTGGTCTCTGTGTCAACAATAAAGCCTGACAGAATTACAATAAATGATGAATCTGCCAGAGTTAAAGAAAAAAAAAAGCTCATTACCTGCTTCAATATTCACTAATTGAGACACATATTTTAACGAGGAGAATGGCAGAGCTTTTTTTCCTAAATATCATACATAGGTTTTGTACTGACCATTCTATCATTTAAAGAAAACAGTTTTCCAACAGCAGTGCTTATTTACCTACATCTACTCACAGTGAAACCCCGTCTCCAACCAGAAAGGGAACAAGCACAGCTATGTAACCAACTCGAATACTCAAAGTACGCGTCAGGCACTAGCGGTAGGGCAGCAGCGTTAACCAGTTCAGAACTGGAATGCTGGAAACCAAAAGATTAAGGCAGAACTACACGAGGAGCATTTTTCGTATCTTTTATAGGACAGAAACCTTTGTTCATGTCTTCTGGTAGCCATCATCTTCTTTTGAGCTGGACCTACAACACAAAGAACAAGTAAACGAGCAACTTTATGCTTTTTCAGAGTAGCTTACAACAGTTCTGTAGGCATTAAGGGGCATCTGCTCTACTGCTCTGTTTCTGTATCACCAACTCATTTCATCGCTTTACATTCCTATTTTAAGAATAAAGTACAAAGCAACAGAACGAATAAACTATTACTGCATCTGTGTAAAATCGCCCTCAGGAGCGCTGCCTATGCTGTAGTAAGTGCAAGTTATGGTCTGTACTTAACTAGTACAAGCAACTAGTATTTCATTAACCGTGAAAGCTAGCTTTTAAGTTATTATCGTTTCCTTTATGAACGAGATACCTTAAATACGTGGCTATAAGGAGAGATTACTTTTTATTAAGAATTTCACAAAGAGACAGGTTGCAGGTTCCAGATAGGCATAGAAAACCACCCATCTCCCGCTCGTTTGCGTAGTTAGCTCATTACATCTCCTCGGTGGGGTACTCCCCACCAGCAGAATGACTGCTTTGGGTCATTTTTCCATTCTTGAGTGCACAAAGAGTGCATGACTGTTGCCATTATGTACCTAGATGGATACAAAAACCCTTCTTAGTTCAAAGAGGTAATTATAAAGTACGTGAAACCGGAGCGGTTTTCACAGTCTTTCAGAATTATCTTAAATAAAACCAAAGAGATGAACTTCTGAACACCGCCAGAGAGGACATTAAAACGGCAGGACGGATCTGAAAACTCTGATTCGGGTTTCCTCGCGCTGCATAACCAACTCAAATGTTTCTAGCTGTTTTAACTCGTTGCTAAATGTTTTATCTACACATGCTCTCAGAAATAACCTTGTTAGGAAGGTGAAGTTGGTGTCTCAGCAAATCAGACCCATGGAGTAGGCGTTGAGTGGCCTGTGACTCGCTTTCCTTTTTCTCTTTCAGCACCATCAAAAGGAAAAGTGAGAAAAACAGCACAAACATTAGTCAAAGCCTGAATTTAATCCCATGTCCTACAGGAATAATTTCATTACAACGAAAGCAGACAGACATTATCTGTAGGGGGTTTTCTTTTTGCTTTCTTTTTTTTTTTTGCTTAAGCAGTGATAATTACATATTTAATTAATGTAGCCTATAGCTCTCCCAAAGATCGTAACGTTTAATAATCCCTTTAATTAAACGATTAATAGGAAATGCTGGAGTGGTTCTTACAAATTACCTGATTTACCATCACTGAAGACAGATTCTTTTAAAAATGGCTACAAATGCCTTGTTCACAAAAGACTTTATTATCTAATAATGCATACTGAAAACATACAGAAATCTGCATGGTCCACTTTACATGCAGCAGAACAATCTTCACTTTACAATAAGTAAGTGTCAACTGTTTTATGCAAGAGACAACACTTTAAAGTCACATTTCTTAAAGAAAAGCTTCATTTACAAAAGAAATAAAAGGTAAAGAAGCAATTACCGCTTTTAAAAAGCAGCTGCTTTGTTCAAGAGTGGAAGGTTTATGCCTGCATTGAAAGACAACATGATCACAAATAATGAAAAACAAGGAACAAATGAAACACTTTTAGCATAAAGCAGTACACTTTCGAAATGACATACAAATAGTTAAAAATTTCGTTATGTCCTCTAGCTAGCCTTCAGATATAAGGTCTTTCGAATGCGATTCCGACGTATGTAATTACTAAATGAAAACTCTCCTGTAAGTATCGGTTCTATGTCATAGCGAATCGTATTTAACAAAATGTATACAAAGTCTATAGCAAGTTGATTAAAAAAATTAAAGTAATAAGAAACAGTACACTGAAGGCGCTCTATCCATCAAGTGCGCACTCTCAAAATTTTAACTGTGATGAACAGAACGGAAGTTGTAACTATGCCACGGTTGCAATGCCAGAAAAGAAAACAAGATCGCTTATCAAACATGCAGGGAATTCTGCCACAATGCTATTGTCTCTCGCTTGTCAGTTGTTCCAGTAAAATAACAGCTTAAACACCGGTGATGTTGATGGGTTAGCTTACCTTCAGTGTACTGAAAGTTGTACACAACCTGCTTTAAAAGAGGAGACCATCCCTGCGGGCAGGCTCAAGAAGGAACAGACCCCCTTCGGCACTGACTACACCAAGGGCATGCTGCTGTGGCCTGCACACACACACCTAGGAAAACGTGAATATAAACAGCATTTATGCTGGCCATTTTTTAAAGACAAAAATGAAGCCAAGTCTGCTAAAAACAAATCAACCACCCAGTATTACTGCTCTTTTTTTTTTTCTTTCTCTTTTCTTTTTTTTTTTATAACAGAGGCTTTTTTCTCTTTATATTATATACGAACTGCAACCATATACATTAGCATTGTACTTCTGTGCAGTCTTGGCAATTAAAACAGTTCTACAGTGAAAATTTTCACATAAGACACAAAAACAGAATTACTCTAACATTTCTAAAAGAAATATCAGCCTTGATGTTAATTCAAATGTATCATTTCTTCCTCAACTTTGCAGGGGAAATATTTATGTTTATATACATTAATAACTGCTGTGAAATTTCTTCAGTCTTTGTATCTTAATTACTCAAACCCTTTGAACTTCTTCATCTGGTTTAAATTTTTTCCTGGATGAAGGCGTGCTGCAGAGCCTGGTTGATGCTAATCCGTTTAGCTGGGTCTAACATTAGGATCTGGTCCAACAAGTCCTTTAGCTGGTGTACTTTTTTACGCTGGTCTTCTGGGAGTCGTTGGCACCCAATCAAGTCTGCTAACAGGTCCTTGGTTGGATTAATGGTGCTCATAACAGTAACTTTCTCCTACAAATACAAAAATGGCAACCTTGTAGGACAGAAGTAAGGCACAAACTCCCCTATCCTGATCAGCAACGCCCCTCACCATCACACGTCTTCTAAGCCCGCACACAGGTGGGGGAAAAGAGGGGAAACAAGGCTGTGGGGGGCAGGCCAGGCTGCCTCTTCTGGCAAGAACAGAGGGAACCCGGCGTCCCAGTTGACATCTAAGCACCATGGGGAAAGTTCCTGTACATGATCACTAACTCTGCAATTTTTGATACATATATACTCTGTTAAAATGACTCAAAGTAATAGTGACCTCACTACACAAGCACATCACTCTCAAGCTGGACATCCTTCTCTGAAACGATGGCAGGATTTCTTTCACTAGTAATTTAAGGACAGGTTGTATGGAAATGCCCCATATACCTACCACAATTAAACTTAGCTTGCTCTTACAAATCATAGAAAAAACCCTCCATTGCCAGTGTATAAGCATGTAACTTGTCCATACTGCTACAAAAGGACATCCTAATCGTTCATAAAACCTTGTTTTCAGTTAAGATGCCAAGACATCTCTGAAAGACCATCAATACTAGGAAAAGCTTGGAAAAAGGTACTAGTTAGCCAGCACGTTAAGGACTTACCCTTTCTGTCACTTTATCTACTTCTATATACATAAAGTTGAGATTTTGATCAAAGTGCTGATCTTTGAACACACCCTTTCGAATCATCTGGAAAACAAGGGAGAGGCAAGATGTCAGGCAAGTTTTGAGTGTCTTGCAAATGCCATCAATATCTTCTAACCTACGGCATCATGAATAATACTAATGAAAAACGTAGCAAAAGGACAGTAACAAAATACTAGATTGAATTTTTAAAAAAATACACTTCAAACCAGTAGAAAAAGAACACGGCATCGTCTTCCATTGACTTACGTATTTTTTTTTTCAGGTCAGTGCTTAGAAGGTTTCTGCTTTCACTTTATACTTAGTCTATGAAAAAGAAGCTGTATACTTTCACTTTGTAAGATTTTTAAATCAATATTAATTATACAGTCAAAGTGAGGTCTATTATTTACTTGCTGCTAAAGAGAAGATTCTTACCTTGTTTGGCATCTTTCCTTTGAGATCCATGGCTAGTTTCAACATATGGTTATTGGTTTTGCCAGGAAAGAGTATTTTTCCTGTATAAAGTTCATATAACGTGCAGCCTACAGACCACATATCTATACCATAGTCATAGATCTTTCCTATAACTGAAACAAAGCAATTTCAGTTAATTTATAAAGGCTGCCTTACATGAAGCAATAATAGAAAACCAGACAGATGAAAAAAAAAATCTCATTTGTAAACTGTATTTGTGCTTCTCCTCTTAGGAATAAGAAGCCACCACAAAAGAAGGATGTGAACCTTTTTTACTTTGACAGTATCCCCATTTTAGAGAGTGGGAGGTTTGTACCTAGCACCCACACAAATCAGCATGAATTCAGTTTGTGAAAAAACAGAAAGTCAAAACAATACCTCTAAATTAAAATATCACTATATACAATCAGAATGCCTTCTCCCTGTCCTCATTGAACTGACCACCAACATACATGAGTAGCCACACAAGCATGCTTTCAAAGTGTCAATTTTTGACTGCCATCATATTTTCACAGTGATGTTTCACTAAGGCCAAACAGAGAGGAAATTCAGGTGAAATTCTCATTCGCTAGCACTTTTGACGCGCCTGCTTATGACACAAGTAGCCAACCCAAATGTACTTACTGATTTCTGGAGCTCGGTAAAATCTACTAACTAGGTATGGTGTGATGTCGTTATCTGCGACATGTGAAGCTGATCCAAAATCACAAAGCTTTAATATCGTTTTAGACTCGTTCACCTGCAAGTGAAACACGTAAATATCCATTAGCGCTACCTTGTAGCCAGAATTACCAAAAGCACCAGGAAAGCAACAACTTTAAGCCAGAGATAAGAAAAAGTGGAAGTTCTTCCCATATTTCAATCCTTCCTCTCTGCATTCTAAGGAGATTGTAAAAGCCTGCTGACATTGAAAGTGACAGCTAATGGCTTCAGATCCTAGGAAATACAAATAAGGTTAGTTTCACACACTTTTTTCTTCTTACCAAAATATCCTTCCTGGACCTGGATTTCATTCCTGATACTGAAATTTTATCACTTCAGACCTCCAGCATCCAGAGTACCACTCAAAGCAGCGTATTGCTAACATCTCTGATGCTTACAAAGGTTTTACTATTGTTATGGTAAGTAGTGAACGTTTTAAATACAATAAAAATCCGAACTTTTCACATGGATGACCACCAAGAAAACCACAGGGAACATGTTTGATTCCTCTGTTGTAGCTCTCACTCTGCTAACCAGAACGTTTAGGAAACAGAAAAGAAAGAAAAAAAAAACCAAAAATGAAGAGCACTAAGGTGCTTTCCCACTATCTTATGCATAAACCCAAAAATCTTCAGACTCCGTTTTGCAGGAAGCAAGAATATTATGCAACTACTGACAGAAAAAGTTCCAAGATTTCTCCTAAGAAAGGATACTTAATTTGGAAGATCCGGTTTCTAAAAAGATACAACTGGATATCTCACTGGCTTGTTTGAGAAAGTGTACTAAATAAAAGGTTTTGTTCAAATGCTGTGTTATATTTCTTACATACTATTTACATTATGATAGCATTTTAGATCAAAACATGAACCTGTAGCATTTTGAATTAAAGTAAGTTTTGATTTCACCTAAACTAAGAGAATTATATTCATTTCAAACACCTAATTTTACAACATGGACTGTGCAAGATAAAGTGTCAATTATTCATTACTTACCAAAATATTATCTGGTTTAATGTCTGCATGTAGAATATTGCATCTTTTAAGAAGCTTTAAAGCCAGGAACAACTGCTGGCTGTAGGAACGCACAGCTTTTATATGGAGTCCGACATCTTTCCCATACTTTTTCAATACCTCTCGTAAATTCATGCTATTAAAAGAAAGGAGAAAAAGAATAGAAAAGAGCTTAACAAGGAAAAATATATTGGCCTCCTAGTCTTGCAACAGAACAAGGTATCAAAATAGTGGCCAAAACCAGAAAGGTAACGATCACTCAATAGTTCTTTACTTTTACAGAGAACCCTAAACAATTGTCATCTTACCTGAGCGGCTCAAATACCAGACAGAGATGTTGCTTGTGGTAGAAATGCCTGAACAACCGTAGACAATGAAACTTGTCATCAGGATCTGCATCATTAAGCTTCTTCAGAAATTCCAGTTCTTTTAGGCCAGTTTTTTGCCTGAAAGCAAAGCAGTATTATTAGAAAACAAAACCAGTGACATTCTAACCATTGCAACCAGTAACCACTGACCTTTTCTAAATCTAGCCATTCACGTGCATAGTTATAATTATCAGGAAGTGAAAAGTGCCTTGTCATTAACTAATGCACCACTGCTTTAAGAAAAAAATAATAATTTGCAACGGTGGTTTGCTGTCTGTCTCCACATTGGGTAAGTTTCTTTAATTCTCTGATCTCCACTGTACCTTTGTAACCCACTTATCCTTTCCTCCTCCCTTCTAGTTGCATGTAAAGCTGTAATTAGATTTCTTCCTGTAACACAACACTTTAGTGCTGAACAGCACTCATGTTAAAAGTTTACTTTTTTTAAAAAAGGAGAATACGTAAAGCTGTATTAATAATACACATGATTAAGCTAAACTGAGTAAAGCGTCACAAACATACCCAAACTTATTATCTAAATAGCATAAAGTGAAATAGCTTATCTCCCTCCCTTCTTACATTAAAATAACGTCTAGATACCTATTCATATAACTCAAAATAACCCAGTTACATAAAAGCAGGATAACTTTTAAAACTTCCAAGGTAAGATGCATTGAAAACATTTTAAGTTGTCTTTAATCTTACAGAACATGATACATGACTGAAGTAACGCTCCAGCAGATACTGAAAGTGACGATTGGGCAAATTCCAGGCAGATTAACAGATCATACTTGTTAGTGCTAAATACATCTGAAAGACCTCCATTTTTAATTTGGGTGGGTTTTGTCTTTTTTTTTTTTTTACTTCAACAAGAAGAGACCCAGCCCTTTTTATCTCATCTACATGCAAACATACAGAGAATATACCAAAATAATTAGTGTACGCAGGTTCTTTTCTAAGTTGCTGGAGATCAATTAGGATCCAGCCCACAGCCTGCCAAATCGATCCAGTCCATCCAACCAAAACTATTTTACAGTCCACGACTCCCATCTCAAGAATTTTAGGGCTGGACAGGCCTCATGGTTAACTATAACCTTGCTTCTTGCTACTGCTGTTCCCTGCAGTTTTGCAAATGAGAAAGTGCCTGATGAAAATGCAAGTACCCTTCTCCTGTGATAGCTGTAAAGAAGTGTGGATACATAGTCCTCAAGCGCTTCCCATTATCTGGCTCTTATTAGCAGAAAAGGCAGGAATCACAGCTGTAATCTGTTACTTCACTTGAAACAAAGGGAGATTCAAATCACATCATGTAAAACTTTTGTTACAAATGCTTTATTATTAAACAAAAACATTACTTACATAAGTTCATTGTTCCTGATGATTTTAACAGCTACTTCTTGGTTTGCTCTTGCCATGTCCCTGGCTCGCACTACGTTACTGAAGACTCCCTGACCAGTGTAACCATAGACATTGTAACGTTTATCTAGAACTTCACCTATATTAACACCTGAAGGATAAAATCAAGCAATTTAAAGAGGTATGAGTGACATACATAAGGAAACTTTGTATGAAAAATAAACCATTCTGTCTAGTTCAGAAAAGGAGGATGAATGCTACAGCCACTTGGTTTCCTAGCGTACAATGTTTTGTATCACCAGGCTTTGTGGAAATTACGGGGGAACAAACTGTGATTTTTGAAGTCAGGAGGGTTTTTTGCCACTGCAGTTAAAACCTGCACACTCGTGTCAACCATTACATTACAGGCTCAGTGTACAGGACTAGCTGTCCTTGCAAAACAATAAGTGTAACTTACGATAGTAGCCTTCTGCGTCAGTCCAGTTATCCCTGAGATTGGGGTTTTCTTTAAAGTCTTTTCCAAACCCAGCAGCCCTTAGACGAGCACTCTGAAATAAAAAGTAAGGTGACAGTCTTGCTTGTGTGCTGTTTTCCCTCGTTTACTTACCCAAAACCCCATTTTCCTACTGAAATATTGCTCCTCTCCACAGCACACATACTTATCTTGTATGAGAAGAACACAAAATCTTATTTACATAGCGGGCTCTAAAGATAATGCAAGGAAAGAGGATGGCAACAACCAACAGAACTATTACTAAACATAAATGGGTAAAGTTTCAATTTACTCCCAAAGAAATTTATGCAATTCATGTTAGAATGCACATTTTGGACCACCTGAACAAGACCATTTACTTACATTTACAGCTTAGCAGTTCACTGGGAAAATGTAACTGTTTACACCTCTAATTTCTGCTCATTCAATGTCCCTTCACAGATCTTCTACTGTTACACTTGTAATCATTGCTACAATTGCTGTTGACATCCCTTATTTACCAAATTATCATCACAAATTCAAATCTATGATTAGCAAAGAGTATCTGGAATTGAAAAAGTTTCTGGCAAGTGGAACTGTTCACTTAACAAGCTATTTAAATCCCAATTTATACTTGCCAAATTTTAAAAGCACACAACAGCCCCCACTATCTTTCAATTTTTCCAGGTCAAAGGGGTTTTGAGGGTTTCAAAATTTTATTATTAATTGCCAGCATTACTAGAGTGACACCACAGCAGACTTTCATCACCAGTACTTCTGTCGTAACTAACAGATGTCTGCCATAAACCAAAATTAACTGGAGATTTTTAAAGTTAACAACAAAGTTGTTGTCTTATTTCTCAGAGCTGGGCATCACAAACAATGAGGTAGATTAACTAAGTCTAGCAAATACAGCCTCAAAACTGGTCACTGAACTGCCACTCAAGCACGTTTACAGAATAGCTGCTGCAGCAGAGCAAATGTAAAAACAGGAAATGCATCTCCTAATTAAAAAAACAAAACAAACAGCAAACTAAACCACCACATTGCATTACACATTAGCTGAATAAAATATCTGACACAAATACATTTTAATCAGCCATACATGAAATCTCTGAAAAAAGCACACACTTAGAACAGTGCAGCATGGCAACACTAAGTTATGCTTTATCCAAGTTTCTTACTGTGTGCCATTATAGGCCCTGTTCAAACAGCAGGTAAATTCCCTAATTCCTCTGGTTAAACTCCCACTAGTTCCAGCACGTTTCCTTTCACTGAAGTATTAATTAAGAACTACTTTGTCTGCCTCAGCTGATCAAGATTCCAAACACACTATCCACTCGGTTACACGTGCTTTTTACTAATCAAATTTCCCACAAACTTCAAGTGACAATAACTCCCCCAAAAAGGTCCAAACTCAAGCAACAAAAACCTGAAACCACACATTTAGTCTCAAAGAATTACCTACATCAAAGTATGCAGCGAACATATCATCTGATTCTGTGAACATATCAGGAGCTAGCAGTTTCTTCTGAGATGAACCTTTAAAATGAAATTTAGATTACTCAAAATGAAAGAGATGAAAAACTAATAGTCTGTAACTAGCAAAATTAATGATATGGTATCTTTAGAATATAATCTATACTTAAGTAGCTCTACTAATACTTGAAAAATTAATAGCTCTCAATTCACACAGCAGAAAGCAAAAAGTACATACTTACAAGGTCCCTACAAATAATGACTACACATATACATGTATGTATAAAAAGAAATATAAAATGATTGTGTGAATATATTAAAAAATACAAATATATTGTCAATATACAAGTTCAGGCTTTTCTGCTATTCACAAGTGTTTTACTAAACAGCAAAAGTTGTAAAGCCCAGAAGTTTTTTGTTCAGAAAATACTTCCTTCAACCTTGTCAAAAAGTATGTTTACGTGTAGCTTTCAGTCAAAGACAATGTTAACTATTAAAGAGAAACACTTTTAATGTGAGCAAGATTATCCCTTTCTCACCTTTTAATCATCTTTAAAGTCCCAAAGACATTTTACTTGGTTGATAAGATAAAAGCAAAGAAATATAAATTAAGTACACATTAGTGAAAGCAAGTCAACTTCAAACTATTCCATAATACACATTTCCGTAACACCCTTCGCAAGAGCACAGTAAATCACAGATACTCCCTTTTGAACATTAAACAATGGAGAAAAGCAAACCATTGGTCTCAGATGCTTGAGGTCTCTCTGTGGTGTATAGCCAACCACTTTCATACACAATAACTAGACCCAAGTCCTCAGACAGCACTGAAAACTCTCATGCATCAAGCTGACACCACTGTTTCAAGACCTGTCACTATGAGGAGACAGGTTATGCCACTGTTTCAAGATACAAACCCTTCCAGCTACTTCCTCTAATTTTCTTTTTAGTTCCAGTTAGCAACATTTGCACTAGGCTACAAGGAGTTTCTTAGGTAGCTCCTTAGCAACTTACTATCCTGCCTCTATATGAGCTCAGGATATATAGAAGAAACTTTTACAAAGAAAGATGATCCACTGCTTCCATCCGTTGCTATAGCCACCTCGAACCCCGAATCCTAACAATGTATGCAAATTCTTAGATTTCTGTGTAAACGATATGTTTTTAAAACCAAACCTTTCCTGTATCTTAAAAATGTCCATGTAGTTATGTAGTTATATTTTCACATACTTCAGTGGACAAAATCAGAAAGCAGTACACGAGTCTGACAGTAGAAAAGCGGTATTGTCTGTCACGCATACAACGACTAAGTCTAAACTTGTCATTCAAACAAAGAAGTGCATGACAGCTGTTTCCACCAACGTTGCAGGACAACAATCCAAAAACCACTGGGAACAGTGAAAACACAAGGGATCACCAGGACAAACTGCAGAGCAGTGTACCAGTCCCAGAGAGACGCAACTTTATTACTTTGAAGAGAGGCATCCACTAGAACACGGCATACTTAGCCCTGAGGATACATCGAGCACAGAACGTGAAACACAAGCTAACTGTCCAACTATTTCCTGAGGGGTTGGGCAGGTTTCACAGCCCTTGTTAAACAGTGTGCTGTTGCAATTAAACTGTAAAGCGAAACTTAAGTAGTTTTAACTCCAAGTATGTCCACACAGCAACTAGTCACACCTTTTCACTGCCTGGAAGAGGTACAGCAAGCTACTTTCAAAAGGAAATAAAAAAACAAACAACAAAACAAAAAGAAAAAAAGAGGGCAGATTTCAGATTTTTGATATTACAGGGTGCAAAACTCTATGTTGCTTTGCCGCAGTGGGCACAGGCAGGTTTTACACCAAGATGTATTTCTTTTCTGTATTGGTTGTACAGTAGATTATGTGCAACAAAAAAGAGGAAGAAACAGATATTTCTTCAGCAAGAGGTTATGCCACAAAAAATGGCCTTACTGGCAATGACTCTTAAAAGCCTAAATCATTCTAAATTACTGCAGACCACCTACAGTTTTCTAACACAGTGACTTTGACCTGCAAAAGGAAGGAGGACATGGTTTTCAACCCACCCTAAAATAAAGACCTGGATTACAACAGGCTTCTAAGAAACCAACATGCATATATGAAAAGAAAGTTGTGGAAGTTAAAAAGGGTGATTATAAAGACAGACACTGTTATTTGGTCTTCCGAATTTATAGTATAAATTGTGCTAAGAGTTATCAGAAATACAGAGAACATGTATACCTTAAAGAACAAGCTGCATTTTAATGTTATAATTACTGTAATGTTTCAGGAATATTCTCAAATTCTGCCCAAAATGTCAATCTACTGCCAGGCCTAGAAGTGTATAAGGAAACTAAGCTAAATGCCTCTTTGAAGTGCCCTGCTTGAGGGCTGAGCTTTCATAAACTGGACTATACAGAGAAGTTATAGATCCTTACCGTTGTTCTGTTCAACTGTCATGAGGTTGTGCTTTGCTTTGACCGATGCCTCAAACGTGTCTACATTTTCCCGCTCGTACTCCTTCACATCAGCAGCTACTCTTTCAAGGATGTCGTCTGGAGAGTTTGAGCGACTACGCGTACTGCTCTGAGGACTGCTTGGTTCAGATGGTACAGATATATTACTATCTTCTGTTTGGCCTTTGTATTTCTAAAAAAGAAATTTAATTATTAAGAATCACACCATCATACTGTATCACAATTTAAATATTTTTATACTTGCACTTTCAGTGGTTTGTGCTAAAACTTAACCTTTGCTTTCACAATCCCCTATGTCTGTAATGGCAAAAGATTCATTTGCAGAAGAAACCACTTTAGGAAACTCATTTTGCTACCACAGCTCAGACCAAAAAAGAAGACTGAAGGTTTTGTGAGTGTCCTTTAGGCTTTTACGTGCCTGTAAAAAGCTATCCTTATTGAAGTTTAACTATTTTGTTGTGCGTGACAAAATCTCAGTACTAACAGCACTGAACTGTGCTGGCAGGAGAGAAGTGACCAAGTCTTTAAGGAAAAAATCCTAGAACCTTTTCCATTTTTGTTAAGTGTTATGGTACACAAAAGTAGGCTTTAGATTCAGGGGGGTTTATTTGAACTGGAAACCGTGGTTGCTCATTCATTCTTGTTGAAAAAATTCAGATGCATTATAAGTTCAAGACAGCACCTTTATAATTCTTAACTGAAGTACTATGAAATACTACAAATGTCACTTCCTCTCCCAAAAGTTAACAAAAAATAATCAAACAAATAAATGCTAATATCACTCAGTTATCAAGGTTGAACTATTCAGTAATACAAGCAGAGGTTTCATATTTAGGGAGTGAAGCTCTGGAATTTGCTTCCTGCATGGACCAACAGAAGTTGAAATCAGCCTTTAAAAATAATTTAGTTTATATGGCTTTGCTCAGTCATAGTTCTGAAGGATTTTACAGGGGCTGTGTTTAAAGTCAACTGATTAAGAGTATTTTCAGTGCTGTTTAAAATAAGCAGCATGATCTAACTGGTGTTTTTATAACTAAATGCTACGTATATATACTACAACATTTTGCTTACTCTGTCCTGTGTGACAAATTCCAACTTCAAAAAAAGATACTTGATTTGTGCTGTAGAATTACACCCCCTTTGGCCACAGCTCCCTTTTAGGGGTCTCAATCAGATATTACCTGTCACTACTATTACCCTTACCAGGAATGAGTTGTTCATGGGAACACACACGTGTAACTGAACGTGTTCTCTACTTTCACAAAGAGAGAATCCTTATCAGTGGCTTTATGACATTTTGGAAATAGAGAAGCCCTTCCACTTAAAACTGACCAGTTAGGTTAAACAATATTAGAAATTAGAGTAAATTAAAAATAAGAGTACATTAGGAACAATGCTATATTGACATTATATCAATGATACTGCTACAATGAAAACCTACAGATTAAGATAACTAAACATTTTTAAGATGTTTAAGATGTTAAGATTTTCAGAACCACAGAGAACAAAACTGTGGCACAAAAATGATTCACTGAAAAGTTGCTTCAGTCTTAAGAGCAACACCATTGCAACAGACATTTAAAGCTTAACTGAAACTAACATTTACAACACAGTAATTGGAAAAAATTGTTACTATTGTACTATAGCAATAGGCTAAGAGCATTCCTTTATCACAACATTTTACACTAAAAAGATAAAATTAGTTTCTGTAAGCCACATGATAATATAACTGCGTACCTGAACAATAGCTTGCCGCTGTAATCTTCTTTGCCTTATCTCTGCTTCTTCATCCTCTTCCTCCAAATCAAAGTCTTCGAGACTATAAAAATATCATTACTTTATATATAACATCATAAACATAAGGTTATCTTAATAAATTTTACCAAATGCAGTTCTTTGGTGCAGAATGCACCCAATCTGCTAAATAATAGCTGTTTGACAGGCTCAGAAAAGCAAAGGTGTATTAAATCCCAGTGTGTATATCCACATCTCCTTACAGAGAAAATCTATCTTTTGGTGTCTCATCGGGACTTAAGAGTATTTCATTTTTGACTGCAAACAACTAACAATAACTGCTTTGAAAGATAAAACTGCAACAAAAGGCCTTGTACATCTTCATTCTAGTCTCGTTCTTCCTCACTAAGTTGATTAAGAATGCATACTCTTGTGCAGTTGGATTAAGCAGATGTTTAACAAAAAAAACCCCAACAATTTGCAGATAGCAATGAATCCTTTCAGCTGCTAGAGGAAACAGACCAAATACTGACACAAGATACTGATCACATTGAATTTAGAAACCAAAAAATCATATCACACCCTCAGGTCTGCCCACTAGCCTACAGATCTTGGTATTTCTTCCATACTGCAAAGGTTTCCAGGTCATCCCAACAGTAATGTGACAAGATCATAAGTAATAAAACATGATTAAGGTTTTAGATGACAACCCAAAAACTACATAATGAAAATAAATGTCAATTCATTCTTTACATCCAAGGATCTGCATTTTTTATAATCATCACACAACAGAAATTAATTCTTACTTTTCATCTGATGAAGACTCCTGTTCAGCTTTCATACCCTCAGAAAGACTACCTTTAAATTTGTCTTCTTTAACTTTGCTTCTGCTCCTTCGTCGATGGCCACCACGTGACCTGGACCTCCTTCGAAGGCGAGATCTACTTCTTCGGCCTCTATCCCTGGTAACAATAAGAGGGGTTTGGGTTTCTGGGTGGTTTGTTTTGGGGGTTTTTGTTTGTTTGTTTTTAATTTTTTTTTTAAATGTATGAAAACGTATCCATAAACCATAAACCTATAGAATGTCTCCAAGTAACAAAACCAATGAATTCATGGAGGGCAAAATGAATTCAACTTTTTTAGCATACAGAAACATGAACACAAAGATAGCAGTCTTCAGTCTTTAGTAATATTTTACAAAATACATTAAAAAAGAAAAAGCGTGTCTTTACCTCCTCCGAGGAGACCTACTCCGCCTTCTTGGAGATCGGCTGCGTCGAAGGGGTGAACGAGACCTCCTTCTAATGGGAGACCGAGACCTTCTTCTGGACGGGGACCACCTACTGGGTGGGCTAACATCTTTGGATCTTTCACGTCTAGACAAAATGTCATCTCTGGTCCGCGTTCTTAAAACAGAGGAAGAGAATGGCAGTAAAACCAGAGGCAAGCTGACAACAAACATCACAATTCCCTCTAAAGCTCACTGTAAAATCTTACTGCAGGTGAGGGATGACCAGATGGGTTTCTGAGGGATGGGTAAGTATGCGGCAGAGCTGGCTCCCTTCCTGTGTGTGTCTGCCCACACATAGGTCTAGTTCAGGATAACTCTGGAAACAGAGCTCGGAGAGTTTTTTTAAAAAGGATTGTGCTTAAGTCTTACATCAGAGAAAGTATTTAATCAATAAATTAGATACCAAAACTAGTTCTTGAGAATTTTCTCAGCAACTTTACAACATGGTATGCTACCACTCCATGGCAAACACTTGAATGTCTATTTCAATCTGAGCACTAGAACTGGACAGCTTCAACATCACACATTCTAATACACCAGCTGAAAACTAAAATTCTTGATTAACATGCTAACTAAACCTCTTCAAATTAAAAAAAATTAATTCAAGTCTGACACTATATACTACTCAAAATTTGTTCATTACTGTCTACATAGATTCATAATTTTTCAAGAAAAAGAAATCCTTGGCAGGACAAATAAATTAAAAAGCTTTATAGCATTCCATGATAGCAAGACTTCAATCAAAAATTTGATAAGAAGTTTATAATACGTAATGATTATCTAATATTTAACCATTATTGCAATGAGGTTGCATTGGAAACTCTTGGAAAATATTTCCAAACCATCATTCAAAGAAAATATTGTAATGTTGCTACTCTACTTTTTTTTTTTTTAAACAACCAAATTGGGACAAGTTTTTTCAGGTCTTCTCTCTCATCAATTAATAAAATCTCCTGGGTCTGAAAGATTAATTCCCCCCAGTCTGTAATGTTTTGTTTGTTTGCTCTGAGACTGTTACATCAGCTTCAGCTACCTTAGCTACCCATAATGACCAGACAGACATACAGAACTCAATACAAAACAGAGCAGTAGGACAGGAGGAAAAATTATGCAAATGCAGAAGCACTGGCAGTTTCTGTAAGAAATTATTGTAGACTCAAACGCTGGAGCAGGCTCAGCCCTTTAATCCACTTAATTTACATTAAGTTTTTGTGAACAATATTAGAAAAAAAGTCTCCAGATAAACGGACACTTGCAGGTTTCCTGGCTAACAAAGCAACTGTACTTCCAAAACCCAATCAAGAGAATTCTAAAAAAAAAAAAAATCAGATCTGAAAATCAGAAGCTGATTAAGAATTCATATTGATCTCATATCATGAGTAACTCCAGTCAAAGACCTCAGAAGCATCTTACAGGATTTGAAGGCTAGCATCAGACATGAAAAAATAACAGTACTAGGAATTTTTGGCTAAAACCATTCATTAAAGCTTCCCAAATTCTCTGAGAGCCTGAGAAATTACAAGTAGTTAATCCACCATAGCTATAGTGCAGGATGCACAAGATTATTCCTGCTGATTTGCAAACATTTCCAGCAGAAAGCACTTCTCAGTAGTCCCCCACTCACATGGTGTTACAGAAGTATGAATTTGAGAGCAAATTCTTGACACCTGCATGATCTGAAACAGCGTCCAGGCAGCTAATTCGGACTGGCTGCAATGCAAGCTGCTATGAGACAGGAAAACTGAAAGATGCAGAATGCCACAGAAGGAAAGTCAAGTCCTGTGTCAAAGAAGCTCAGTGGCTGTGCTGATACAGCCCAGATTCGCCAGGAATCGGTCAGGTAAACCGCTGGCGTTTCCAGTATTGTTTAATCTGATTAACCACACTGGGGCTACTCTCCAAAGTACCTGCAGTACTGCTGAGCAGTAGTGCACACAGATAAGCTGATAATACATCTGCAGAAGATATCACATACTTGAAACCAGTGTAACCTTCAGTAACACAAGCAGAAAGACTTTCACATTTATGAGGATCTTATTCACTGAGCTAGATATCTCTGTGGTTCCGACACAACATTTCAAATTCATCCTTTGTTCTTAATTCTCAGAGTGGGTGAAACTAAGCCCCATGTTAAAACATTTTAATTTATCCATTATCCAAAAGTAATGCTAAACTCTCTCTGTGTAACTTAATTCCAAAAATATACAGAGTTGTATTGCTCTCTGCTTGGGAACTACCATCCCAGCCAGGCCAGGCCACGTCAGCTTCACAGTGGATGCTCATAATTACTGTCTCATGGTTTATATTCAGTTTCAAGGTAACTACTTCCACAGGCTAAATCGTCTTTTTAAAAAATGCCAAGACTAAAAAATATATTTAAAAGTACTCAGTCTTTCTCCTTTAACTGTATGCAATATACAGTAATGATATACAACAGATCGATAATGAAGCAACATTACCATACCTCTAGCAAATGAAAAATACAACACATTTTAAAGAAAAAAAAAAAACATTGGGAGAAGGACACCTTGATATAAAAAAATCTGCTTACGTTCACACATTTTGACTTTATCATTAGAGACTTTTTGGAGAAGGATAAAGGAGTTAGTTACCCACTTTTAGACAACACTGGTATGTAAGACTGGAAAGGACTCCACAGAAACTCCTGAAAGCAACAGAGCTATTAGCTAAGAAACAAAATATAAGCCAAATTCTGAATCCAACCAAGTGACAAAAAGGAGAACCTGAGTTAAAAATGTTTTTCCAGCAGTAATATAACAATATATTAATAATGTTTTCACAGCAAATAACTCAGCACTTTCACAGCCAAAGCCAAATTTGCACATCTGACATCTGGGGGGGATAATTTTTTTAAAAAAAATGACTACACACAAAGTAGGCTCATAATATAATGCATAATCCCATGACTTCTCTAAATAGCTGTTTTCAGAATAAATCACAGCAATAAACACAGAATTAGAAGACAGATCATCCTATCATGTGTTTTTGCCAAGGTTCGTGACATCTTTTAAGTTACCTGGGAGAAGAGAGACGCCTCCTTTCCGATTCTCTTCTTTTCCTTTCCACAGACCTGCTCCTCACTCTTCTAACTGGAGACCGCGTTCGAGAGGGGGATTTGCTCTGTTTAGATCTACGATCATTAAAAAGAGGGGATCTGCTTCTTCTTGACCTCTCACGTGGTTTAGGAGATAAGCTTCTTCCTTTTGGACTACGGCCAGGTCGTCTAGGGGACCTGTTTTCTTTCCCTGAAGAAGCATCCTTAGAAGGAGATTTAATTGGCTTTTTTTCTTTTTCAGTCTCTGATCTCCTAGGTTTCCTATCTTTGGACCGTGATCTTCTGTCTTTGGATTTGCTTCTTAGTTCTGTTGGAGATTTGGATTTTCTGCCACGATCTCTACTTTTGTTTTCATTTACAACTGGGGACTTCCTGCGATCTCTTGATTTACTTTTATCATCAGCCTTATTTCTGTCTTCTGGGGGAGACTTAGACTTTCTGTTTTTCTCCTGAGATCGTCTTTTAAGTATTGGAGACCTAGACTTCCTTGTCTGATCTTGAGACTTGCTTCTCTTACTAGGGCTTTTGGATTTCCTCCTCTCTTTTGACTTGCTTCTAGCTGTCTTCTCTTTGATTCCATCGACTGCTACCTTGCCTTTCTTTTTGTCAGATCTGTGCCTAGTCCTTTCTTTTGATTCACTCTTACTTGCTTTCTTGGAACTAGTTTTATTGTCCACAGGTTCTAATTTCCCCTTAGTGTTTGACTTAGCCGTAGGTCTCGTCCCATTTCGTACTTTTTCATTAATCTCTCCCTCTTCCTCAGATCCTGACTCATAACCTTGTAATATTAATCCCATTCCAGACTGGACTTTTCCTTCCATTAATTCATTTTCAAGTTCAGCTTTCAATAATGCTCTTTGTTTCTCCAAGTCTTCCAGAGGAGCTAAAAAATCAATTTTAGTTCTTTTAGCTGGTCCATCTTCCTTGTCGGAGGCATCGACTGCCTCTTTCCGTTTATGTTTCTTATGTTTGTGTCTGTGTTTATGTTTTTTGTCCTTATCTTCTTCTGAAGAATGTTTATGTTTCTTGTGTTTACTTCGGTGTTTGTGTTTCTTTTTTTTGTGTCTGCTGTGCTTGTTCTGAGGTTGATCTGCCTCCGATACTTCCCCATTTTCTTCATTTACACTTTTCTCAGATGCATCAGCATCCTCAACCCTGGAAAAAAAACAAAACTACGGATCAGTACTATCAACTGACTGCAGCCCTTAATCTTGTGTTGACAGTCTCTTTTATGATAGAAACTAACTGGCATTTAATTACCTACCTCTGGGAGAATTAAAAACATACAACTAATGTAACTAAGTTATATGAGCAGATACCCTTCCTCTTTAACAGACAACTGTGACAGCAAAAAGAAACACCACAGAAGACAGACACAGCAAACGCACTAACAAAACAAAACACGTGGGTGAAATCAATGCTTATGCTTTTAGGTTCAGAGCTGACAATATCTGTTAACAGTACAACACTGCTGCATATTTATACATCCTGTCAGCCCATCACCTGTGTTAGCTTCTGCTCCATTCTGATGCCTAATCCAATACTTATACAAGTATTTTCAAATGACAGAACATAGTTGTGCTCCAAAGATCAGCACTTATTTCATGGGATGACACTGACCACCTAAAGAAACAGTCTTGTAAAACCTTTTGCAAGAGTCGACCGGTTCTCTTAACTGCCATTTCTTTCTCCAAGTATACACAACCTGTCAGAAAATCAAGAATGGTTCTTATCACACACTTATGTTATTTATGCAATACAGAGAATACTTCTGAGGAACAGGATTAAGGACGTCAAGTATCAGAAAAGCTTTCTGATAGTATACAAGAGACTACCAGCTTCCCAGGAAAATAGCTGTAATCTTCAGATGTGTAAAATGGCATTGGTGGAAAAAACAGAACTAAGTCTACAGTAGTTTATGAAAATAATAATGCAAATAATGCAGTGTTTCTATATAACCTTAATTAGCTAGTCACAGCAACAAGCAATTCAAGTAGTGTACTTCATAACTTCAAAATTTTTAAAAAAATTCAGTCCTGACATTATGCATTTGCTTTTTTTTTTTAATGCTGAAAACTGACTTACCAATATTTTTTTTTACAGATCTTGGCAAATACATCTTGATCTCCTTCAAAATTTCATTAAAGTTACTGTTATTTACATTTTGAAAACTCTTGCCAAATACAGGTACCAGAGTGCACCTTTCTACAAGCTCACCCCATCTAAGCTACAGTTCTGGAATTCACCAATACACACTTCAATCACTTAAACATAGCTCTTTCTGTATCCCGAGCCTCATACATTGAAAAGAAATTCCCTACACGTCAGGCGTAGTAGGGGTATGTACAGAGATGCAGCTATCTTCTAAACTCTACCAGTTTCATAGGACAGATGTTTCTGAAGAATACAATCAATAATCTGATGAAATAAATCCATCACAGCTATTTTGAGCCAGGCCTAAAGGATGGCACTTAACTACAAATTCAATTTGTGTCTTCCTAATTAAAGGCAGTATTTTAACAGTGCACAGTTACTGATTCTCTTCTGCTTGAAATAATGTAAATTCTGGTGCTAGTAAATAATACAAACTTTTCTGCAACACTGAAACCATTTACACCTCACTGCTCTCTAAAGGAACAGACTGCTTGATTTAAACACACATAGTATTCAGACACGCTATGCTTTTTTTCCTCTACATCTTCCCCAATGCTTCTGCCTACTCAAAATCAGAAATATGGGTGTTTTTCTTAATTGCTTCTTCCTGATGCTCCACAACATAATGGCAACAGAGTACCAGAAAGAGGATAAACTGTATGAGCTTGCTTAGTGCTGCAGTTGGCACAAAGGATGTGATAAAGAAGGAAAAAACATTACACATAAAAACTTTTTCAACTCGGGACTTGCAATCCACACCAAGTATGTTAGTGGTCTAAGTTAGGTAAAGGGCAAAGAAACTACATGGTAAATTTTACAGGACTATGCATCTTTCAAGACCTCTTTCAGTAGGATACAGGATGCTGTACATAAGCCCCTGATAACACATTAATGGCACTTCAATATATTATTAAAAAAAAACCACTACAAAGCAACAAAAATCACATCCTTTTCAGCTGCTCCAGATTAAGTCTCCCTTCTCTTAACGGCAGTGACAGTGAAATCTATAGGGAAATTATTCTGTTATCGCATGTATTTTAATGTTATGTAATAACCTTGCCTTACATTCTGTAAGAGCAAAGGGGTAGTGGAGATACCAGATGAGACACAGCACCACAGCAGCGTCTCAGGACACTACAGACTGCTAACAGGAGTGCCAGACTTCTCTGCATTTGTACCTCAACTACAAAATTAATAGTAATTTTGTTAATACACATTAAATATTTCAGTGTTTGTTCATGTACAGAGACAATTAGTTCAAGTAATTTCTTCAAAACATGGATAAGCTTTTACTTCATTTAAATGCTTCAAAGGTGTAATTACATGAATGAGAAGCATTTAAAGATTTCAGGTGATGAAGCAGATAGGTAACAGCATGTTTCGATCATAACAGCTTCAACTAGGCAGTAATTGTGACATGATCTTGTTGTAGCCCCACTTTTTCTTATGTCTGAATTCATGAACAACAACAGGACACTCATGGAGATTTGCAAAGAGATTTCACCCATCTTTTCCTACAACGAGCTTTCCCACTGCAAGTTTTTACCTTACCGCTTAGTTATGTCTCTCTATACAATGCTAAATACTCTTCCTAAGCTCACAGGTTTCACATGGTTCACCTATACATCCACTGCTTTTCCTCACCTGATTTCTGCTCCCGGGGACGGTAACAACAAAAGGCGGCTCAAACCGCTAATTTTAAAGGGAAGATAGCAGTTGACACAGCTAAAGCGTACGGGTAGCGAAGAGCAGGAATAAAGTCAGTATTAGGCTGTCAACTCCGGGCACAAAACCGGGCAGAAAACGTTCGTGAGCATCGATAAACCCTGAACCTCACGACGACGCTAACTGGGGTGCCAGGAAGATACACCCCCGGGTCCGGCGGAAAGGCGGCAGCTCGATCTTCCCTTCCCGTCGGGAGTTGCCAGGCATTTCGAGGGCTGGAAGGAGGGGCTGGCGGCAACAAATCGCTTTTTGCTTCCACCGGCGCAGGCACTTGGTTTTTGTTGGTTTTTTTTCTTTTCTTTTTTTTCCCCAATCTCTCCATAACGCGAGAGCGCCCGGGACTCGGTGGGTTCGCCGCACGGCGGGCAGCGGAGGGGCAGCCCCGAGGCACCCGCTCTCCGGACTGAGAGCCGCG
>VXBZ01009092.1:156335-229639 GCA_013399135.1 Heliornis fulica
CGCTGCAGTAGCGGCTGGCTGAGGGAAGCTGGGGCGAGGAAGATTTGGTGCTCGCTCCTCTGCGCATCTTGGCGTGGCTCGGCCGCGGCCCCGTCCGTCTTCTCAGGGAGCTGCGCCGGGATGGGGGCGCCGCTTCCAGCAGCTCAGAAAGGGCCCGGTGACGGGAGGGGCTGTAGCGCGGGAAGGGGCTGTCCGGCGTCTCGGTGCGGGCTCTCCAGAGGCGTTGTTGCTCGTAGCTTACTTTTCCAGCCCCTTCCCGGCTGAGCCGTACAGAGAGGGACGGTGGGCCGTTAGCGACGGGGTGCCGGGCTGTACCTGGGGGATGCCGGCAGGCGGTTGTGGACCGGAGGCCTCTGCGTATTGGTGGTGCCGCTTTCTTGACAGCGTTCTCTGCTTGAAGACGAGTACCGCCTGTTTCATAGCGGGAGCTGTTACAGGCTTAAGACAAAAATGATGTAATGTCACTGACCTGTAGCTCCTAACTGAATTCCATGGGAGGTTTGAGTAATAGTTTGTGGCATCGTTTTTCTCCTAGAAAACCCTTGTTCCGTTCAGATAGTCTTACGGGCTGCAGACATCCATCCCTATGGCTGGAGTCTCAATATGGATTTCATTGTGGCTCAGAGTTTTGATAAAAGATGTTTGAAATCGTGAAGTGGATTTTTGATGGTTTGTTTGTAGCTGTGGCTTTTTTGGTTTATTGGGGGGTTTTTTGTTTGGGTTATTTTTTTTTTAGGTTTACCTACGGAGGATGAATGAATTTGAATACCAAAGCCAGCGTAGTGGTGCTTCATTTAACCTGCTCTGCTCCAGAAAAGTTGCAACATCCCGGTTGTATGCTGCCTCGCCTGAAGGGTTTGAAGCCCAGGTTGTCAGCCTTGTGGAGATGGTTCTAGTGGAGGCATACAGGTGCAAGCTCTGTCGCTTCACAAGCAACATCAGAAGTAAGGTCAAGACACAGCAGCCTCATATGCATGAATCAGATGGAGCATGTCAAATTTCAGGCTGTCCTATAATGGACCAAGATGAAAATGAGTTGTACAGTTTGGGAGATGAAGCTAATGAAGGAAATAAAGAGAAAATTCTTGCAAACATTGTTTCTTATTGCCTGTGTATCAGATGCTTCAAAGTAGGAGTCTTCACTGTTGTGACATGAGCCCAATGAGTCTGCAATGTCTCTCACTCCTGTGAACACCAGAGAAGCAGCAGCTCAAATTGCAGCTCAAGGAGCCCTGTTCTGCCTGATTTCTCATCATTCCAAGAGCAAAGACGAAGAAGCGGCCCAGTTTGTGCATTCTCTGGCCTCTGTCTGTGTTGGAAGCCAGACCTTAGCTGGAGAGATAATAGCCTACTAAAGCTGAATCAAGATGTAAAAGTTAGAGAATTTAGAAGAAAGCTAAATGGGACAGTCAAGAGTTGGCTTATCTTCTGAAAGATGCTTGTGCCTTAAAGCTGTCTGAGGAAACCTTATCTTTTTCAGCACACGATGTATCCATCATCTTTTTAAAACAGAGTGGATCATAAGAAATTTTCTTGTAACTTGCCATTATCAGGATGTGTTTAAATGTCCACGCAGTGATTTTAGCAGTAAGTAATTTTTATTCTCATAGTTACCTCAGCTATGAAGATCTCTGTGCATGTGACTCTTTCGTAAATGCAAAGTTTAATAGTTTCAGTATGAGCTGCATACTTTAAACTACAGTAAAACATCTCCATAGTGTTTTAAAACAAGAAAATACAAGAATTGCAAAAACTCTAAAAAGTGTTGTAAATGTTTGCTTTTTGATTCGCAGAGTGTTCACTTTTTGATGATGCTCCTTCTACAAAATCCTTTCTCATTTTATATTGTGGGCTTTGAATATTTCTAGGAGTAGTTGACCATCATATTCCAATAATTTCAGTATTACTAGCTTTTTAATGGCTCTGTAGTATTAGTGTAAAGGTATTTCTATCAGGGTTAAGGGTTTTTATCTCTAAATTTTTGTGACACTTGGAGATAATAGTTATTAGATTTCTAAGTGGAGAATGTTGGCAGCATAGCATAATCTGTGTTTCTGAAATCACAAAATACACAACAGTGCTGTTCCCTTTGTATGGACTACAAGTGTTGCTTTTGCACCAATTGTATTTTATTCAATTGAGGAGGGAAAAAAAAAACCACATTAAAATGTTTCTGTTAGTAATTGCAGGTGGTTTGCCCTCAATAAAAAAGCTATGCATTTAGTGTTTATCTTCAAGTCTGGGTAAAATCTTGAAAAATCTGTGCAAAGAGGTAGTCTGCACTGTTTTCCTGATTTACCATTCAGTATTGCAGTGGTTGATTGCTTGCTTGCTTGCTTGCTTGCAGTGGTTGATTTTAGTAAGGTTTCTGGGGCTGCTACTCTAGACCAAATTCTTGCTGTGCAGACTGAGCCGTTGACTCAACTCAGTTCTGGTGCTCAGTGAGGCTAGTGCAACACCAAGTGACTTGCATAAAATAAGATGGGTCTCAGGAGTGCTTTGGAGGTGTGGTGTCAGATAAGCAAATAAGCAGTGTTAGGAACATTGGGGAATGTGGAATAACAGGGCTTCCCGTAGCCAGGATGGGCATTACATCTGTGTTGTTGTGTAGGCTTTGAAGGGTTTAGATTATATTATGTGTTCTGCGGTATAATTACTGTCTTTGTCTTTAGGTTAGGTAGGGTTGGTTTAAGTTTTTACTATTTAAAAGGGCAAGAGGTAGAGTTTTCATAGAAGGTCATTGCAGAATTTCTGTAGGAAAACTAAGTAAAAACCTGGTCTTTTTTTTAGAACTAGAAGCAAAGTTAAGAGTATTGTTTGCTTCACAGTCACATACGGTGTCTCTGCTTAACTGTATGCAACTGTAAGCCGACAACAAGGCTGCAGTACTATTTTTCTATAAGAGGCTGTGAAAGAGAACACATAGCTAAATCAATCTCCCTTACAACTGTACTAGAAAACTTAATCTCAGGTTGCTTTCTCAGGATACTTTTTTGACAATTTCCATCATGTCAATGAATTTTGAAAGTCATAACTTGGTATTCACTGTTACATTAATGTATACAGAAACTTTACTTAATTTTAGGTTTTGTGAAAAAAAAAGTTGTTTAAATGCTTAATAACTTTTTAAACTATTGGTAGTACTATAAAAGAGTAAATGTTTTCTGTTTGTTTTGAATATTATTTGCATTTTTGTGATAAATATGAGCAAAGGAAACCTTTCTAAATACCTGTTTAACACCGTGCTAGTTTCTACACATCTTTAGGGTAGAGAAGAAACATAAATGAAATTGAGATGTCTTCAGCTTGCTAGTGTTTTTCAGATGGTTCATTCTATTAAAGGGAGATTTACTGTAACCATGCAAAGAACTGTTTGTTGTCTGCTAATTTAATATGCTTGTGGAGCTGTTAAAGTGCAAGCCTGGGGGATGTTATTTTTTATATAAGTTTTAACTGGAGATTCTTAGCACCAGACTTGTTTTTAACTAAATGCTGAGTTTTTAGCTGTAATTGCTGGGGTTATTTGCTAATAGTATGCTTGTTACAACTTTTAACCTACCTGAAAGCCTAACTGGTTAGCAGAAAAAAATGTACAAATTGCTAAAATACTTTCGTGGCATATACTGAATCTTCTTCTTAATTTCATACTTAGGACAAAGCTATCAATTTGTCGTGCTGAGAGGTTCTTGTATATGATGTTATTTGTTGTTTACTTGCCTAAATTAAAACAGTTGTCAGTATTTCTTCAGCCTGAATAGTGACAGTATGCCATCTGCCTCGGGATAAAGAGGCAAAAGACCTGACATGATGCCTGTTGTCAGTTTGGTCTTTGAATCATAAACCATAAAAAGAAGCCCAGAAGTTGCTCCAGAGTTGAGTGATTTTTATATTAAAACCTTTATACATCAGGGTTACTGGTGGTAATAGCAAAGCCCACAACCTCCAACCTTGGTCTCTCCAGACCAAATTTAGAGTGGCAGCAGTTGTGCTTCAGAGAAAGTGGACAAATAAAGTGTATTGCATCTCACAACTAAAAATAATCCTGTGAAGCTTGGGCATTTTGGGCTTTCCAAAGTATCTGTTCCTTCAATATTTTTCATGTGCTCCATAATTCACATCAAAATATCTCCACTACCAGTATATATTGTGATAACTCATTTTAAACTGTGGTTTGAAATCTTTGAGAACTGCTTGTTATCCTGTGGGTTTTTATTTGTTCTGTTTTGACATCGTGGGAGAGGAGTGCATTTGGCATCCTTAAAGCTGAGCTAACCTTGCTTTTGCTGCCAAAGTCCCCATGGTCAAATTGTATCTGCACAATTAATGATTGGTCTGTCTTCTGAAATACCGTGTATCTCAGCCAAATTTAGCCCTATATTGCTTAAGGCAATATAGGACTGAAATTCTCTAAAAGACTCTAAAACTACATAGGAGTAGTTTGAACTTTTCTCCATGTTAAACAGTTATTAATATAAATTTATTTTTTCTATTTTAAATCAATGCATTTAATCTGACTTTAGGCTGTCATAACAACCTGTGACTTTTAAGACAGTTATGGAATGGATCAAGGTCTAGAAGCATCTGCAGCCATAGTTACAGTTTCAGACTGCATCATGTAATGAGTGAGATGTTTTTTCCAAATGTAGGTGGATTTTTTAATTATTTTTTTAATCTCTCCTATCTTCCCTAGGTATCTTTTATGTTTTTAACTGCTTAGTTTATAAAGTGTGCCAAAAGCTTTGTTAATACGATCATGTGCTGGACGTTGGATTAAATGTTTTACTTCTGTCTGCTTTTACAGAGTGGAGGTGAATTTCCCAGTGCTGAATATTTGCTTAATGCAAGTGTACATACTGGCAGATTTGTTCTAATTGGTGGAAGAAGGCATTACAATTCATTAGGTTAGATTGAAACTGTGGTTTGAGGGGAGGAAGAGGATTAGGGACTTGCTTGGAGGCTCTACATGGGGATCATCATCTTCAGAGGTTGTTGGTGATGGCAGGATGTGGCAGCTGCTCTGAGCTCACAGCTGAGCAGCTGTTAAGTAGAGGAGAAAAGACAGCAAAGACAGTGTAGGGAATCTGTATGCAGGACATGACCCAAATATATTTCAGGTGGATTTGAATTTCTGATGAGCCTGTTCTAGCAGTTGATCATTGCTTGATTACATAATGAGTTGTCCATTAGTTCAAAAGCAAATTCTTTAAGTTATAAGTAGGAAATTTAGTTTATTTCTTCAGCCTTGCTCCATCTTACTTAACGTTTTACTTCCATCTGTGTTACCACACACTTGTATTGTTGGTTAATTTTGTTGTTATCAACTGGGTCCTTTACTTGGGGGGCAGGGATACTGTACTGCTTAAAATGTCAGAGATGAAGGGTGCTTCATGTCTGAAGCTTTTCTAACTTTAGCTTTGTGTCATTGTGACTGGATTAATGCCAGAATTGTAATATGCTGAATGACAGCCAGGAGGTTCAATATACAGTATAGGTCTTTTTTTTGTGCACACACTGCAGTTCACAGTGTTAGTGGTTCCAGTTACTCAGACCTTGATGTACAAAGTTTGGGCACACAGATTTGTGGTCAATGTGGAGAGACTTGTCGCAGGTCTGACTGCAGTCTTTGATTAAGCTGAAATGAAGCAGGGTGAAACTTATGGGGAAATGTATAGCAGCCTATCAGTCAGTAGGTATGCACTTCAGTTGCTTCAGATGAGCAATACTTACCGATAGCTTCAACTTTTCTTAAATGCTGAAACAACTTTCAAAGATTCAATCCAGCTTTGTCCCTTGCAGGGTAAATGAAAGGAGGTTTGAGACCTGTGCAGACTTACACCATCAAATTTGATTTTGTAATTTATTTTTAATAGTGGTAGGGGCTGTACATCTCCAGCAGCAGTTTCTCTTCATGCTGATAAATATACTTTCCACAAGTTTGTGTTAAAGAAGGTCCTTTCCTCTGAAAACAGGAATGGGGTGAATTTGACATGTGCCTGTCTATCTCTCTCCCTACTTCTATGTTTTACCTCCTTGATTAACATTTAGTGTTATAAAACTATACTATGTGTTTTTTACTAATGAATCTGTTACCAATGTTCTATTTATTTAAAATTTACTGTAGTGTTTTTTTGGCTTTTTTTTCTTGCTCACCTGTCTGACTTTTCTGTTTGTTTAAACTGTATTAGGTGAACTTAAAAATTTGTCTCTTTGCCTCCAACTGATACTTTTCCTTTTAAGACATCAGACGAAGTGATTGAAACAATTTTCTAAGATACATGTGGGGAAAACTTCCTGTTCATAATGTTTTCAGGTGGAACCAGTGAGATTGTGGATACTTTTTATTTTAGAAAGCCTTAATATTCCATGGCTTGCAGCAAAGATTTAAGCATTTTACAGGTTGAGTTTTCTGTTAGAACAGATGAAAGTCAAACTCCTGATACAAAAGGAGTTTGACCTCTTCATAGCCTCTGGAAGATACAATGAATGCTGAAGTTACCTTACTGGAGGAAACTAATTGTGACTGGTTTATGGAGGCAGGGACAGGACCTAATAAAGCTTGCCAGGTTTCTTTGATACGTGGCTGCAAAGGTTTTTAATTCTTTCAGATAAAACATGTTTAAAAATTGAATATTAAAGACCAGTGGGGCTGGAAAGCCTGTGAGAAGTTGCTAGAGGACATGAGAAGATGAACTCCAGCAGAATATGGCATGAACTGCTAGCAGGACAGGGCATAGTGGACAGAGAATAAAATGAAGTGGGGTGGCTTCAGAAAATGGAAGTAACTTGGGCAACAGGATGACCTGAACTGAATGGAAAGGGCTTAGTTTCATATACACGAACCAGCATTAATATAAGAGGGTGCACAATCACTTCCACTTATTGTTGTTGTCATGACTCAAGGCAATTGGTTCAAGCATCAGAGACTTCTGGTGTATCTAAGGGTTTTAGCAATGCTAGTTGGCCCAAATATAATTCCCCATTGTGAAATCTGGAGTTTATATTTTAATAACTTAGGTATTTTGTTTAAAAAAAAAGTCTAAAACATGTTAAGCATTTAAAAAAAGAAAAACCCACCAAAATATCAAGAAAATGCACAATAAGGGTTGCAAAGTCACATATTGGCTGTGTGTGTTGGTGCACTTTCACAGTCTTCAGTTGCCTGACTTGAATATATACAATTTTTTTTTCTTGCACATGATCCTTTAAAAATTAACCATGTGGAACGGGTAGTGCTTCATTAGCCTTTGTTCTGTGAGCACAGAGTGTATACACAAAAAGCAACAAAAGTATGGTTACCAATACAACTTTAATTCTGCAATACCTAATTTTTATTTCTTGACTTAGCAGCCTTTATGATCTGAGGTTTTAATTTGTTGTGTTGTTTTTTTTTTTAAATACAGGATTTCTTTTGTGTTGAGGGAAATATGTTGGGAAACTATAGAAAAATAAATTACTAAAACTGCCATCAACTTTAGCAGTGTGTGATGTGTGTTCTTAGTTACTAGGCCTTGAGACTGTGTAGTACATTGCTATATAAAAGTTCATTTATTTCACCCTTAGCTGCTGTGACGCCTAGACCCTTCAGGGTGACTGGCTTCAGCTGTCATGACATCCTAACATACATGGTGTTGGTGGTGATGTGCTGACTACTGAACCATGCTGAAGCATGGAGCTGGTGTATGCTGAATGGAGGGCTAAGTAAGTATTTATTCATAATACTGTCTTGTGTATACTATCTCAAAAAAAGCATAAGCTGTTTTAAAAAAGTTTTCCTCTGCAGATGATCATAAGGTTGGCAGTTAATCCTTTCTTCTCCCCCAGTCACTAGAGGCTCTGTAACCTGACAGGGTTTGTAATCTGATGCTTGCTGTGCCATCATGTTAAAAGGAATTTGCAATTTAATAAATAAGGTATCATGACATTGGATGAGGAAAACTTCACTTTTTTCCTTCGTGTGAACAGCATTGTGCTGAAATGCTGTACTTCAACAAAACCTTGTGGAGAACGTTTGATCGCTTAAATTGATGGACTCTGCAAATCACCTTCAGAGTTGGTGCAACTGTTTTGAGGCTGATTGGTTTGTATAACAGTTTTTTGTACTTTGGAATAATTAACAGGTACATAAGCAGTAATATGTCAACTGTGTCAGGATGAAAATAATTGAGGAAATCAAGTGATTCTGTGCCAAATGACTTTTTCTGTGGATGGAAGTACTCTTTGCCCTTTGTCATGGTTTAATCCTAGCCAGCAACTAAGTGCTACACAGCAGCTTGCTCACTCCCCACAGTGGGATGGAGGAGACAATCGAAGGGAGAAAGTGAGCGAAAGAACTCGGTGGGTTGAGACACAGTTTAATAGGTAAATCAAAATCTGCAAGCAAAGCAGGACGAGGAATTAATTCACTGCTTCCCCTGGGCAGGCAGGTGTTCAGCCACCTCCAGGAAAGCAGGACTCTGTCATGTGTACCTGGGAAGATACCATCACACTGAAGCTCCACCTTACCTACTACCCCCAGCTTTATTTGCTGAGCATGATGTTGTATGGTACGGAATATCCCTTGGGTCAATTGTGTCAGCTGTCCCAGCTGTGTCCCCTCACAACTCCTTGTGCACCCCCTCCCACTCGCTGGTGGGAGGCAGAAGCACCTCAGTGTCAGCAGTGCTGTTCTCAGCACAAACCCATACCAAAGCCTCACACCAGCTACATTGCAGAAAAGGGACACTATCCCAGCCAAAACCAGCACGCTCTGATGATAGTTCTTTATCATCTAATGGGTTTATTTCTTTTCCTAGTCTTACAAAATATGCTATATATTTAAAACTGCATGCAACACTGCATTTTTTGAAGTTTATATTTTATGTTGGAAGTGGCTATCATTTCACTGGTCTTGACACTAGTCCTAATGATGTAATTAGAATGTTATGCTATTTTAACAACAGTGTAACAGAGGAAAGTTAATAATTGAATATTTCTATTCTAAAAATAAATTAATTCCTTGCAGGGTAATAGCTAGGTTAGTACATTGCTTATTCTTTATCTACGTGTATATATACGTATATTGGAAGTTAGCTGAGGAAGCTGAGGAAACTTAGAAAATATTAGCTACTTAAATTTGCATTGTTAGGTAAAATGTTTGTATGATGAATACATGTATCTAGTAAACCTAAGGGATTCAGGTCAAATGAGATTCCTTAATCATCTTTCTACCTCCTGCTTTGTAGCTTTTAAACAGGCATATTTATTGTGCTGGTAAGCATGTCAAACACAGTAGTGGCTTTCCAAGTGTTATCTTTCTTCTCATTCTGATTTATGCTATATTCCCTCTGCTTTTTTTCTTTGTGCTGAGCAGCACTGTGGCAATTTTATAATGAAAATATGAGTTTAAGAATGATAATCTGTTCTTCTAGGGTGGGTGTGAATGGCAGTTAAACATTGCTGAAAGTCTATTGCCTATTTGTTGTATTTGCAATATGTGCAGAAGTAAAATAGAAGAGTTCCTTCCTTAATATTACCTATATTTGACAACTTGGATCTAATTCTGCCCTACAGTTTAAAAAGCAAGCAACAAAGAAACCCCCCCAAAAACCCCAAACAAATGGCTTGTGTGGCTTTTTGGGGAAGCTTTTTTTTTCCCCACTTTGTATGTTTGTGTTCACAAATACAACATAGAAATGATTGGCAAGGTTTTTTGTCTGTTAGTAGACTGAATTATGATGACTGAATTATTTCAAAAATCCCTCTGCAACTCTGTCTTTCACTTGATAGTATCTAATCTCAAACTCTTAAGTCTCTTTGATACTGTATTTTTTGGCTTTTTTTTAATTAACTTATTTCTTAATTGGCCAACTATCTAGAGCAGAGTTGAGAGAGCATATGGGAAAATCAGAAGACTTCTGTGTCCCTCCTGTCTTCATTTTGGGGTCAGGTACTCAAAACCAGATACCAGATGAATGGATATGACGAACAGATCCATGGCAGGGGCAGTGGGGAGCAAATGAAAAACAAATAGAAGAAAGACTGAAGATAATCCTGTGTGCTCAAACACAGAAGCAACTAGAAAGAATGATTCAAGCTAATTTCCATGTAGTACCTACAGTAGATATGACCTCTATTATAGCAAAATTTGCATTTTGTTTGTAACGCTGCAAGTACTTCTGTAGTTCCTCATCACAGTGGAACAGTTGATAATGTGGCACATGTAGTGATTGATTTACTTGCTTATTTTTGCAAGGAAGTTACCCACAGATAGCCTGAACAAAATTAAGGTGCCCTATTCAAATAGCTGTCTTCTTCACCCTGGTTTGTGACAGTACTAGCCTTTTGAATGAAGTAAGCAGGTGCTGAGCAAAAGGTGTTTCTAAAGGTTTTATCTTACTTTGTTAGAAGCAATAACAAAGGAAAGCCAATGAGATGTGCTCTTTGAAGAGCCAAGCAAGGTGTTGTGATGCTTCTTGGAACGCTGCTTATAAACGATGAAGCAGCAGTGACAGTGTAGAGTCCTTTTTAGTCATGGCTGCATCTCCAAGAGGCAAGTTTATTGAAGCACCTGTTTTATCTTCCTTATCTGCAGTGGTAAGAGTTAACACCAAGACACTGACCACTGAGTGCATCCTCTCTTCCCAAGAGAACTCGAAGTCATTTGATGTTTTCCTGTTATTCATAGAGTAAGTTTTTCTTTCATATAAAAGACAGCGATCTCTGGTAGCCACCCATCCATGAGCCCACATCATGCAATATTTGAACAATAGCTTTTTTAGTATTTAAGTAGACAAGCTAGTGAACATTCTGTTTCTCTAGGTTTCTTCTGGGTATGTGAGCCTGCTTTTGGGGTTGTTTTTGTTACTGTTGTTTATGGCAACACATGTATGCTACATTGTCAGAAAAGATTTTCAAAAGAGATACCATCAGCTTAAGTAGGGAAATTGCTGTCTGACTTTTAAAGTTGTGTATTATAATCTAATGAATTAATATTGTCAAAATGTTGGGGTTTTTCTGTTGTTGTTGTTTGCTTGTTTGTTTTCTTTTTTTCCAAAGAGCTTCTTTGGACCACTGTTTTCTAGGACTGAAGCAATTGTTTTTACTGAATCTGGATTTCCTGGTTTGAAGTTGTTATTGCTCACATGAAAATAAATAAGTACATGTTTTAGTAGCTTGTTGTAATAAAAAGAAGCACAAGAATTTGAGTTTGAATAGTCAAAAGCCTGATTACTTACTGCCTTTGCTAGTAGGTAGGTATTGGACAGATGTGCTGATGCTATACCGTTCAGATAAGCATCTGTCCTTTGTTTTTTTGTTTAAATAAAGTAGTTAAGTCTTGTTATAGTCAAAGCACGGTTCAGTCATTAGATTCACAAAGCAGGTAGAAAAGCTACTCACATGCTCAGAGTGAGGTATTTTGAAACAACTTGTCTCTGTAGTAGAGATTTCTTACATTTCTGTATCATTACAACAGTTATTTTTGGAGCAAATTTAGTCTGAGGTTATGTGAAGTGTGTCATTGATGAAAGCATTACCTCTGTTTCAGAAGTAGAAAGAGTATTTACAGACTGGTTCTCTGGAGCTCTCTCCCTGGAAGGCTGCTTGTAATTGCTGCAGAGGTTAAGAACTTACCTGAACTTTTCATGCCTACTTCTGACTTGCATTTTGCTGTGCAGTCTGTACAGCAAAGCAAACCTCATGTTAACACTGTTTCTTTCTTACAACCCCTTTGAAGGGCAAGCTAGGAAACTAGCAATTAAGTTAACACACTCATTTGGGAAATATACCTTGTCTACCAGTGCTTCAGAATTAAAACCTGGGGGGGGAAATCCTTTCAACTGGTAAAGATCTGCTGTCGCAAGGTTGGGTTGCCAGAGAAGTGTGGGTAGCCGCACTGGGGGAGCTGCTGTTTTCCTGCCTGCCCCGTGGGATTGTCTGGTTTCCCAGAGGGGGGCAGCAGATGAAAAGCATCACACGGCCGGGTACTTAACAGCGCTTTTCAGTGTTCCTCTTGGCCTGTGAACGGCGGTGCAGACTCATGTTAGTTTCAAACGATGATTTCTACCTAATTTATCTGCTACGAGGATATCTGGAATGTATGTACTGGAATCCCTAACGTTTTCAATATTAGGCAGTAGAATTTATTTAGAAAAAATCATTTCAAGTTTATTTTAAAAAAAGGGAGTTCTATAGGAAGGTTTAAGGATTTTTATGACTGCTGGCATTAGGTATGTGCATATTGCCCTGGGAAACAGGAGAGGTGCCTGAGAACTGGAGGAAGGCAAATGTCACTCCAGTCTTCAAAAAGGGCAAGAAGGAGGACCCAGGTAACTACAGACTGGTCAGCCTCACTTCCATCCGGGAAAGGTGATGGAACAACTTATGCTTGGTGCTGTCTCCAGGCACATCAAGGATAAGGGGGTTGTTAGGAGTAGTCAGCGTGGTTTTACCAAGGGGAAGTCATGTTTGACTGACCTTTTATGAGGATATAACCAGGTGGATGGATGATAGTAGGGCAGTGGATGTGTTTTTTCTGGATCTCAGTCAGGCATTTGACACTGTCTCCCACAGCATCCTTGTGGACAAACTGAGGAAGCGTGGCCTGGAGGGTAGAGTAGTGAGGTGGATTGAGAGCTGGCTGAAGGGAAGAAGCCAGAGAGTTGTCATTAATGGGACAGAGTCTGGCTGTAGGCCTGTAACTAGTGGTTGGCACTGGGACCAGTACTGTTCAGTGTATTCATTAATGATCTGGATGAGGGAATAGAATGCACAGTCAGCAAGTTTGCTGATGACACCACGCTGGGAGGGGTGGCTGACACACCAGAAGGTTGTGCTGTCATTCAGCAAGACTTAGACAGGCTGGAGAGCTGGTCAGGGAGAAGTTTAATGAGATTTAACAAGGGCAAGTGTAGGGTCTTGCACCTGGGGAGGTACAACCCCAGGTACCAGTATAGGTTGGGGAGTGGCCTGTTGAGAGCAGTGCAGGTAAGAGGGACCTGGGCGTACTGGTGAACTGCTGGGTGTCCATGAGCCAGCAATGTGCCCTTGTGGCCAAGAAGGCCAATGGCATCCTGGGGTGTTAGAAGGGGGTGGGCTAGTAGGTCAAGAGAGGTCCTCCTTCCCTTCTACTCTGCCCTGGTTGGACTAGAAGATCTTTTGAGGTTCCTTCCAACTTCTAACATTCTGTGATAAAATAGCTGAACAGCCAAAACCCATGCCATTATTAGTTAACATCACCTAAGTCTTGCACACGTCTTTCAAATGCTTATTTTCTATATTTCAAGTTAACTTAATGCAATATTACAATTAAAATAATGTTTTCATGGCCACTTTCTCCCATCAGGAAACAAAACATAAAATACATTAAATATAGTGGGTTTTTTGTGTTTATGTGCAAGAATGGCCTGTGCATTTTGCAGGAGACATTAGTAATACTAAACAGCATAACTAGATTTTATTATCTTATTTCACTAACAAAGTGCAGTTTTAAAATGGAAGTATACCATATTACTGATATGGAGTGTTATTTTTTATTACTATGCGAGAAAATGCTGGTAAAACAGTGTGGCGAATTTCTTAAAAGCATGTGGCCATAATTCTGTTTAAATTACAGATCAGGTAGTTAGCAAGAAGCCACAGCAAGAGGGCAGTCTAACCTTGGCAGTTGCTGAGGTTTAGCTAGTTCGGAGTTCGGCTCCTACCGAGAAGGGAATAGCCTAGTGGTATCTGTAAGGATCAGCTATGGGTAGTGTTCAGAAGCTAACTGAGAAGAACGAGACTGGTTTGTTGATAGTCTTGCTTGTGTTTCATTAAATTCATAAGTGTTATAATACATTTGGGACCTTTATGGAGCCTAAAATTTGACCAAGAGTACTCAGAGCCCTTTGGTCTCAATTTGCTCGGAATTTCCCACTGTCTCAGACGCACCTTATTTACATCTGAGGGATGAAAGGTTAAATCCCTATTACTATTCCAGGTTCCTTTGGACTTTTGCTCCTTTACCATAACAGATTGAACCATCACCCCTAGCAACAGCGTCTTGTTTTCTCCTCTCCTTAGAGAGGAAAGAACACGTGGGTGTTTGTGGGGAGTTTGCACCACAGGTGCTGCATTAGATAGGTGCTGCCCACCGTACTATCAAAGTTCTGAAATCTGCATTTAAAGCTATGACATGTGCTGTTAATCTCCTAACAAAGGAAGGAGATTAACATGTCATTATAAAAGGCACATCTTTTAAGTGTGTTAAAAAAAAAAAAAGAAAGTCTGGTTTTAATTCTGATGTCAGTGAATAGAAATAGTAACCAAGACCAGTTTCCTGGTTTGTGAATCTGCATGGTTATATCTTTGAACTACTGTGCTTGTAGTGTGGATTCACAAAGCTATTACAGAAATCAGCCCCTACATTTTTGGTGTCTGCTTCATAGCTCTAAAAAAAAAACAAAACTGTTCTGCAGAAGCATAGAATGTAGATATTTGACAAATTTTTTTTGTGATAGTTTCTCCCCCTGAAAAATCACAGATGTTTGGGGAAGAGTTACTCAGAATGGCACAGCTTTTCTTTAGGAGTTGGCATTAATTTTGAAGCCTGCTGTTTAAATCTCATTTTTTTTCTATGTAGACCCTTAGTTCTACTTAGATCATTATTTTAGCTTCCACTACTTCTGTGCACTGTGCACTCATACTTCGACAACTCCCCCGAGTACTTAAATTCCCTAAATGTTAAGAGCTTTTATTCTTTGAGCAAGGTTAACTTTATTTCTCTGGTGAAAGAAAGTGTTAATCCAATCAAATAACCAAGGATTAAATCCTCTTTAACATCTTTCTTGTTTTGAGTACTTAATGTTGCATTAAGTAAGAGCTGTATTATTCACCCACAGTTCAGAATTAGCTGGAGCTCCTGCCAGTAGACGTCTTGAATGTAATATAAACTTATTTTGTTGTTTTCTAAAATACTTTGTTTTCAAAATAGCGGGACTAATACCTTCACATCTGTGTCATGAAAATAGCCATGTTTTCATTGTACAGTGTTTAAAGAATGTGTAATGCTGTTTATTACATCTAACTTGTAAGTGTAGTGCATGTGCTTGGAAATAGTATTTACCTAGTAATTAATTATTTACAGGTATAATTCAAAAGGACATTGCTTCCTTTTGCTGAGCGTTGATCAATAATCTGGATAGAGGTATAAGCACCTTTTAAACCTGTTATAGTTGACTCCCACAGGAAAAATACTTTAAACTTGTTCTTTGCTTATATTTCTCCCTTTGAAATTCTTGTGTGTTACAGATGCCACTTTACAGCATTGTAGACTTGTTGCAAATTTGTGAACAACCAGTTCACTCTGTTGTTGCTGAGTTTGAGGAGCTTCAAGTCCTTAAGACACAGTGGTTTTGAGCTATTCAAAGTGTGGTGAAGAATTTGGAAAATCAAGGAATTTGGAACAGCAGAGCTCTGTAAGTCTCTTCAGATGTCTTACAAATTTGCCCCCCAGGGATCCTTGCTTTGAGTATAAACACACTCAATTTTCATAACACATTTTTTTCTTTTCATTTTAAATAAATTCTACTTGCTGGCCTGATAGAGTAGTGCATCATGCAGTTGAGGAAGTAGAACTTGTTGTCTTCATCCAGACAAAAAATATTTAGATTTAGGTGGACCATTCAAACACGTAAATACAACAATCCAATATAAGCGAGTTCCATTATGCAGTATTGGTTGCTACTGAATTACTTGACACAGCAAAGTGTGTTATTCTGGGAATATAAATAAATAGTTGAAAGATAATAAAATAGTAACTGAAGTATTTGATTTTAGACAGGCCTGATAGGAGTCTCTGCTCTCATCTTTCCCGTAATAATATCAGTCTTTCCTAACTAATAGCTTTAAACACTCATTATAAAAGGCATTAAAAGCCTAAATTAACACAGTAACTGAGAAATGTCTTCCCTTCAGACCAGTTATACAGGAAGAATAGATGATGGTTTTTCCAGCTGTGTCAAGGTTAATTTCCTTTTCAACAGGAAGCTCTGTAGAAACACAGATTGGAGCACATGCTGGCATCAAAGCCTTTCCCTGCCAGCATTATGAGTACAAAACAAGCCTCAAGGCCTCTCTGACACAGAATATGTTAATATATACAGGTGGATTACATGTGTATTGCCTTTATGTTACCACTTAGATAAACTGCTTGGGGACAGAAGTGCTACTGTGGAGCTGCATATTGAATGCTGTGTTGGAGAGCTGCTTTTGTGCTGTGAAAAAGATTTCTGGAGAACAGGGATTTATTTTTTTATTTTAGCTATTGATAGTAGCTCTCACTCTTGCGTGGACTGTGCAAAACCCAAACACTCTAATTCTGATTTAACAAAATATGCAAATTTTTAAGTTAAATGATTTTGTGGCATTGAGGGGCTCTTGATCATTAAGGATGTGATTGATTTGCCTTCCTGAATACAAGTATATTTACAGAAATCCTGGTTTTGAATCTAAATTCAGAAGACACCTATGTAAAGGATCACATACTGCGAGGATGAGGACAGCTTCTAACCTTGACTTGTAAACAGAGAAGGATGCCTTCGCTAGTTGAGATGAATTTGGACTTCAGCCAGTTCATAGGTTGGTTGGGTTTTTGTTCCCTACTGGTACTCCATGGCTAGGAAAGGATGTGAATGTATGCTCAAAACTTTGACTTACACATATTGATGTATTTTAGGATTTTAGTATAATGAATTATTGTTGGTCCACCCTGGCTATGTTCCCATTTGTTTTCTGGAAAGATTCCTGCTTCAGCTCTCTGTTTCAAAGATTAATGTTGAATCTGTATCAAAGGCCCAGCCTCTCTGTGACTGATGCTCTGGAGTTCTTTTTGTCCATGGTCAAGTGATTTGTTTACATAGACTTTGTGTTGCCATGGTTGTATGAAGTCCATCAGTCTGCCAAAAAAAGCACTTTCATTAGAAATTCTGAATTTACACAGAAGAATGTACTTTGCATCACTGTCTGCCTGGAACTGTTGGATCTGTTCCATCTTGTTGGTATTTAAAATGTGAAGCCTTTCTCCTTTTTTTTTTTGCGAACCAAGCATTTTACAGGATTAGAAAATAAGTTTAACTGAATGAATGGGATGTTACGTTATTGGCCTTCTGAAACCTGCTACTTGATATGTGCAGTGAGTTGGTGGACAGGTCAGTAGGGAGCCAATTAACTGCTTCTGATTATACTCAAATAAATCAGCTTGTGGAGAACTCATCCTATAGGATGTGGCAGCCTAGTGAATAGGGAGTATCCACCTTTGTCCATACTGGCAAAATTAACTTTTCAGTGAGTTGAAAGAATGAAATACACTTGCGGTGGTTTGGCAGGATCGCGGCACTCTGGCAGTTGAGCAACGTGGGTGGTGCTCCATCCCGCAGCATTGGAGCGATGGCGTCATGGATGGTGGCAGTGGCGAGTAGGCAGATGTCTGGCAGGAAACATAGGTGTGAAGGAGGCTGGTAGACGTCTCGTGCTACTGGGACAGATGGCTCTCAATCTCTGTGGTAGCAAGTATGCTGTGTCTTCAAAGACAGACATTTGGTCTATTAAACATTCTTAGCTTATGTAGAAGGCAATTGGCAGGGCTTCAAAAAGTGCAGGAAGTGGAGAGTCGACCCAAAGAAGATACAACTGACTTCTAGGAGGCTGACTAGGCAGTGTGGCTGGTCAGTGTTAAGTAGGCAAGTGGACAAATCCATGCAAAATAAATTAAACTTTTGCAAAAAAAATGAGCAAAATAAGTCACTGTCTAGAAGGATTGCAGATCTGGAGCTGTCTCCTATTCCTTGTTCTTCAGTTGACCTACAACAAGCACATTTAATTAGTTTTAAGAAGATGCTTCTTACCTATGAAAATGTAATTTGTTATCTACCCATCAAGCCATTAATAACAACTCCTGAAAATGTCATCAGCTTCTTCCTGTTGCTTCCCCGTTAACAACTGAGGGTAAACAAAAAAATGCTTGGATTTCCACATCATGCTGCCTGTTCTGTGATCACACAATGTGATATTCCCTGCATTAATTCTTAAAAGATATCACTAATAAGTCTGGAGCTGGACAGTTACTTTTAATAATGTTGGTGTGAAATGCTGTCTGTTACTATACCAGGTTGGTGTTAGAAGTTAGATTCTTAAAATATATTCACTTTTTGCATATTTGGGGGATGCACCAACTGACCTCCAGAGATTCCATTCAACCTTGACTGTTCAGTGATTCTCTTTTGGTTTTCTGTTAGTCAGTGATTTCTTCCTGGTTAGGTTCATTTCATGTTCTCCGCTGTAGGGCAAGTATTTCAGAATTCTAGCACATCAGAAAAATACTAATGTGAATATTACCAATTAGATATAGTCAGTGGGAATGTAGACGAAAGGAGGAGCAGGGGTAGTCCTTTAGGAATGCATTTCTTAAAGTTTTTGTTCTTGAAAGTCATTGTTTTCCTTTGTATTTGTGACCTAGGTGTTGTCCTTGCTGCCTTTACAGAAAATTCTTTGTGTGCTTTCTTCATTAAGTTAAAATGACTCTCCCTTAATGTCATTTCCATTTGCCTCTTGAAAGTTCCCTGTTCCGCTACATTTCCTGTTCTGAGGGATTTTGTTTGTCTTTAATTGGTGACATAGAGTACCCTGGAAGTTGGCCCTTTAAACTTTGATACAGAAAAAAAAAAAAGACCAAAACTAAATTTGGAAATGGTTCTTGCTGTGTTTTGTCTTCACTGGGCTTACGGTGGAAGCTTAATTTAGATGCCACAGGTCTCCTACTGGTAGAACAGACTGTAAGCTTGAGTTGCTCATACCATGATGTAAGATAAGATCATCCTTCATTAGCAACACGATCATGTGAAAGATGAGCTGTGGCTTTGAGGATGTTTTGTAAATGATAATTTACAATGATATGATAATTTTACACTGATACCCTTTTGAATTTCCCATGCAGGCTTTGTGTTCCCATGGAAGGGGGAACCTTCCCATCCTTCCTGCTTGCTTTGGATTCCTTGATCGGTGAGCAGCCTGTCAAGCGTGAGGTCTGCCCTTATGTCTCCATCCGTGTCAGCTCTGGGCAGCAGCACTTTCGAACACATGCTCATGAGAGTCCCCACAAATGTTGACCCTGTTTATATAGTTGGTAAGTGTAAGTAATCCCTTTGTCAGAGAAATGCTGTAAACCTGGAGGATTTTAAAAAACATCATCAACAGTCCCCCCTTCCCCCCCCCCGCCAAAGTGCATGCTCCTACCTGTTAATAAAAGCCAAGCCAAGCATTTCAGTATTTTCTTGGTGGAAACTTGGCTCTATGAAAAACTTTTATTTTAAGGGATTGCTTTCTCCTCCCTCTTTGCAGTTCTTTCTGTCCATAAGTACTGCATAGATTCTTCTTGAAGATGTGTAGAACACTACTGTGAGACAAACAAAAATACTCAGCAGAAGGTGAGAGTATCTGTCTTTGTGTTCAGGTATACTGGGACAAATGGTAGTGACTTTATTACACCAAAAATGTCTT
Organism: Heliornis fulica; assembly: GCA_013399135.1. Lineage (NCBI taxonomy): Eukaryota > Metazoa > Chordata > Aves > Gruiformes > Heliornithidae > Heliornis > Heliornis fulica. The sequence goes on from VXBZ01009092.1 coordinate 175,845, forward strand.
CATTCACCAACTGCATATCTTCAGTTGCTGTATTAGGTGTAACATGCTGCTTTTTCACTGATTTTTTGTTTGTGGCTTTGCTTGTAGTGTTTTGATTCCCCTGCTGCACCCCCACCCTTCCACCCCACCTGCACCCCCTCAGCCCCGCCAGTTGAGGAAATGATTACATTTCTGACAGTGCAATCACATTTCATTTTGCAGTGTTGGCAGAGCATGTCATGTGATGAGTGGGAGCATCAGCTAGTCTTAGTAAAGCTGAAGTACATGTTGAAAATATGTACATAGCAGCCTTAGAGGCTGTTTAAATGTGAAATTCTTGTATTTTTTAACTTGGTGTGCTAAATGATGCACTGTTTACTTTGGTGTTGTTGTTTTTGGTTTTTTGTTTGTTTTTTTTTTTTAAACTTGAAAGGTTTAAACTAAGATAAGCTAATGTCCTCGGGTCACTTTTTGAGGTATGCAGTGGTGGTGGAGAAATGCCTTGATTAGTTTTGTTACTTGCATGGAGGAAAGCTTAAATTGCTGTTTCTTTATCTGTCATAATAAAAGTAACTCTGATTACAAGGCCAGTCTTTTGATGCCAGAATTAAAATCTGCAAATTACCAAAAGTGATAAGATACCTTGAACTTAAAGTATGTTCCTTCTTCACTGAGAGCGTTTCAGTATCTGTTAATGGAATAATATAGGAAAAAAAGCTTTTTCCTAATTTTTGTGGTAGTTCTGTAAAAATGCAGAATTGTAAATGTTATCCAAACATAACAAAAATAGTGAAGGAAATTTACATAATGAAATAGTCACTTGTCTTTGTAACAAGGATTGTATTTGTGGATACTCATGCTCTAGGAAGTATCATGTATATTCTAATACATGAGCAGGAGAAAAAAAGTGGTTGGAAAATTTGAGAAAAGCAGAAGGGGTGAACCCTAGACTATAGGGTAGGATACTGGTTGTCTCCCACTATGTGTGCATTAGTGTAGTAGGCAAAAGAAATCCAGCTTCCTCTCCTATCAGATAAACTTTAGTTATAGGATACAGCCAGGAATGACAGGACACCATCATTGTCTTGTGCTGCTAAGAAACCTCTTTTTTTTTTAATAAGCCATTCTGCATTACCTGTCACAGTATTTTGTCTCTCTTTGCAGCACATTACAAACATATACATTTTCATTTATTTGTGACAAGTTAGCCCTACATAAAGGGGTCGAAGAATTTGTTGCTTGCAAATTAACAGTGGGCCTCCTTCCACCAGCCTACATTGCCTCGTTAGATGCACATTAACCATCAGAATATAAACACTTGTATGCATAACTTCTGCTGTGGAACTAGTTGCAGTTAATAATTGTTCTTTAATTAAAGTCAAAAGCATTATGTAATGAGAGCCTATGAGATCAGAAAGTGAATGTTTTAAACAGTATCTGTAAGAGTAAATGACAACACTGTCTGAAAGTACTCTTTCCTTGTGTGAAAAATCTGTGCTTAAAAAACATTAAGTTCCTGTCTGCACAGTGGTAACTGCAAATGGCTGCATAGCATTCCAGACCTCTAATTAGTTTGGCTGTTTGAAAATGCCACTTGTGAAACAGTTTGCCTGAATTGGGTAAATCCAGTTAAGGTTTTTGGGTTTTGGGTTTTTTTTTCCTTGAGTAAACTATTCCAGGTCTATATTAGTCTTAAGATTTTTAATTCATGCTGGAATTTAACACTCTTTGTTTCTGAAATTATATCAGGTATAAAATGAACGTAGGAATACTAAAGAAGCAAAAAATGAAAGGGAAAAAAACAACCCTCAAGCAAGCCCAACCCTTTTGCAGTCCTGAAGCATATACTTTGCACCCACGTAAAACTCCTTGACTCCATTCAGTGAGCTCTATTTGAAAGCACAGTGTAAAGGGTAAAAATCAACATGAGCACACAGATCTGAGTGTAAGCAGGAGTAATGATGGCATAACTGCAGTCATAAAATGCACAGGAAAAGTGTCATCTTTGAACCTTTCTGGCATTCTGATTTACTTTGGAAAAAATATATATGGATCAGTGATATTCAGTTACAGAAGAGTGTCATTATTAAGCACACACCTGTTTTGGGCTTTGAGTTTGCCAGATACAAGGATAAAAAGCAAAGTAGTGAATCTGTGGTGGTGACTGCTCCTTGTAATTCAGGATCACAATGAAATTTAATTTTAAAGTGCATCCCTCTGTGTATTGGTAGGTGTATGTGTTTATGCACGTGCATGTATAACAGACTCAGGACTTAACTTAGGACATTACTTAGTATGTAACTAGGCTGTTTACAGAAAAAGCCTTTTTCTTTCTTTTTTTTTTTTCCCTAAGGCTTTTGTCTTATCAAGAGCTTAGAGCTATGTAGAAGAAGAGATGTGAATTTGCTTGAGATCTGCCCTTGCTTAGTGACTTGGAAGATCTAGATGACTGCTTCTGATGGCACAGAATCAGACAGGTTCACAGTTTTGGTAAATTTGCTGTCAAAGACTGCGAGAGGATTTTCTGAAACTTGTGCATTCCAGATGATAATAGAGACAGGGAGAGTTCTGTGCTGCTTTAATAAGAATTTATGGGAAAATATTTAATCTTTTGTGTAAATCTTGGCTTGAAAACACAAGTTTTTCTATGCTTGTGTATAAAATATTCTCTTACACGCCAGAGTGACAGTTACATTATTTTTGTTTGTTGTGAGGGGCGATATAAAGTATGCTTAATTAGAAAAGCATACCTTAAGATCGAGTCTAGTCTTTTGCTTGTTGCATTCATGTAAGTAACACTAGCAACTAAGCACCACAGCCCCAAATACAGAAAACCCTTAAATATTTGAAGCACCAAGCATGAGGTTTTTAAACTAGTAGGTTGAATCATTGCTGAGTCTTAAGAATTAATTTTAGCCAATTTAGTTGTTTAGCATGACCTCCCTTTGGATCCCTTTCTGTACTCGATGGAGAATCACGGAATTGTAGGGGTTGGAAGGGACCTCGAGAGATCGAGTCCAAACCCCCTGCCAAAGCAGGTTCCCTAGAGCAGGTCACACAGGTCGGCATCCAGATGGGTCTTGAATGCCTCCAGAGAAGGAGACTCCACAACCCCCTGGGCAACCTGTTCCAGTGGTCCAACACCCTCACCACAAGGAAGTTCTCACATTGGTGCAAAACCTCCTGTCGTCCAACTTGTGACCCCTTGTCCTGTCCCCACAGACCACTGAAAAGAAGTTGGCCATCTCCCTTTGTCTCCCACACTTCAGGTATTTATAAACATTGATGAGATCCCCTCTCAGTCTTCTCAAGGCTGAACAGCCCAAGCTCACTCAGCCTTTCCTCACAGGGGAGATGCTCCAGGCCCTTAATCATCTTTGTGGCCTCTGCTGGACTCTCTTCAGGAGATCCCTGTCTCTTTTGTACTGGGGAGCCCAGAACTGGACACAGGACTCCAGGTGAGGCCCAACCAGGGCACAGTAGAGGGGAGGATCACCTCCTCCATCCAGCAGGATGACCTGCTGACATTTGCTCTTCTTAATGCACCCCAGGATCCCATTGGTCTTCTTGGCCACCAAGGTACACTGCTGGCTCACGGCCAACCTGTCATCCACCAGGGCCCCCAGGTCCTTCTCTGCAGAGCTCCTCTCCAGCAGGTCATCCTCCAGCCTGTACTGATAACTTGCAGTTACTCATTCCCAGGTGCAAGACTCTACACTTCCCACAATACATCTTAATTTCATGTGAGACATTACTTAAATGTGTGAGCTAATTCATCCCTGTTAGGGTTATTTACTGCCTGCCTACAGGTAAATTCACGGAGGAAATCCAGAAGATATGCCTCTTGGCTAACATTATGTAGTATAAAACCTCCTGTAGGTGATTGTTTTAATTTCCTTTCTCACAGGACTGCAAATAGTTGTTGGTGAAACAAACAGATCCTCGGTGTCTGTTTAAGGAAAACAATAAGTTCAGAGAAACTTACATTACAAGTTGTTATTCCTGGAATTTTAAAGCACTGACATTTTGATGATCAGATGATAATTCCACTGTCTCAGGACAGGATTTAGACCTTAGTAAGCATGTAGCAGACCACATTTTAATAGAGAGGGAATCCTTGACAGTATTTGTGTTACAGTTAAGCTCTTCGTTTTGAGGTATGTCCCTATGTTACAATGCAAAAGAGATAAAATGAAATGACAAAAGCTTTTCAGTGTATTCAGTCTGGTTTGCAGCTTTCACTGCTGGAATTATATCCAGGTACACATGCACAGGCAGATGTGCACATCTCTGGTGTGTGACTGTGTGCTGGTGCAATTTTAAGTGCATAGGTCCTAATAAGACTAAAAAGTCAATTGGGATACCTGTGCTTGTAGGAGTTTAGACATCATCTTGCTTGCATTGTAGGTCTAGAAGCCTTCACTTGGGAATAAGCTAGCTGTAAGTGAAATTTTTAGTCTGGGAGTCAGGAGACTTGCATTCTGGCCCAGCTCTGCCACTGGACAGAGCCATGAAATCTTGCTCATAGCCTACTCTTTGGCTAGTTTGGATTTGTGAACGGTCCAGGCTAGAGACTGACTGTCTGAGTTCATGCAGTACTTAACTGCTACTGATGGGACTAATGTCTGACACAGTTTTGTTTGGTTTTGGGTTTTTTCAGCACTCATAAGAAGAGTTTGGATCTTCACCTATGCTGACCTCACACTGGTGAAGCACTTGACTCTACTGTTTCTCCTTCTGTTCCTCCCCTGATGAACAGCTTCTCCAAAAACACTTTAAGGAATAACACCTGCGTTCAGGAACCTCACTGACCAGTTCCCAGATCACCTTTACCCACAAATAACTTCCTGTGGAAAATGAGGTTTTTCCAACAGAGCATTCTAGCAAATGAAGCTGTTGGCGTTATCAGACTTCTGTGCCGAAAACCAGGGTTATCTGGAAGAAGAGAAGAAATAGTCCTTATGTGGCAAGTAAAAGCACTTAGAATTGACTTCCCAAAAAGCTTTGTGGATGTTACGGGCCTGGTGATAACTCCAGTGTGCTGAGAGGAACGTGGAGATTTGTGGGGTGGACATGTTGGGTTTTGTTCTTATTACCTTTTACTGTTCTATTCTGCTTGCTTACAAGTGAAGAGTTTGATATTTCAGGACAGAATTTGTAAAAATGTACCAAAGCTGAAAATGAACCCTACAGGTGTGCTATCTGTATTACATCTCTCATTTTTAATGCAGGTCTCTGTGTATAAAAGAGTAAATAATGAAAAAAACCCACAATTCTACTGATGCTGTAGCACTTAATGTGGTAAAAACCAACCCATTAAACTACTTCATGGTTATTTTTATAGCAAAATGTATCACATTATAAGCTAATCTGACATCTAAGTAAAAATATAAAATATTGAAATACAACATCAAATAAATTTGACTTGAAAATTCCATGAGTACCATCAGTACACATGTACCTCATTTAGCCAAATAGATATTGCTCGCTTTAGAAGAAAAAAAAAAACTTGGAAGAATGGAATACCATCTATTTCTACACAGTTAGAAGACCGGTTTTACTTACATTTTGAGTGGTTTTGTGGAGTCTGTTATTAGCTATGAATGTTACTCAGGAAATGTAACTCTTGCTAAAAATAAAAAGCTTAGTATCACAGTTTCCTGCCAGACAGAAGCGAATAGTTGCAAAGTGGTGCCTATGCTGTTGACTTAAACACTGTTGTAAAGAATATAGTACTTCAGTGGGATAAGTTTTCCTTCGGGTAAGTTGTAGATTTCTTCATTTACAGGGAAATGTTAGCAAAACAGCTATGTGGAGAGTAGATACTGGAAAACTTTCGGTATAATCTTTACTGAAGAACTAAAGAGAAACTTTTTTCAGAGAAGAAAATGCTTTTGTTAACTAATGAGCATCACAGACCTCACATTGTACAGTTGAAGAGAAAAGGATGGAAATGTGTTATGAAACAAGCATCGAGTTCCTCTTCACCTGCAATAATTGGTCGTTTGCAACTGAGCACATAACATAAACACTAATGGGAAATATTTATTTCCTTAATACAATTTGCATTGCAGCATTTTAACTTGTTTGTACAATAACCTGATGGTTCTCTAGCTTGGAATTGCTTGAGTAGTAAGTACTCATTTACGACAGTGGCAGCACTTTGAAGGATTCCGTCAGGTTCTCGTTAACTTTACACTGGGGAAATATTTTGATCCTTGTTGGTGTTGGGCCCGAAGGACACTGACTTTAACGTGTTGATTGTTCAGGAGCGTTTAGCGGTAGCAAAAGATGTGAGTTGTGGATGTAGATGTGTGGAATTTAATTAACCAAACTGGAATTCAGCCAAAACTCAGATCAACAACCCCAATCTTGCAAAAAGCGCAAGGGGACTTCTAGTAGTTGGCAAGCGAACTGAGCTTTCGTTTTGATGTCACCTTGACAGTTGTGGTGTAAGTAATCCTAGTACCTGCTTTTCTAGGGAATTTGTTCAATAACGTTGTGAAGGTCAGTCTATACCACTTATTAAATTACTAGTAATTTCTAGAGATTACTCTGGCAGCGTTTTATCCTGCTTTTGCATCTTCTGTTCGAGCACCAAGTTCAACCTTAGCACTTGACAACAGGCAAGGGGAACATGCAGCTCGGAGTGGCAGAGCTGCAGGCGTAGCATGGTGCAGTTGCATGCCCACTGGAATTTTTAATGTGCTATGAGGTGCTTTTCCTGGTTTGGGTTTTTCCGGCTGTTGCTAGTGCAGACTGTAAAATAGGTTTGATGAGTTAATTAGGAGTGGGATCTGGAATGTAAAATCAGTGCTTTATTTCCTTTTTTTAATGTATTTATTAGCCTATTGTGAATGGGACAGAAATACTCAGCATTAGCTACTTTATGGAAAAGACTGACTGCTGATAGCAGTTTTTATATATGTGAGGTATGATTTATAGAGCCACATTCTGTTCTGGTTTTTATATCTGCTTCAGGCAGTACAGTTATTTTGCAGTAAAGTGAAGGATTTTGGTGCGTCCTTGTAAGTGATCTTTCAGTATGAATGAGACACAGTCTATCAGAAGTACCTCCTCACTCTCTAGAAAAGGAACATAGTTCAGATACAGAAAGTAATAATTCTGATATGGTTCTTGTTTATTATGTAAGACATCTTACATTATGTAAGTCCCATCTTGGAGCCTTTTAGCAAAAGAACACAGACTCTGGTCATTCAGGAGTAGCTATCAATGGAAGTCTTAAAGTATCTATTATGTACAGCTATCATTAATATATTTCATAGCAAGATCAGTAAACCACTAGTTTCTAGTTCAAATGTCACATATATTACAAATATTCCAACTCTGCTTTGGTCTCCAAGTGCTATTTGTCTAGGAATACCTTGCATTCGTATGCTTAATTTTCTTTCATGTAAACCAGTAAACAGTGATGTGTGTAATTTTTTTGAATGTCAACTTATGTGAGTCCAGGGGGAAACTGTTCATCCCCGTGACTTAAAAACTTATTAAATGAACTGTGCTTCCTTGGAGAACTGTCCCTCACATTCTCTGTCCTCCTCAATTCCCCTTGACATCAGGAAAGGCGTTTTGTAGAGCAGTCATTCCACAAAGTGCAGTCTCTGCATAAGTTTGGGACTGTAACAGCATTGACAAAGGGCTCTTTGTCTTGTTAAATTCAGGCAAAGGTTTTGCTGCTATAAATAATGCATATTTTAATTGGAAACTGCAAATGGAAATATCATGCTTTACAGGCAGCTTGGTTTCTGTATAATCTGTTAGGGGCAGATTCTGCTTGCTGCTGAGCACAACACATTCCCCAAATTTGTGGTTGGTTGTTTTTATTAGTACTACCAGTACTAGTGAGCTCTTGCCTATAAATTAAGACAAATGTAGCCTCCAGCTAATCATCTGGGAATTTCTATCACCATAAATTACTCAAGTTGCTTAAAACACCATTACAAGACTGAGTGCCCATTGATGTTATTGTCAGAGAATCCATTTCCCTTGGTCAGTATTAATGGGATTATACACTGTACCTACTGAAAGTAAATTTAACCACTAGTAGGGGATGAGTTTGCAAGCAGGTAAAAAAATATGCTCATTTCTTCCCAGACTTCCCTGGGATTAATCACACTGTGCCTCATGTTAGCCACAGGTTTGGGCTTGCATGCACAATTACTAGAGCTAAACTGATACTGAATTCATGAACCTGGAACACTAATCTCATCTAAGAGGATGAACACCACTTTGTACAGTTTTAATGAAATTGATTTAAAACCAGACTTTCAGTCCTCTTCGAAGCATAACATCCAACCACCTTCAGTAAAGGTGTCCAACAGTTACCAAAGTGGTGCTAAGTGTGTGACAAACCTGTGTGAAGACTGTTAGTTTGCTTTGAGCTAGATTGATTTTTGCTTTAATTTGGATCATTTCTGCTTGCATGCATTCACCAGTCTTGTTTTAAACTCATTTAACAGTGTCAGGATGAATTTTGCATTATAGTGGGTTTTTAAAAATTTTTTATAGATGGTAAAATAGTAAGGGGGACGTGCGCATGCACACACACCACACCCCCCTCCCCCCACTCCCCGATCAGGAGACTGATTTCAGAAGATGCTGTAGTAAGGCTACACCCCGTCTTTCAGTGCTTAGAGCAACCCAGTGTCCCAGTGTGGGTGTCTGTTGAGCTAGAGGGGCGCTGGGTACCTCAGTCCAATCTAGAAGATGCTGACATGGAGCAGGGAGCCTTCAAGTTAGGAGACAGGGCTGTGAGTAGGATTGAGTTTCACCCCTAATCTTCAAATCTATGTACTTCAAACTGGTTGTGATTCACTCACAAACTCTTACCTCCTTGTTTGATGTCTGGAGATTGCTTTGACAAAGCATAAACAGGGAAAGTCCTGGTACCCCTACGTTAATTTATTTGCCTGTGTGTAGATGCCACATGGTGATTAGATCACTCCTTTGCACAGGAGTTTTCCAGGGGAGTGGAGAAGGGTCAAACATTTTCGAAATGGGGTTTATCAGGTACTCCTATGATGGTGTTGTTTATGCATGAGGAGACCAGGCTTCTAGTTTCTGTTCCTGAGAATATTTAAATCTGTGTTTAAATGAAACAGGGGTTACATCTCCTCATTCTGTGTGGAATGTCTTAAGTCCTATGTTATATATACAGTCTCCTCTTTCTCTGTTGGCTAATAATTACCAGATTAGTCTGTGTTCATAGCAGTGGTTTTACACGTTCTTCTAAGTTTATGGCCAGGGCCATTTCTTTAGGGACATCGAGGATACCATAAAGCAGAAGAGGGTTTTTTTCAATTTTTTTCCTTTGCTGAAGTTACCAAGTGAGTTGGGGCAGAAGTTGGGGAAAAATAGTTCTGTCTCATGCATTCTTTTCAAATGTATCTGACCTAGGACATAAGTAAAAAAAGGAAACTTCATTTCTTCTTGAAAACAAATTCTGTTAGCTAATAAAACTAAAAAGATAGGAAGGAGAAGTCTGACTTGAATGGTATTGCTTAAATGTGATTTTTGTTTCAGAACCCATAGTTAAAGCAATAACTCTATGTATTCTGCAGGTTAGTGTGTTATAGTAGTGCATTGTTCTTTTTTAATCATAACTGAACTGGTCTTGCAGATATACATAATGTACATTCTTGGGTTGCATTGTTTGAAAGCATCTCAAGTAATTTTTCAAGTTTATTGAAAACATAAATCAATGTTTTTACCTTGACATTGCTCTTTTTGAAGGTCATTCTGTGTGTAACAGGAAATGTAAAAGGCCAACAGGAGTAAACACAGCAGCAGTGTCAGCAGAAAATATCTCAAAACCATTTATGGATTATGTTTCCTCATTTACAACCTATTGATTATTTTCACACTGAACAGCTGCTGGTGGACTCTTAGATCCAGAAGACGTGCCAAGAGATGGCACGCAAAGATGAACCGACAGACATGGAGTAGGTGAAAGTTCCACGCTGTGAACTGACGTTCAGCCGCCTTCTGGGTCACTACCTTGGTAACTCCACACCCAGTGAGTAATACTGTCATAGGGCAGTGACAAGCTGTCAAGGCCCACGAGGAAGGAAGCTCCTTTTGTGTTCCTAACCAGGCATATTCAAAGGTATGCCCATAAGCTGTTGCTGAAAGTGCTGACTGCATCTAATTGGTGTTAATTTATTCTGGTCTGAATTCTACTGATTAATAGCTTGTAGCAGGAGCAGAGGAATGTTTCCCTTTAAAGGTGGGGCTGAGAGCCTTGTCGATTCAAGTCTTGCTGGAGAACAGAGTCTGCCACTATAATTATTCATAATTCTTATCCCTGGGGAAAGGAATCTGTAGCACTCCTCTTTTGTGTCATGAGGAGTACTTTGGCCAGAGTTTTATTCTTCTTGTCAGTATGAGTTGGCAAGAAATCGTGTCTCCTTGTCCTGTCTGTCTGTCCAGTGACCCTGCCACTGGGGCTTTGTGTGCTGGCAGCTCTTGCCCAGAATGAGTTTGCTCAGGGGGTTGTTGCCAGGTTTTTGCTACTGTCTCACTTGCTGCAAGGCAGGGCCTCTCTTTGGCTTCTAGTTTTAAGGAGTGTGTGTATCCTGTGTTAGAAAGTGCCAGGCAAGGGTAAATAGCTGCATTGCTGTTTATTGTGTTTATAGAAGGAAACAGTAACCTAATATAATACTTTTACGTGCTAAGAAAACATCCCTTCCTTGGCAATAGCTGATGCCACTGGCTCAAGGCGTTTGATTGCTGTCTGAATTTCGGAAATGATGCCTTGGTGATTGGAATGCTGTCTCTTCACTTGCCAGCTGCAGTGTGGAGGTGCAGCAGTTCCATTTTCATGTGGCAGCTTTAATTTGTATTTCCTTAACAGAAAGTGAGCAAGGCAGCACACCTTTAGCAGGATGCAATTAAGCCTACCTTAGTCACTGCTGGAGGAACAGGCAGAAACAGGTCGTTTAAGAGAAACTGTCTCTAACAGAACTGAGAGAGTGTTGGTCCTCAGTGTTGGCCAGTGATAGGACAAGGGGCAGTGGGTCCAAGCTGGAACGTAGGAAGCTCCATCTGAATACAAGGAAGAACTTTTTCACTGTGAGGGTGACAGAGCACTGGAACAGGCTGCCCAGAGAGGTTGTGGAGTCTCCTTCTCTGGAGACATTCAAGACCAATCTGGACACGTTCTTGTGTGATTTAATCTTGGTGTTCTTACTCCGGCAGGGGGGGTGGACTGGTTGATCTTTCGAGGTCCCGTCCAATTCCTGACATTCTGTGATTCTGTGAGACAAATACGACCTGTAAAAGATTTGGGGAAATCTCTTCAGGCAAAAAAAACTGCTTCCTAAGGATGGAAGTTGCATGCCCTTCCTTCTATTGTGCTTTCCTTCCTGTAGATGACAGATACAGTGAAGTGCTGGTGCCAGTCATGTTATTCAGCATGAAGCCAGGATTTCATGTGCCATGTCTGCAGGCAATGGCTTTATTCCCCAGCCTGCTAAAAGGGGTTACGCTGGCTGTGAATCTTCCCAACCTGATCTTGTATTAATTTCAGATTTTCTTTCAGCCAGAAATGTGATAATCTTTCCAAACTTAAGTAGCCTAAGGATGGATTTATATGGATTCCACCTAAAATGAGTTACTTGGACAGCCATACCAGTCTCAGCTCTCTGCAAAGCTGTGTTGTGACAGGATCTGCAGAGCAATCTCTTTCCAGGTTAGATTTTCAGTAAGTTGAAATTCTGTCAATACTCAAACTGGTTATCAAAGCTTCCTTTTGGGATCTGTCTGAAAATTGCAATGGCTTTTAAAAACAAACAGTCCCTGCAGCAGCCTAGTGCTGAATGTGGAATTCAGTTGATTAGGAAAAGCCGTATTGTCCATCATGGGGTTTTCTACTGCTGTGTTTTAGAGAGCTCCTCAGACCAAGACTGGTGAAAGATCCCCGCTGTATGACAGATATGAAGAAAAAGTAACCCACTGGAATAGCTTTTAAGGCCAAAAGACATCATCAGAAGAACATACAGACAATAAGTTCAGAAGAGAAACTAGCAGTAGCCAAAGCACCAAACTGCTTTTGTAGTATTCTCACTTCAGCAATTCCGTGAACAGCAAAGCTAACAAAGCCTTCTTTCCAACATGCAGGTGTGTGTGTCTCTCCTCCGTTCACGTGGATTCTCTTGTGTTTAATGCTATGGTCAGTGCCACAGCAGGGAATAAGAGATCCTCTGTCTTTTGTCTGTTTTCACAAGAATTATGAAAGGGTTTAGTATTTTCTAAACCCACTACCTTTCTGTTAAAGTTGGTTAAAATTGGACACTGGGTTCCAGGATTACTAAAAAGCAGTGGACAAACCCATGTCTATGTAGAGCACAGCCCCACGTGTTTTATTTTCATCGGCAATTTGGCAGTAAATTTAGAGTGAGGGGTGTGGTGATGTGTTAGAGCATTGAGAAATGACTGATTTCAAGGTATGGTTGGCCCCAAAAAGCACACAAAGGCGCCTGTGTCGGTTCTCCTGCCTCGGTTGTTCTCTGTATTCCCTTCCACAGAACTTCTATGTGCCAGCTCCCATTAGACAAGAGGTGGTTTGTGTTTTATGAAAATACTGTATCATTTAAAACCAAAAAAGAAATGTATTGCTTCTTTTCAAATCTTTCTCTGCAGTGTGTCATGGTTAAAATGTTGCTCGTTTTATTTCTAAATTTATGTTATTTTTAGTTTTAATTTTTTCCTATTGATTCTTGTGGTGCATTTCTCTGCTAGGTTAGACAACCCTCTGAGACTAGCTGGTTTTCACTATGAATGTGTGTGTACCATAACTGGATCATTCTCAATTTCGTTTTTGATAAACGAGGCACATTGAGCACTTTAGGCCCCTGTTGGTAGGTCATTTTCTCTAGACTTCATATCGCTGTGGCTCTTCACTCTGTAATTGCAATCACTGTGGTCAGAAAAGCAATTTGTTAAATTACTGGTCAGATTCTGTCAGTAGTATCCTTTCTGGCTGGTGCAGAACCTGCAGAAAGAGAGCAATATCCTGTTTCCTATCTGCTTTGCACAGTAAAAACATATGATAAGGATGGCAGCATCAAATGGGGTTTTTTTCCAGGGTTTTTTTTTTTTCCCAGTGTGGCTGTAAAGATGCTGGTACAGAACAAGCTGTAAAAAACCAGCTAATTTATGAAGTTGCATCTTTATAATATTTATCTTTAGTTTTCCTTTTATGAGTCCTGCATTCATTAGCAAGCATTTGTTGAACCACGCTGTTCCTTTGAGATCCTCAAATGCCCTGCTTAAAGCCAAGAAGTGTGTGCATTCGTGAAGATGTTGGCCTCTAACAACATATTTCCTTTTTTCTCTATGAAAGTCAATTTAAATTTATTATTGCCAGCTGTTTCTTTCTGTGGTGTATTTTTTATGTGATAGGAGATCCTGATTGATTCAATTCCTTGCCCTGCAGAGGGGGAAGCATCAGGGCTGTCCCATTATGTTGGCTTGTGTGGCAAACTAACATCACACAAGATTTAAAACTGTAAGCAGAAAGAGCATGTGTTTGACCAGATTTGTCCAGTAGATTAATTACTACTCTCTGAAGTAGTAATTATTTATTGATTAATTGCACTAGTAAATGTGGTTAAGTTTACAGTTTGTCTCAGTTTTTTTCCTGGAGTCATAGACTCATCAAGGTTAGAAAAGACCTTCAAGATGAAGTCCAACCATTATCCCTACACTACTGTAACCACTAAACCACCACCCAGAGCGCCTCATCTACCCATTTTTTGCGCAGCACCAGGGATGGCAACTCCACCACCTCCTTGGGCTGCCTGTTCCAATCCTTCACTACTCTCAGTGAAGAAGTTTTTCCTCATACCAAATCTGGACCTCCAATGGTGCAATAGGAGATAATTTCCCCTTGTCCTATTGCTAGAGGCCAACACCGACCTCACTACAATCTCCTGTTCATCCTATTGTGTTTTACTTAAGTAAAAAGTAAGTTAGTTACTTTTTGTAAGTACAAAGCTACAGTTTTATTTGCTTGCCCCTGACACATCAGAGCATTATCTCACTGACTGCTGAACCCTCTTGCTCATGGAACGATGACTGCGCCATACAGACACAGTGATACGTTTAATCTTGAGTTTCGAGGACAATCAATAAATTCAAGTTAATCATTTCACCCTATGGCTAAACATTAATTATGCAGACTGCACTAGTGCCTTTTTTCTTAAGAAAAATTTGAATCTTACACATTACATGCTGGCAGGTCATTTTTGTGTGTGTGCTGCTGTAGGGCAAAGTTAAACTTGTGTGGCTGCAACAGTGCCTCTGGTTGTATGATGAGTTGCATGGGTTTAAGACAACGCTGCTGACAAAATAGATGGCTTGAAAATCAGATTCTTTTGTTGTTACAAAACAGCCAGGCTAGAATGAAATGGCAGCAGTTCAGGCACATGCTAGACAGACCATATGTTCCTTATGGTGAAATGAAGTGGTGGTGTATATCTGTATTGCTAAGCATAAGGACAACAGCTCCAGCTCCCAGAACTGCTGGCAGGAGTCATACATAGAAGGAATGTACTCTTCCTCTATCCTTTAAATCATTTAGGAGTGAAGCCAATGTCTGCTCCTGCCCATCTCATGCTAGAGCAAGATGTACTAGGAAGGCACACCTGATGTGAAGGAGTGGGCGTCATTAATATATTCAACTACATATGCAATCAAGTTGTAAAGTGGTCAGCTAAAGTCATCACAGAATGATGATTTCTGAAATAAAGGACCACAAAGGATCTGTTTGGTCAGAGTCTCATCCCTGCTCTCCCAAGAGTTAAATGAATTCTGATTAATTTATCAAATTCCATTTTGAGAGTTGTCATTTTCCTGCTAGAGTGGAAGGCTGCCCTAGAGTTTGGATTCTCTCCTCCCTTAAAGTCATCTTCTAAGTCTCACTGCAAATTCTAGATCTACTTTCTATATTTTGATGTCAGTTTGCATGTACTCCTTGAGCTCATCTTTTCCTCCCTGGTGCTTCTTTTGAAAAGGCTTTTTTAGAGAGCGTGCTGTCTTCTGCAGAGCTTGTAGTCAGCTAGAAGCATCACTTCTCTGTGATGTCTGGTAAACCTGTGTTTTAGGTGAGACCTCCTCTCTGTGAACCATTCTTGACACCTTGGAAGTGATACGAAGTTCAAGAAAAGCCTGGTCTTAGTAACATGTTTACGTTAACTCTAAACATGTCACTCTGGATTGGAACCATGTGGTTTCCCCCTGGGGTTCTCAAAAATATATTTTTAGACTATCACACGGATGGTGAAGGAATATAATAATGGGAATGATCAAATCATTTGTTGTGATTCTGCAGGAGATCTTTATTGAAGAAGAAATGAGGGAGTCCAGCGCAGGGCCACCAAGATGATGGAGTGGAACATCTTCCTTATGAGGACAGGCGGAGGGAGCTGGGTCTCTTCAGCTTGGAGAAGAGGAAACTGGGGGGTGACCTCATTAATGTCTATAAATATGTTAAGGGTGAGTGTCAGGAGGATGGATCCAGGCTCTTCTTGGTGTTGGCCAGTGATAGGACAAGGGGAAATGGTTCCAAGCTGGAACATAGAAAGTTCCATCTGAATATAAGGAGGAACCTTTTCACCATGAGGGTGACAGATCACGGGAACAGGCTGCCCAGAGAGGTTGCGGAGTTGCTTTCTCTGGAGACATTCAAGACCAATGTGGATGTTTTCCTTTGATCTAATCCAGGTGATCCTGCTTGGGCAGGGGGGTTGGACTGGATGATCTTTCGAGGTCCCGTCCAACTCCTGCCATTCTGTGATTCTGTGTGACTCTTCACTGAGGACATGTTAATACCAGCCTGTGGGCTTTTGCAGGAGTCTTGACTGAATGAAAGCACATCTCCTCGTAAGATGGTATCAGTTTGGATGCTAGCGAGCGGCGGCTAGTTTCTCACTTTTCTAGAGCTATAAAGTTTGCTCTAGAAGGTTGCTGGTGGTGGTTGGATAGGGGTGCAGTGTCAGAAACATGAACATACCAGTTAAGTCAGGTGTTTGAGTGCAGTGCAACTGAGGAATCTGTAAGGTGCATCGCCTGTGCTCCAGGTGAAACGCTGTCTGCTTGTGTTGCTGGACATTGAAAACTTGCTCTAGGAGGTGGAAACAGACCTCTGCTGTTTTGCTTGAATGTTGATATTGAAACTAATGGAAGGTTAATTTTAGTCTACTCTTAAAACTGCATTTTACTCTTTTTCCAATTTCAGTCTCTTGAAACCTAACTCCACAAATGTGTGTTTGACCTGGGGTACGAGTATCTTGGGTCTTGTCCAGTTTGAATAAGGAGCAGGTAATGTGCACTGGCAGAAATCAAGGTGAAAACCACATTCCCCATATCTTCTTTAGGCTAGAGATTCTTCAACATGTTAACTGTGGCTGATGCTTCTTCAGTGTTTCTTCTTGCTGTAGAGAAATGCTCAGTGAAGAGCAAATGTCGTGCTCTATCCGAGAGCCCCATTTCTGTGCTTCACTGCTGGCTACTCGGGGTGCCGTTATTGTTGTTAATTTGAGATTTTGAGGAGAAATACCCAATTGCTTTGTGGCTGGGAGGGAAATTTGAGATGAGGAATGGAGTTTGAGGAAAAGTGCTTGTTGAAGACTTAGCTGTTGACACATCAGAGCCTTTTAGTAGAAAAGGCAGTTGTTCCAGCATGCAAGTGGTGAGTGAGCCAAGTCATCCTCAGGTAGATTAGCTGGAAGGCTGTGGTTTTTTCTCCTCATCAAGTACAAAGCCCCAAATCTTTCAAAGGCATATGATTCCAGCTTCGCAATTTGCATGACCTTAACAAGTGACTGCACACCTGTGTTGGTAAATCTGCATAGGATCTCCAATAGTCATATAATCTCACCCTTTTCACAAATCCCACTGTGTTTTATGGGATGCCTTAACTAAATCAGATCGGGGATTAAAACAAATAAGCCCTGCTGTGACTCAGGCATGGGTAAGATGATGACAGCGCAGTCAAAAGCTGAAGCAAATTGCTCAGACTATGAGAAGTGCAGCTCTATGCCCTTCACCACACCCCCTCACCCTGCTGTCTCCATCTTTCTCTGCTTATTTCAGGATGTGTTGTTACTAGCTCGGGTGCTGTGCTCTGCATGCTGGGTAGCGAATGATGTGCGTGTCCACGTCAGAAGGTAGATCACGCATTTGCTTTGGCTTTGCTTTCTGACTTATGCACTTCTGGGTTTGGTTATGATGTAATTTGCTAAAAAGCAGGAGGGACAAAGCCATTAGCAAAGTCATTTCCTTCTTCCTTTATTTTCTTTTCATGAAATGCTTTCATGCTGTTAGGCTGAGCGTGGGCTCTGCATTGAACCTGCCTGAAATTGTGTGTTGTGCTAGCTTCCATCCAGGAAAGGAGAGAACAATTTAAACACGTTTCTGTGCAATGACAGCTGAAGAAATAAATGTGGGAACTGCTAAGCAAGTCCAGGAAGTGTGAGGGGGGTGTGGCTTAGTGGTTTGCTCAGTGCTGACAACAAATGAGGGACCAATTTCATCCTAGCACTGTGTGTCTCTGACAGAAGTAGTAGGAAGCCCACAGACTGAGAAGAAACTCATGCGTACCCCAAACTTTGTCACTGATGGGTCAACCAAGAGTGTGAGAGAAGTGCGGTGCTGCCAGAAGGAGGCTTGGCATGGTGAGAAATGGCTTTGTGTTGTGCTGTTTGACTTGTGCTCTGCACTGTATGTCAGTATGGATTTTGATGTCAGGTCTGCAGCTGGTAACAATCATGACAGTATAAAGACATATTGATGCAAATTTCCCTTGTAATCTTTAATTTTAAATCATACAGCAACTGTAGAGCCATTTGTGTTCATTAGAATGAGGCAAAAATCCTAAACACTTGGATAATTTCAGTAAAAAACCCAACACATCTTCAGATGAAGACGTAACATATGTCCAGCTGCAAACCACCCATCCCAATCACAGTAAGTAGCTCAGAATTTGACACTGCTAGCACCAAACGCTACAGCAGCGTTGGATTTAATGCCAGCTTGTCTTCTGTGCTTGCACTGGTGTAAATTTGGGTCATACCCAAAGAAATTATTGGGTTGGTGCTGGTGAAGAGATCAGTTGTCTCCACTGGAGAGTTTGGGGCTCTGGTTCAGAATTAAAATTCCCTTTCTAATAAGGGATGGTGTCCAGTTAGGATGGTTATTTATAAATCCCTTTATGTGCTGCAAATACAGTCGTGCTGTTTGGCATGAGCAAAATCCCTTTGGAGAAGCCCCACGGCAGGGGCAGCTGTAGCCAGGTGGATGTTGCAGACTTGGCTGGCACAGCAGTCTCAGCCAGGGGTGTGAAAAGGTGGGATCTCTTGCTAGCAGAGCCATGCTAGGAAAATCTCCCAAAACAATGCAATTGCAAAAAATGCAATTACAGCAGTGTAGCTTCTATATAGTTCTAGGGCGGCCTTCAGAAGTGTTGCCAAATACAGTGGTGATGCTGCTGTTAAGTTACATCCAGAGTAGGGATGCCCTGCTGGCTGCACAGGCTGAAATAGTTACTCCAGCAAAAGATCTTATTAGTATAAATGAAATACAAACCTTTAAGACCCGAATTCTTTATCACAGCAGTTAATAATTAACATGCTTTAGGCAAAAGGGGGATCTAGGTTTTCAGCAAACTGTGGGAGACAGGTTAAGGCTGCCAAAATCAGGCTGTGTCACAGCACTTGTGAAGCTGTAATTAGTAACCCCTTGCTAGCACAACATGGAGGCAAAATAGGTTTTAAAAATATATATTTTAATTGTAAGCCAGTCCATTTTTTAAATTTTTTTTTTAATGGCGGTTGTTGTCAAGTTACCAAAATATGTGATGTGTAATACCACAGAAAGTAGAATAATTAACAGGGATTTAAAAGCATAACACAGTGTTTGGTTTTGAGTGATGAAGGAGCAGCTAATATTGCATCTCATCTGGCTATAGATGCTTACCCTGCACCCTGACTTCCAGAGTTTTAGGAGCTTGTCTGTGAACCCCATTCCAAAACCACATACCTCCATGGGAACAGCAAACACTTCATATCTAACAGAGTTCTTTTCTCCATCCCCATCTTTATTTATGGAACATTTCTCCTAGTGTGGAAAAAAAGTACTGGTGATCTTTTCCTAGTTAAAAATAAATAGGGTTCGAGAAATGAATAATAAACAGGACTAAGAATAATAATATTAAATAAGCAAGCTGTTCTCTTAGAGAAAAAGAAGAAAATCTAACTTTTTGTAGTGTTTTGCTTTATTTTAGCAACATGATTTGCAGTTAATGCTTCCAGCACAGAGATTCTTAGAGAGTTATAACTCTTCTGCTCTATAATTTGCAGCAGTTTTGGACAACCTGGGCGCTGATACTGATGGCAGAATGGGGAAAGTGAGACAGATTTGTTCTTAAGTGTACACTAGCAGTAATCTCTGGTTTATGTGTGCCTGGAAGGATTCACATCCCTCCCTTCAAGTATGGTCTCCATGTGTCTGGGATTTGTTATATTACTGTCAGTGCAGCATAAATCTTTATCACATAGGTCGTAAGGATTCTTACTATTCAGCGAGGGCTTGTATCTGATGACTGTAGCCATTTACTAGTAAAGCTTAAAAGAGGCTTCTACTGAAACTTGCAATAAAGCAACCTCTGAATTTTTAATATCTTTTATTGTGTAAGTTAGGGTTTGGTTTTTTTTTTAATTCACACTGACTTCTTAAGGCATCTCCCCAAATTGAGACATTGAAGAGAAAAATTTCACAGAATCACAGAAGGTTAAGGACTGGAAGGGACCTCCAGAGATCATCCAGTCCAACTCCCCTGCCTGAGCAGGTTTTCAAAAGAGAGAGGGGCAAAAACCTCTAGAGCTAAAAGGCAAGAGAAAAAAGTTTCTGTATGTGTGTCTGCAGTGGGGGTGAGAACTAATGAAGCAAAGTACCACCAGGAAAACCGTAGCAGTCAATGTTGCAGGGAAGAGCTGTGGTGGAACAGCTGGTTCTCGTAGGGAAATTAGGAAACCTTGAGGCTCTGTTGCTCTGCAACACATCTGGGACACTGATGCCCCTTTTAATGACATGAATGCAAAAGGAAGGAAAATGAGCCTCAGCAGTTAGTTTTAGTCTAATACAGTAAAAAAAATCCAGCAGTGTGGGGAGTGTTCTCCAATATCATCCAGGAAAAGCAGACAAAAGTGAACTTTTTCAAGACAGACTCCCACAGATCATCCATTCTGTGTCCAAATTGTTCCTAGGAAAGCACCCCAGATAACATTTATGGTAGGCAGGAGCAAGATTATGAGCTCTTGCAGAGTCAAAACCTATGACACCTGTGCTGTGCTTTGGAAAGAATCTTCTCTAGTATTTCTAGCACACATCCTTTCAGGAGATAATTTTTGTGGGAAAATGAATTTGGATTTTTCCCTTCAGGTTAGTTCTGTTTGCTATTATGGGGTCTCTTGTGAAAGCCAATGGAAAGTGATTTTGAAATCATTTGATATGGGGCACCCACTATGGTTTGGCACCTGTTTCATTGCTGATCAGCTTGTCTGTGAACTGATTTGCATGCTTATCACAGGAGACTTCCATACAGAACAAGCAGACTTCCAGAGAGTCATCCTTACACTCTAAAAAACAAGTTCTGATTATGTCCACTGGGCTTTGTAGAAGGTGTTCCAACTCCATACCTGTATTGTGGAAAGGGCTTTAATAATTGAAAACTCCAGATTCACCTGAATTTACCACTGGGTCAATGTGGTTGTGATGTTACACTCAGTAAGCCCTGGAGAAAAGAATGCAATTTGGACAGCTATTACGTGATTTGGCCTGCATCACAAATATGGCTTTAGTTCACACTTTAGTCATAAACAACTGAAAATGTCTAAATGTACAATGTTGAATTGGTTTCCTTCCTGGCATGAAAAAGCAACTGATCATCCCCTTGCCCCCAGGCAGTGCTGCTCTCTAGGGGAGCAAACTTGGGAACTTAGCCCTCCAGAGGAGAGCAACATCTTGATAGCCAAGTGAGTTTTACTAGTTCAAATAATTGTACAAGTTGCAGATCTCTTTACTTGTTATTGAAGTCCTAGATGGCAGCCTAGTAATTCCTCTTGTCACCAAACAGTCCTTCCTCTCTTCTTGATGGGGGGACTTAAAAACCAGGTTCACTGTAAAAATGTATAGCACAGAATTGTAACTAGCTACTTGGAACAGTCAGGAGAGTTTTATGTGAGGATGAGAAGATGAGAAATTTTACTGCATCAAGCAAAAGAAGATACAGGATCTAAAATTAGTAGCAGGAGGAGCTTTTCTAAAAGAACTTCCACAGCTTCTGCTGATCTGGGATGATAAAAAAACCTGACCAGCTCACCTGGAAATGGAAAGCACCCCTAAAGAAAGTTCAGGAGGTCATTTCAGTTTACAGACTTTCAAGGTACAAGATCTGTCCAGATGTTTGAGCTATTCTTGCAGCACTTGGAAGTATACTTGGAATACTTGGTGTATTTTCTTAAGAGGTATAACATAGTCCTGAGTTACTGCAGTTTGAGGAACTGTGTTGTTCTCATTACCCTGAGAAATGGATAAAGCAAATCAGAGACAGACATGGCACAGCCACATCTCTGAAAAGCCCCTGATGGTTCAGTCATAATATTCAGTAACCTTGTTAGAATTGTTCTTTTGGCCTCCTCCTTGGAGGGCTGTTCCTGGTGCATTGTAACTCACCTAACAGACTGCAGTCGTTTGAAAGCATCGGCTGTGGCTGTGCAGGCTGAATAGAAAACCCATTTTTGAGGTCTTTGTTAGCTTTTCTAAGTTTGCATTAAACAAACTATTCTCCTATGTGTTCACAGTCACTACTGCAGCCCTGCTTCCAAACTTTGCCCTCAAAGTCGCTGAAGCGGGATGCCAGGCTTCGACTTCATCAGGTTATGGCAGCAGGATAGGCTGTAGCAGAATAAACATACACCACTTTTTACACCACCCAAGTGCAAGCCATTTGCTATGATTGTTATGCCCTGGGAGGAGTATGATGGTGGGCAGAATACCAGGGTGGATGAAAATCTGCAGCCTTGATGACCTGCATCTCTCATCATGTAAGCAGGTCTTTTGCCAAGGCAAAACAGTGCAGAAGACTCTAGCATAGGACAACAGCAATCTGGTATTAACTGTCTTTGAATTTTCCCAACTCTCACTCTATTTTTTTTTTTACTTGTAAGGGACCTTAAAGGTCATCTATTTCCAACACCATCCCTCACTCCCCCCACCCCAGGCTTTTGAACACGAGGCTCTATATGTCTATAGAGGACCTTGTCTGCTCAGTCCTTCATAAAAAGCCTGTATCCTTACATCCCAAAATTCCAGTCATAGGAATCATCCCACCACATCTCTGTGAGACCAGTAAAGTCATAGCCCTGTAGATGTGTGTGCATCTTCAGCTCCTGTTGTTTGTTCCCCCTGCTGTATGTGTTTGCACAGAGACCTTTAAGTTTGGCTTGTGACGAAGGTGACTGACTGGCCAGAATTCCTTTGTGCTGCACTTAAAGTGCTCTTCTGCTGACCTGGGTTCCTTCTCCAGGCTCTGGCATCAGACTGGTAGGAGTGGGATGGATTGAGGTTCTCCTTTCCTGGTAAATTCAGTTTAAAGCCCTCTACACCAGCTAGACAAGGCTATGACCAAAGATGCCCTTCCCTGTCTTAGACATATGTACCCAAACAGCCCAGGTTTCTCAAAGCAAGTCCCATGGTCTTAAGTGACCAAACTCCTGGCTGTGGCATCAGCTGTGAGATGATTTATTGAGTTGCCTTATTTAACTGGCCCTTTCATACCCCTTCCCTTTAACTGGGAGGATTGGTGAAAAAACTACCTGTGCTCCAGAGTCCCTTACTCATAGCCCCAGGGCTCTGTAATCCTTGATACTCCTCAGTCAGCTCCTGGCTGTAACACTGATGGCCACATGTAACAGCAGCAGATAACAGAGGACTCCAGAAGACTTGCTAGTCTCTCAATGACACCCTTGATCCAAGCCCCGGGTGGCAGCACACCTCTAGAGACAGCATGAGGTTGGCTGTACCTCTCAGAAGAGAGTTGCCTACTGTTACCACCCTTCACCTTTTCTTAGTTGTGCTGGTTGTTACACAGGGAGCAGATGGGGCTGCCTCACTCTGCTCCAGCATCTCTCCTGTTGTGGCAAGTCTGTTCTTTAGTCTGCAGAGTGGTGAAGAGATTCTTCAAGGGGAACTCAGGCTTTGAGGGAAAATTTCCCTCAAAGCTAGACTTTGCTGTCTCAAGCTTCCATTCTTCTGCATTATTGCTGTGTGTGCTGGTGGGGGAGGTTTTGGCTGTTTGACTGTGGGTCCACTGCAGACTGCACTTGAAACCAGCTATCTAACTCCTTCTCAGCCTCTCTGGTTAACCTCCCTCCTTGGTTTCCCACAACAGAAGGTTCATATGACTGGCATTTTGCTGTGTCTTCTCCTGATCCTAAAAGAAATTATAAGTCACATACAGCAACCAATTTACTTCCTGACCTGAAAGGCAGCATGAATTACCACCCCGGAACAGCAGCCTTTAAAGTAGTTCAGTTTCAAGCTCAGACTTTCTGATCCAAAGCTTTTGGAAGTGAGACACACTTGCCTCTACAGGCAGCAAAGCCTGGAAGGACCCAAAGAGATTAGGAGCTGCTCCTTGTCTCTCTCAGCTTAATGTTGTAAGTACAGTTGCAAAGAGATGGCACATAAGGTAGTTTGGGGTATTTGGGTCTTCATTTCTCCCCAGTCCCTTCTAGTTTATCTGTGCTGAACCTGTAACAACCTGTCTGGATAACAAACATCTCCAGAGCAAAGAGTGAGCGTCTGTCAAGTGAGATAGGTGTCTAAGTACACCATCAGTGGTACCCAAATGGCAATGGTGCCTCTGCTGTCATGCTGTCTGCCTCTTTGAGGGAGGCTGTGGCCCCCATAGCACAGTTTGGGGACCCTCCTGCAGGTAATACATTTTCCTAGAAAGAAAGTTGGTTTGCACGTAGTATTAAATCCCAACCTGAAATGACAAGCATGTCCTCAAAATATGGAGTCCTCAGATTATCTAGAGAGCTCTTTCTGCCTCGCAAGCCTGCCCAGTATCTAAATGCTGCAGAGGGCTACAGCTATGCTAGAAGATCAAATTCCCCAAGGTCCCTAGTGCTGTGCATGCACTGTATCCTAAATTACATTGTATCTGTGTTTAGTGCAGATTTTTTGCAATTCTTTTTCTCAAAACTAATTTGTTTAAAAATAAAGGGAAGAGGGAGAAATGCAAGGTTTCCATTTGAAAACCAGGTCTGGTGAAGGTGTTGTTTGCTGGAATGTAGGAGATGAATATTCTGTTCTCAGCCAGTTTGTTTTGGCGTCTGGGAGGACACTAGTTGCAAGTCCTCACCCGGTTGCTAAGCTTCTTTTCACGTTCCTTAGTCTAATCCAGCATCTCTTCCTCATATTTGTCTCACTTGCTCTTGGTACATCAACAGTTTTTTTCTTTCTCTCGGAATGTTTAGCAGTTATTCAAGAAGAAAGAAAAAAATCTTTGATTATCTTCTCCAGGAAAAAAAACCCAGTAAACACGCCTTTATAACATTTTTATACTGATATCTGACCTTAGCAAGAGCAAATAGAAACATAGTTGACAGTCACCAGGACCCTGATAAAGGGTAACATTCTTAAATGCCTTCTGAATTTTTAGCTTTTGATTGTAATGTGCCACTGGACTTGTAGCACATTAACATAAACCTTAAATTAAGGGTGGGTTTTATTTTTTATTTTGTGTGTGTGTGTACTGGACCACTACCTCTTGGTAGCTGCTCTGCCTTTTTGGTGCCAGGAAGAAACAGGTTCTCAGCAGACTGAATTAACCATCTCTTACAAAACCTGTTTCTTTTGCATATACTGTTGCTGGTCAACAATCCAGGTTGTCTCTGCCTTTCATTGGCGTTGCCCATGCATGCGTATGTAAATGGTATGGCAATGCCCATTGAATAGACAGTCTCTCAGTGCCCTATTGTGTTTGCACATGCATGCATAAGAATGCTGCATTTTAATACGTAAAGGCTCTTGTTGTGTGCTCTGTGATGAAGTTTGCAGGAGTAAGCAAGCTTCCCGGAGCCGAGCGTTCCATCTCATGCTGCCAGCGACCCTGTCTCAGTGTTTATCTGCACTGGGCAAAGAGGTTTGGCTTCCCAGGCCAAATACTCCTGTTTCACACGATGGGATTTCTGTGGTAAAAAGAATCTGCCCTCTTTCATGGACTTTTCTACTTTTTGTTGTTTTAAAAAAGTCTTTCTCACTTAAACCCATCCTTTAATTTCTATAGAAAGTATTGTTCAGGCTGGACAAAATGACACCAATCTGTGTAGCAGTGTCTGCAGGATAGGTCTCAGTCACACCCAGAACCACAAAAAATTAAATTCTTTTCAAATCTTACTGCATTTCCAGATACCTTTTCTGTGGAGGGAACAAGACCAGGTTCTTTGAGATTAAACAGCACACAGTCAAATGATTAATAAGTCTATCATAGTGTATAGTGCAGTGGAAACATGGTTAATAATGTTGATGGGACTCTTAATGTGGATTTTGTGTAGGAAAAGAGATGGGTGATGCTTAGGAGTGTGAACCGGTAATTAAAAGCTACGTAACATAAACATGCTTGCACATATATTAAAAATCTGTAGTGGAGAACATCAGTGATGGAAATAACCAACACTGTAAGAGGATGCTGAATAACAAGTTTATAGCTTCCCATGGATGTGCTTTGGCTGTGAAGTAAATGATTTCTCCCTCCTATCATGGTCTAGAGGCAGCTGTGGAGTGGTGGTGACCTTCCTTGTTTGCGGGATTGTGCGAGGTGTTATCAGTGGACAATTACATCAGTGCTGCCTCATTCAGCCCAGATTTTACTCAAATTCCAGTTTAAGTACTGGTCACAACAGAGGGAAGCGTTTTACTGCATTGCTTGACCTGAAGAATCTTCCTAGGCATCCCCCAGTTTTCCTCATGGTTCCCTGGCTATGCTGACCTCTCTGGAGGAGTGTGTGCTGATGTCTTCTCAAGTCAGTGGGCATCTATTTATCAAATGATTATCAAAGCAAACCCTCAGCTCAGGCTATTGCAGTGCTTTCCATAGCCAGTGGAGACACATTAACTTGTGATCTGGCAGGTTTTGGGTACCATCTGCCCAGCTAGGCTGTCAGAAAGCGCAGCTCGGTAACCCAGCCTGTAATGTTTGAGGCTATAGCATGGCTGAATATGAGCAGAACACAGAGGTTGCTTCTCCATTCTCAGCTCTTGTTCTAAAGAAGTCTTTCACGAGGCTTCCAGCTGGCATAGAATAATCTAAGAAAACAAAGTAAGTAGAGCAGGGAGTGGTGATGACTACCACCATTTCCTCCCATCAGCCTTACAATTGGATGAAGGCACTGCTCCTGGAGGGAAACAACCAGGTAAATCCTGGGCTTTGCTGGTGATGGCAATATAAAGTCCCAAGTAGTGCCATGGGTGGATACACAAGCTGACAGGTAACACTTGACTAAACTTGAACTAAAGTCTAGTTTAAAAGTGAAAGTGGCCATGACCATTCATTGGTCTTCTCTCTGTAATAGAAGCCTTGAAACCATTTGGGTTAGAAGTGCTCAGAAAATTAGACTTAATCTGCCTGTAGATTTGGGGGGAGGAAGATCAACGGCTTTGATTACTTCTCTGCTTTTAGCTCCACAATCCTGCATTATGCATTATTCGTGGCATCGGTGTGTGGCACTGCTGGCATTTGTCATTGCCGGTTTCATTACGTGCAAAAGTTCAAAGCCCTTTTGTAGACATTACATGAAAGAGTGAATGTGTAATTAACAGTTTACCAGTGAAACCAGCGCTTACTTGGCCTATCATAACAGGAATCTGTTCTTCTCTAATAGCATTTTCAGTTCATCGCACACACCGTGTCTCCTTGGGATATGAGTAATAACCTTGCCTTTCTTGAGTCAGATTCAAATGGCGCTTTTTTTCCTCCCTTATTGCTCTAAAAGGAGTCTGAACACTGTTGTTTGTGGTAATTTAAACTACCCCTGTTCAGATATTGCTGGCCTCTGCTGGTACATAAACCTCTGCAACATCGGGCTTTCATTAGCCATGAGTATGAGAATTAAAGCTCTGAATGTGGTTATCCTGATACATCTCTGGACTGTGTCCACTGAGATCCACAGCCTGACTGCAGATGTTGCGTTTTACCTGGGGTGATGGAGGGAACGTTTTGGGAAATGAGTCGAGGCAATGGGTACCCTGCAAGGAAGGCCCCTGGATTTATGTGTAAATAAGAGAGGATTTTGGCTCCGCAGTACCAAATGATACTCAGGGGATGGTGCTTTCATTGCATTTATTTTAAGAAAAATACGCTGTTGGAGCAGGAGCAATTTAACTCTTATTATACTTGTTCCTTTGTGGCTCACTGAAATATTCCGTGCTGGAATATTATTCAGAGCTTTCTTATCTCTGTATAAAGCTCTTCATTTATTTAAAGTTTATTAGGCTAAAACGTGAAGTATGAAAGAAATCATTATAAGAAGTGCTTTCTGTATTTCAGAGTTCACCCACCCTTTGAAACAAACTAAAAACATTTCCCTTTTCCCTGCTCCTTTTTCTTTAGCTCCGCGCTCACCCTTCCAACGCGGTGCTTGGATACCCAGCTTCTGTTTACAGCTCTTTGCAGGAACAGTAGGGGAATAGAGAGAAAACAATGTGTACATATCTTGTACACATTCTCAGGCATGGCACCACCATGGTGCCATGCCTGAGAATCTTTCTGGAGCCATTATAGTCTGGTTCAGGGATGGAGCAGGGAGATGTGGACTAAAACAGCCCACAAGGAGCACAGACATACTTCACAGGAGTCTTTCCTCCCCTCAGCTTCTTGTTTCTGCAAGCTCAGCAGTAAAGGAAGCAAGAACAGGGAAATGTAAATGTCTGATTTTGAAAACATTCCGGGTATACTGTCTTCTAGCCTGTGCCATGGCTGTACCAGAAGGCAAAGCTTCCCTGGAGTATTTGCAGAAGTTATTCAAAAGCTTTGTTTCACCCACCCGTCTCATTTGGAATTTTAATGTTGTCTAAAAAAGAGGATTTTCACTACTAATAAAAATGTTTCAGTCAAAAGCCTTTAGAGCAGAAAATCTTTTTGTTGTTTGAATTAAAACCAAACCATTTCTGCTTCAGAAACCCCTTCCTCCTCGCCTCACTTGAAGTGTCTGTGGAAAATAATTTGCAGGTTTTTTTTGTCCAGTGGGTTTTTTTCATCACCTAAGCTAGTGTACTAGACTCTTAGGAATATTCCAGTTTTGTTGAAATATCTTACCAAACGAAGGCTTCCCTAATGTGTGATTTCATCTCATTACCTCCACACACCATAACCTCAGCAGTACTCAAAAGCCATTCACTGTACCGAAACCCGACTGAACCCTGCCGAAACTCCCCCAACACAGTGGGTGAATTTGCCCACAAAATCCCCAAGGCAATTTAGCAAACCTCATTTGCAGGAGGGGTCGGGTGAGGAATTGTTGCTGTTCTGTGTAGTCTCATTCGATTTTCCAGGTGAGAAGGGACTGTGTAGGTCCTGCTGTTCTGCAGCAGGATTTTCGGTGCATTGCAGAGATCAGGCGTGTGAAGGTCACACACATACCGCTTCAGCCGAGTGGTTTTTACCTCTGGAAACAAGAACTTCTCAAAGAAGGCACAGTTGTTATTGCTACTTATACTTATGCCTTGAAAGAGCTGCCATTATGTAGTAAATTACAGTGTTTATGTATGGGCTTGGGACCTTGAGCAAAAATAGAGAGTTTTCTTAATCCTGTTTGTCAGAAGCTAAGATTAAGTGTAGGTGATCCGCTGAAAGAAAAATTGAGAGTGTCTGGATTTGATCCTAGCCTGACAGAAGTGCTAAACTAAAGGTGAAGCTATTCACTCTTAAAGCTGAGCCAGCAATTCTCTTGGAAACCATTATGGCTGATGATAAATTCTATAGAAACCCTTTATGTATGAAAATACCATATGCACGACATCCAGAGAGATATAAATGAAGCCAAGCAGAATTCCTAGACATTTCTGGCACTGTTGCACAGAGAAGCCTTTGTGGTGTTGTGAATAAAGAAGTATTTAACCCCTGGCAAAAGCAGTTTGTGAGTACTGTACACTTCAGAGTAGAGGATGGCTTTACAACGTGGCAAAGGAAGAAACCATGAAATTTCACCCACTGCAACCCCAGGTATTCTCCAGGGCTCCAGTAGTAAACTTGAGACTCCTGAAGCATCTGGTGCATTGTAGGAACATTAGGCCATTGCTAGGAACAAGCTTCTGTAGATGTGGAGCCTGGGCTTGGGAGGCACAGCTCAAAGAATGAATGCAGCTATATTAATTGTGTCTGTTAGCATGGGAAAGGGGGGGTGAGGATTAGACTACATGAGTCCTAGGTAACTGGGCTGAAGATCAGGTCAGGTCGCTGTTGTTAGTAGTAGGGACTACTAACAATTGGGACTGCTTTTGTGTACGTGCAAAATATTGTGTGTTTCTTGTAAGATAAGGAAACTCCAAGAAAAATGTGGCATATGCACCAGCTCATTGTGCCTAATGTTTAAAGCAGCCCTGCACTGGTATTCCTTCCCTTTAATACAGCTCATCAGGAAACAGCCATGAGCTAGCCATTTTATTCCAGGGCAAAAAATAAGAGATGAAAAGGAGGCCAGACTTTTGTAGAGGTTTTTCGGTGTAGGAAGCTTTCAAAACCAGCATTGCTTAGATGTCTCTGAGCTGTTGCAGGCTGCTCAGTCTGAAGTGAAGGAAGAAGCTGCTTAGGATTAGTTCTAGTTCAGGGTGGTTTTTGTAATGTCTGATGGATCTTCAAAATTTTATAGTGTCTGTCTCAGGGTTCAAATTTGTGCTTGATGTGTAGGAAGAGCTTGGATGGTGAAATGAGGCTTCAAAGGTGACAAGTGTGTTGAGAACTTTAAAGCCATTTGAAGCAGCAGTAGAAGCACAGAAGTCTTCTGCTCAAAGCCTTTGAGAAACTGAACAGGAAAAGGTACACAAACAAGTATTTATTAAGAGTTTACAACTGAAATTCACACTCTATAATAAAAGAAAAATATGTTGCTTGCTTATAGCTGAAACTGTTAAAGCCTTATGGTCAGCAAATGCTGAAATGCAGTTTATTTTATTGCCTCTGGAAGTGATCACTGTGAGAAGTCACTGTGATCAGCAATATGTAGCCTTGCTCCCAGCAGGAGAGGGAAACGCTTTTTCTGCTTTGAAAAATTCAAGACTTTATTTCTAAACAAGTTATTGTTTATCTATCACTATGCAGGAGTCAAAATTTGGCTATAACTTGCTCTGAAAAAGCCCTGGATGAATTTTCCGTGATGCTTTAAAACTTTTTTTCCTTTCCAAGAAAAATCTAGTTGTGAACAAAAGTGGAACAATACAGACAGGCCATA
This sequence comes from Heliornis fulica, assembly GCA_013399135.1. Classification (NCBI taxonomy): domain Eukaryota; kingdom Metazoa; phylum Chordata; class Aves; order Gruiformes; family Heliornithidae; genus Heliornis; species Heliornis fulica. Next base: position 206,357 of record VXBZ01009092.1, read on the forward strand.
TGTACTGCTGCTGCCAAAATAGTTCCCTGATCTAGCCTGGGAGAGGAGCAGAAGGGCAAAAGCAGGTTAAAATTCACAGACCTATCAGCCAGGCCTGGATCACTGCTCTTCCATACAGAGTAGTGCCCTCGCCACCATTTCTGCTCTGCTGTCGCTGTTTCTTTCTGCCAAGTGTAGAAACAGACCCGTCCTCACTCAATAGGTACTGGGGATGGATGTATTAGGCAAACTGTAGTGCTAACATGTCTGCTCTGACATGTACAACCTTTGAACTGGGACTTTCTTCTAGAAAATGTGATGATCTGCCCTGTGCCCCAGCTATCCACACCTTAAAAGTCAAGCTAAAAAATTTCCAAACAAAATCAAACTCATAAATAAACCTCTCTCATGAAATGCCACTCCAAGCATGGTTCCTACCCAGCAAAGAAGGCCACTGCTGTCATTCTTTAGTGGGCACTGACACAATTTGAATGACACTTTTCTATTTAATTCTCTGTCTTTCTGTTGCTGGGCCACAAAGATGATCAAAGGGCTGGAGTCCCTCTCATATGAAGACAGGCTGAAAGAGTTGGACTTGTTCAGCCTGGAGAAGGTTCCAAGAAGATCTTATATCAACCTTCCAGTACCTGAAGGGGCCTACATGAAGGGCTGTTTACAAGGGCCTGGAGTGACAGGACAAGGGGTAATGGCTTTAAGCTGAAAGATGGTAGAGATAGGTTATCAAATGGAAGAAACTCTTGCCTGTGAGGGCAATGAGGCCCTGCCACAGGCTGCCCAGAGAAGCTGTGGCTGCCCCCTCCCTGGTAATGTTCAAGGCCAGGCTGGATGGGGCTTTGGGCAGCCTGGTCTAGTGGAGGGTGTCCCTGCCCATGACAGGACATTGGAGCTGGATGATCTTTAAGGTACCTTCCAACCCCAAACCATTCCATGTTGTCATTCTATGATTATCTGTGGCTCTGCTCTTGCCCATCTCCAATTTATTTTGTGGGTTTGAGAACTGCAGTAGTTAATGCTGAATGCATCCAAGGACAATAACAATTACAAACCCTTTCAGTAAATCCTTCTGGAATTATTACAGTGCCTGAGAAAGGTCCAGAGCAGACAGGATCAGCACCCAAAGTCTCTTCCTTCCATACTTGTGTAGGAAGCTTAACCATGGCAAGGTTCCCCTTAGTTTAGTGTGGTGTTCCTTTGCATGGGGCTGGCTCAATAGGGCATGGCCAGAGCCTGATGAACCTGGCCTCTGTTCCTGGTTCTGCTGGTGAGCTTCTAGCCAGGGGCCCTACTCACCCATGCCTTGTCTTCCTCTGCGGAATGGGAGCAGTGCTACTATCTGTCATGGCACGCCTTTGAAACGCGCTCTGAAGGGAAAAGGAGAGTGGCCAGTCAGTTATTCCAGACTCATAGGCAGTTTGTGTATGGTCATACTGCTATCTCATTAGTGTTACTCAGCCCTTGGACCATTTATAGCTCAAAGAAAGTCTGTCTCTGGCCATGCTGTATAATTCATACCATTTTCCGTGCTACTGGTCAGTAAGTGTATTTGTGTTGTAGCATGGGCACGCCTGGCCACACTGAACTCTGTGAATGAAGTTGTTGCTTTTTGGTTACCTTAGAGATACGTGCTGAAATACCCTTTAAATGATAGGATAATGTTAAAATTAATCTTCTAGCTTGCTTCAGTGTAAAACTTGATTAGCTGGTAGTCAAGTAGCAGAGAGGTGCAAGGAAGAACTACTTCTGAATATTGCTATTAATTATGCATTGTCATTTATAAATAATTGATACTGCTTTTTCAGATGGGTACAGGGGCTGCATCTAGTTAAACGTGCCTGAGAAAATGAGCTCCACAAGGAGGGTTTGAAATTGGCAGGAGTTACGCTTGGGGATCAGCAGGGACTAGAGTCCCACAGTTTGTTGTATCTGACAGTGAAGCTATTGTGGGGCAGGAAGGGAAGGAAGGGGAAACACAACTGCAGCTGGCATTTTCCCCTCTGTGCTCCACTGCCTGCCTCACAGATAAGCTGGGGAGCTCTCTTGAGCTGGCACAGCTACTGCAGAAGTAAGCAGTGGGTGCAGCAGCAACCCCAGGCTTGCTCCATGGTGGTGAGTTTCATGAGCTGCCACAGCAACAGCTGAGCTGAGCAAGAGGGACTGAGGACTGCTGTGTGCCAGGGAAAGGCAGCCAGCACTGATGGACTGAAAAGGGTAACCCTGGTGTTTTAGTTAATGCTGAGTTATGGCACCAACTTTATCACATGTGTTGATTGTGGTTTCTTTTTGTGTGACCCTTCTGGACTGTGGGGAGAGCATAAGCCAAAATCTGATTTATGAGCACTGTCCACTCCTACTCTCTCAGGGTCTGGATGGAAAGAGCCTGCATCTTAGCCATCATGGAGGTGATGCCTCTAGAGCTCATTGCCTTCTGCATCCATTTCAACATTGCTATTAGCAGCCAGAAGATTTGCTTGGGAGGCTGAGATATATTAAAATCAAGGCTACTTTAGTAACTTGAAATTGTAAGGCTGAGAATATACCTGGAAAGGTATACCCAGGGGTGTTCCTATTGTCTCTTTCTATCAAAATAGTACCCAGGGAATCCCGCTGAGGCACCAAATTCTACATCCCAAGCAGTTTCTCATGATCTTTTGTTTTGGGTGGTAACTTTTAACCATGTTTTGGTTAAAGTTCCTTAACAGTTCGAGTTACCTGTTTCTTTCAAGATAATTAATGGCTTTGAGACTCTATCTTAAATGCATGACAACTCTTAAAGCCCCTCTTCCTCTGAAAGGTTCAATGGTTTTTAACAATACAGAATCCTAGGAGAGGTCACTGTGGACTCCACTAATCATATATATCAAATATTCAACATCCTCTCTTCCTGGAAAGACCTGTCTAGAGCATACTTCAAGTTAAGACTAGATAAATAATGAGGACATTGCTTCTATTTTTCAGGAGTCAATATAATAATGTGTCAAAAGATAAATATGCTCTCTATAAAAATTTTTATTGCTTGTGCTACAGGGGATTTATTACTTCACAAATAATAATATTTAACAGAGGTATATGCTATTTTATAATTGCATTAAGTGAAATAAAATGGTCGTGCAATGAAGACAGTTTTTTGTTGTGGTACAAGACAGCTGTGCCCCAAGAAGATTCAAGGGCACACTATTATAAGAAGATATCAATTAATGCACGTACCACTACCAGAGGGGGGATCAGAGGCAGGAAACATATTGCAAATAACAGTTCAAGGCATACACAGTCTAATTCCAGACAGGACTCGAAGAAGATAGCCTAGAATACAGATGTTATTTCTGGTTATATCCTTTCAAGGAACTATGGAGATGTTTTCATGAGTTCTCGCAGTGCATTGTTACTCAAGTGAAAACTCCCATTCTATACCATAGCATTTTTTAATGCCAAAAAAGTGGTCATGTGGCCTTTATAGTTTGTGCTATAAAAACTTCAGCTTGTCTGCAACATTTTCCCTCTATGGACCACTCTGGCATCCCTTGAGGAAATGCATTGTGGATATATGATGATTCACAAACCTCTAACTGAGGACTGCTGCTATAGACAATGGTGTCTTTCTTGTGTTTATCTGTTATGGGTAATGATTTTGGAGGTAGCTGGGACAGAGAACAACAGCAGAAAAAAACAAAACCTAAAAAAAAGATAGCCTGTATTTTGAAATATTTGTAGCAAATTTGGTTTCAGCATTAAAAAGAGGATTTTATTATTTTTTTAATTAATAAGAACCCTGCAGACATTTTTCTCTAATTGGAAGCTGCAAATAACTGAGCAAGAAAAGAACAAAATAAAGAGCTATAATAGAGAGCCAAAAGTGTGGGTGGGCCTTCCACAGAGCTGAAGAAATGAAGGGAAAAAAAAAGAGAAATTATACTATCTCTGAGGGATTTTCTTCCAAAACACTTTTGTGAGTTGGGAATTCAGCTACCGGCAGTTGAGGAGCCAATAACCTGAATGAGAGGCATACTGGGAAAAAAATACATCAATGGCTCTACTGGCACAGGATTGTTTTCTTCCTGCTGGCTCCTTCAGAGCGTGAACTCTGTAGTTTGGAGTTTTGTGGTGGGTTTTGTTTACCTGATGTCCCATAATTTGCAACTCATTTTAGAGTTAGCAGTAAGGTTCATGTTGGTGTGGGGCCATGCAGTGCCTGTCTGTACAGGCTCTTAAGGGCCGTCGATTCACTGACATTGTTGATAAAATTGAACAAATAGAAGGGATCAGCAGGACCCATCCAAAATATGATGCTCTCCAGAGAGGCTCTCTAGATGGTTGGATTGTGGTTACTTCAGTTATTACTACATTTTTACTCCATTGTTTTCCTGTCTAGGAGAGCTATGCTTTTAAAAGCAGTTATCAAGCGTCTTTTAGATGTCATATTACATGTCAGAGATTTTAAGATGTGCAGTAATAAAGACCAATAAAACTGCAGTTTTATTGCTTAAGCGCTGAGGTTGTGGTTTGATCAGATTAGCATTATACTGTCCTTCTCTTTAAAACACTGACAAGTATGACTGCAGTAGCATATATCCCAACTGGGTTGTATCCCAGAGATCAGGACACAGCCTCCAATATTTTTTGCAGAATAGTTTGAACCAGCTTCTTTTAGTGTAATGTTTTATGTATGGGTCTCTGGTAGATACATAGCTTAAGGCTAAGCTTTTCCTGCTGAAGCTGGTCCTTTAAATAAGTATTTTGAAGGTGCTGAGTTGCTCCAGGGACCCCCTGCACATGATGTGAAGTGGTGGCATTCAGCTGAACTGATAGCACTAGAGGAATTCTGTAAGTGTGTTTGTCTAAGTTTCCCTAGTGCTGATCTTTCCTAACACGTCCAGATTTTAAAATCTTGACTCATATTTATTTTCTAATCTCCAAGAGTTAATTGCTTCCTTGTGGAAATCCCAGAACAAAATGTACTCCCAACATTGTCCTCGGAGAGAGGCAGAATAGACATTTCTTGACTTACATTTCTTATTTTGAGACTCTATTACTGATGGTGTTGTTTGATTCATTTTCTTTGCTTCTCGCTGATATAGGTGAATGAGGAAGGGGGTAATGATCCCTCTTCAAAATTGCCTCAGAAAATCTAGCTGCTTAATAAGCCCATGACTGGAAATCAGAAGGCACATTTGTGAGGTGGCCTCTACAGCTGTGTCCACAAACAACCCAGGCATCTGGCTGCCCATATGCAACGGCCCACCTCTGAGCTAGGGAGATCACTGTAACCTCAACAATAGGCTGGTCACAGGCGAACCACATCTTGTGTCCCTAGACCATTCTAACTCCCAGACCATGTCTGGTGATGGTTTGAGGGGAGTGTGGCTGGAAGTGGCAGATTTGTGACAGAGAGGTTTTTAACTGGTGGAGAGGAGCACATTGAAATCCTTGGGAATGCTCTTGGAGATGGTTCGTCACTGTGGCCTAAACAGACTGTGTGCTGATGCTCTCTTTCATGTGGAAACCATATTGTATATGGCAAGAGCACTGGAACAGGAGTTGGAAAGCTCATTTCTAACTCTACCTCAAAAGCAGATCTATGGTTTGGTCCTTATCAAGGTAGCTGTCACTGTGCATCTGTCTGAAAAGTTGGGGAACATTAAATTTCTTAAATGACTTTTGATCATATTCCTACTACTGCTATTACTACTACTTAGGAGGAGTTTGTGGATCTCCACAATCTGGCTGTGGCCATTACTGCAGCTCCAGGCAAGGATGATTGAAATTTCAATGTCACCTGATGGGCAGGAAGCCAGATTGACAATGCTAGTTCTTAGAAGTTTGAGTACTCTTACCATTATATCAACACATGTGAATGTTAGTAGTGGTTGTAAAATTATGCAGTCTTTAAAAAATAATAAAAAAATCCAGACATATGCCAGTTCTATTATAGACCCCATCTGTGCATCTACTGGTTCAAAATGGAAAAAAATCCCTTGCCAAGCATGTTGATCAACTAATTATTATAAACTACATCTCGCAGTAACATCCTGTTTCAATGGTGTACAGCTGTTTCTGTCTCTCTGTGTTTCTTTCTCCTTTTTGTATCTCTTCCCAGGCTTCCTCCTCAGTGCTTTGTAGCCAGTGGAAGAATTTATAAAGTCTTCCACTGGCTACAAAGGGTTGATCTGCAGGGTTGATCTAAGACAGTGCACTCAGTTACAGTCTTTCAAATTAATTCAGTGGACTTCAGATCAGTATCTAATAATAAAAGGCAAGGAGCAATGAAAGGTAACCTCTGCATTTTTTTTCTTTCTGCAAAGCTACTTCTTCTGAAGGTTGTGGGAATGTAAATCTGCTTCTTGGGCTGCCCCATGGTGTGGCACGATCACAAGGTTGCTGCAGCAGCAGTAGCGCTGCCTTACAGAGCTCCTTCTCCCTGTTGGGTCAGGCCAAGGTTTCCCAAGCCACTGTGCTCGTCAGCAAGACTTGCTCCATCTCTCTCTGCCTGCCCTTATTTCCCCTTCTCCCTTCCATGCTCCCCAGTGGCTGGTGGGATCCCACCCTAAATGGGCCTGAGCAACCCATTTAGGTTATAACTTTATTTTCCTCCTCCCCGCCACCCCAAATTTCCGTGCTCTGTTTTCTTTAAGCTGGACTCTTCCCCTTACTGGTTTTACCGCTGGGCCATGTTGGTGGAACTGAAGATGAACAGCATGGGGTGATGAGCAGGGAAGTTAGTGCAATAAGCTATTTGAAGGGTGTTTTCTTCTGATCAGTCAATGAGGAAGCCAAGGAAATGGAGCTAACCCAAAAGACTAAGTTGTGAGGCTGCTGCTCAGAGATCAGCTTTTACTCTGTGAGTATTTCCACTGAAACTGCTGCTGCTCCTGGGAAGGAGCAGAAGTGTGAGCACAGTCTTCCTCTATCAGCCGCTGACTCCAAGGCAGGCCCATCTGGTGATGGATCTCTTTCAGACATGATGTAAATTTGGAGTGATTTATGCTTTTACCTAAAATTCACACAGTACCTCCAGAGCTGAATATTCAGTTGATTCTGAACCAGGCAGTGTTATAGCTGTGTTTATTTTAGATGTTTGTCTTTTGCAAATCAGCTCAGACTGAAGGCAGAGAAAGATTTGCATGAATGATTGCAAACAAAAAACTGCTGATTTCCCCAAACTCTAGTTAATTGACCATCCACCAACTCTAGGAAAAACAGATGGAAGCTGTGGCCAGAAAAATATTTTTAAAAATAAAACCCTCGTAACGCCAACAAAGAACCTGAAGCTTAGTCTATGGCAGCAGCTGTCTTTTGGGGACCTTTAGCATGCTTTCAGAACAGGCAGCAGAGCAGGGCATACATGACCCTTGGGCCTCACTTCTTGTTGGCTCAGAGCCACCCAATTGTTGCACAATATAAACATCGCCTCCTCTTCCTTGGCACTGACAGATTTTCCCACGGAGGGTCAACGCCAGCAGCACCAAGGGTTTCTGAGGGTTTCTCAAAGAAAGGGGTCGTGGCTGAAAGCCAGAGTCCAAGCAGTGAGCCAGGGAAAGATCTCTGCAATAAGTCATCTAGAAAAGATGAAAAACCCTTTGTCTTTGCCCTGAGACTTATCTCTGAGGACATGCCAATGAATATACCCAAGCAATCCTTCTCCTGCCATACTATTACTATTTGGATTGTGATTTTATTGCGGTGTGTAAACCAAATTCAAGATCTAAGTCACTATTCCCTGTCGGTCTCTTGGCTGTTCATGTAGGAGGGATGAGGAGTGAACATACAAATGTCCTCGTTTGCACTTCTTGTTTGAAGGCTGTATTGTGCAGTCTAGACAATGGGGGATATTAGTCTGCTTGAAAGAAGTTGTATATTAAAGATAATCTTTGGGCAATGGCTAGTCCTGAGGGAGGGATATGAAGCCTCTGTCAGTGCCTCGGGACGAGAGAAATGCTTAGTGTCTCACTGCTGGCTAACCCTCAACATTCATCTGCTGGCCCTAATCTCCAAATGATGATATGACACATGTTCTCTGCAACTGCTGGAAGAAAGAAGCAGCTTTGTGCTGGGCTGGAACCATTTCTGAGTTCAGTGAGAAAAAATATTACAGAAAACAATGGGATAGTATTTTTAAAACTCCTGCTCTTGCTGTTTAAGGTAAGAGGATCCAAGGAGTTTGCACTGTAAAGTGAGGCCTCTTGGGAAGTCTATGCACTTCAACCTAGTGATTCCTTTTTTTTTTCCAAAACAAAAGTTACTTTGGATCCCTGGGGGATGGAGAACAAGGTCTTCATTTGCCCTTACATATCACAACTTACAGAAAACTTCCCTACAAATTAAAGATGTGATACCAAACATCAAAATTCATGACTACTGTACGTGCTCCAGGAAGAGAACATGAGACATGAGGGCACATCTCTCTGATCTTTTTTTCTTCTTTGCAGTTTTAAATCACCCCGCAGTTTCCAGCCTCAGGGGCATTCCTGCAGTGACCAAGAATACGTTATGATACTTGCTTTATGAAAATAGTGATACTTTTTCCTCACCCTTTCAAGGCAAAATCAGATTTCCCCCCACCGCAGTTCCACGAGCACTTGTAGGTGTCTCAGGTTTCACAGGAGTCTCTTTTTCCCCTATTTCTCTATTTGAGCTTCATAGGTGTGAGCTTCATAGCTTCACCCTCCAGAAGGTGTGTAGCAAGTCCTTGCCACACCAGGCAGTAGTTAGAAAAAAGGCAGCTTAATCCTCAGCTGTGAGACAACAAAATGATGGCATGTATGAAAAAAGAGGCATTGCAGGCAGCGTGGAGGGGCCAGCTGCATAGGAAATGCACCACCTTACTTCACGCACCCTTTTTTTCTACCTCAGGCTCCACTGCTATCACTCACCACATCTCTTGTAAATCTCCCAGGTACTTGTATGAGTCATGCCTTGGTTGAGGCCTCCCTTCTCAAAGGAGAGAACATGGCTGAAGGCAGTCCAAATCCAGCTGGCCGTCGGTCCATGCTTTCTCCCACTCCACGTAGTTCTCTTTTCAGGCAGTGGAGTGGTTTCAGGAATTAATCTGGCTAAAAATTAGTTTAGAAAACAGTAAAAAAATATATATAATTTTAAGATCCTTGAAGTGGGCTGTTTTCCAATTGCTATATACTACTTATAACTGGCATAAATTAAAAGGTAGGGAGATAATCTACAAAGACAGAATATCTAGATGATTCAGCATCCTTCAGTGTGCTTAAGGTCAGGTTACACACAGCCAGGGTGATTCCACATCTGCTGTTGGACAGGGGTTTTTCAAGAGTTGTCTACAGAGAGTTTCTGAACGATGGTAAAGAAGCAGAACTCAGTGGGAAACTAGGATTAAATGTCTTTACCCCTGCTCCTGTCTATGAGTTCTGTAGGAATGTTCTGGAGGTCTTGTGAAGGAAGAAGAGCGAGCCATATGCTGCTTGCCAAGATCAGAGCAGAAACAGCCAGCCTAGAGATGCAAGTTCAGGTATTTTGTTCTTCTTTGGGAGAGCTGAGACCATTCCAATGCCCTCTTCTACCTCACCATGCAAGGCAGTACAATGGGAAGCTTGCTGCACTGACTGCTGTAAGATAGACAGGCATGAGAGTGACTGTTTGTCAGTGGGCTTACTGACTCAGCCACTCCGGTGCTTCCCCACATCCTGCTGCTTTGCATCCTCAGCGCTGGTGTCACTGGTTTCAGTCACAGATGTGTCACCTCCTGCAGTCATGAAGCGCAGGCAGGGAGGTGAGCTCACATATGTACCCCCTGCCATGAGCATGTACGGCATCCTGGCAGTTGCGCATCAGCGGTGCCCTGGTGGCTCACGCAGCTGCTCTGCATCCGAGGCAGGGATGTCCCCCGTGCCGCTCTGGCAGATGTCAGACACGGCAATTTAGGGGACAGGGTGCCACTGCAGCCCCAGCCAGGAGGCCTTGAAAGAAAGGGCACAAAGCAAGGCCGCATCTGTTCTGGAACAAAGGACATCTGTCCCTGGCCTGAGCAGCTTTTTGGCATGATTTCACAAGGACAAAGGTTCAGGTTGACTGATACAAGGCTGGTACTCCATAAAACAAGCCATAGGGTCTTAGGCCGTCCAAATGTGTGCTGACAGTGAGACGGCGCTCTGGTAGGCGTGAGGTTTTATTCTTCCATCTGAGAGGAAAGTGTAGCACGGGTTGGGGACCATCCTGCACACAGCCTTTAACCACACATCTGTCCCTGGTTTTAGGATCTCTTTGTGTGGTACAAATAACTAGACTACTACCAGATTATACACAACAGATGTTCTGTCCAAGTAGTATTGTGTGTGACATCCTCGTAGAAAGAACATTTCTTTTGCTTCTTTAGAAGCTGGCTTCATCTGCTGCTTTCTCCAGGTTGTAAAATTTTAGTTGGGGGCAACTTATTTATCGAAAGGCTGCAAACCACAGGTGCACATCTGCCTTCTGCATGGGTGTGGGTCTTAAAGAGGAGACAATCTTTTACAAAAAGGACAGGCTTCCAGCATGCCTTCAGTAAAGTGCTCTGGAATTAAGCTGACCATAGCAAATTCTAATTAATTATTAGCTTGCTTAACATCATTATTAAAAAGTATGCTGTACCTCTGACCCTCCTCTGCTGGTGCCAGTAGTGGCTGCGATGCTTTTTGTTTGCGAGGGGGATCACAGCAGGAAGTTTTATAGCTGTGTACAGTAGAGAGTTAGGAGCATACAAAACCAGAATGGTCAGGGTTATTCATTACTAACACTGTATTAACAAGATGAGTATATTGAGTTGTTATATATGGAAAAACAGAATCAAATGACCATAACATTTTCAGATCGCGTTGCTTTTTCCTGTGTACTCCTCTGTGTTCAGCCCAAGTTGCCACATGCCTGTCCCTGTGGGGGTGCAGCCACCCAAATCTTCCCTGTGGGCTGCTGCACAAGTGCACAAATGAGTGAGGACTCTCTAACGCACTGAGGCATTAAAAAACCCCAAATTGTTGGAAGCTTGTTACATGGCACCTCTTAACCACATGCTGTCCCCATTGCGTTATGCCACCCATGCTTGGTAGTGTTAAGACAAAACAATGAAGAAAGATTTTAGCATGGCTTGTAAAGTTTTGGTGGGGATGGTATACCCACTGCCCTGCAGGTAAGAGCCTCTGACCTTGCAACTTGTGGAGATAGTCACTGACCCTGGTGGCTTCACCTAGCTATTTAAGAAACTGGTTTTCCTACTGCATCTTTGAAGAAAGAGAAAACAAAGTGTATTAAAGGGAACCAAGACGGGAGGTATGTATGATTCTATGTATCCTCGCTGTACTCGGTGAATGGGAAATAAGACTGAGGAAAAACTGAAGTATTACAGAACTGTAACATTCCACTAGACTGTCTGAAACTCAACACCTTCTGATGCATCTGCTACCTCTGCAGTCTTGAGAGAGAGGTGTGAGGCACACAATTCACACTGCCCTCCAGAAAAACTCTGTATTCCATGGAGTTAAAATGTGTTCTTGTGTATACAAGGGTATCCAGGTAGACTTTCAAATGTCCGGTCATGGTACAAGAAACTACAGTAAGAGAATGGTTAAAAAAGACATGTAGTTTTCAGCAGCCAACTGAAGATTTTCTTCTGCAGAACAATTTGTTGTATACTGCTGTTTGATGGCTTTTGCAAACACACATCTGCAATAACGCTTTTGGGACTCGAGTGGTCTGCAATGTTAGAGCCCCCTGTTCATTTGTTTTAGCCCTCAGAGTGACAAAAGACACGGTAAATACAGAGACGAACAGGGAAAGTTCACATTGTCTGACTTTATTTTCAATCAGCTTGGGAGCCTAAAATAAAGTTGAAGACATCATACACAGCCAATGGGATCTTCAGAGAGTGACTAAGAGTGCCTGAATTATGGAGCTTTCCTCTCTCCATTCCCTAAAGCAAGCAGTTTAAGCCTAGGTACCATGAATTCTCTTCTTGAAGTGAGCTGAGTGCTGGATGCTGAGATACTGTCTGAAGTCCTTCCTACTGACTTTATGCAGGTACTGATCACAGGCATTGTCTCTGGCTAGCACATACTGAGCACAGGAGGTGACAGAGCCCTCCTCCATATCATCATCGGTTCATCTGAACATGGTATCACTGGCAAAGGATGGACTCCTTGAATTCTCTTCCTGGTTCTTCCTTGGGAAGCTGCACCTAGGTTTAATACCCAGATGTCAATCTGCTACATCAGCAGGGGAGATGAAAACATCAATTTTGGTATGAAGCAGCTTGGTAGAGGCTTGTGAGCATAGAAGGAGAGTTTAAGACATCTGTGGATATTCTGGATGCTAGTACCACCTTCAGCACTGACAGTCTCCTCATTTTTGTTTTGTTCTTCAGTAGTTATAATGGTGAATCAGATCAGAGAAATTATTTGGGTTTAAAATATCCTGATTTAAAACCTGGATCAGTTCCCTGATCAGTTGATATTACAGTGTTTATAATAAGCTGCATTGTGTAACCACATCCTGAATAAATGTTGCCTAAGAGCAAAGTGATAGCACCTGAGGTTTGTCCAAACACTAGCTTCTAATCAGTAAGTGTCCTGGCACAACTGAGAGCTGATGAAGTAATGGAAATGAATAGCTGTGAAGAAGATGGGAGCTGGTGGAGGTTCATGTCAATACTGCCACTAAGAGACATCCAGGAGTCATGGGTTGAGTGGACTGTGGCTGTCATGCACCACACACAGGCCAAGATAATAGATGTTCCTAAATTGCCATTAATTAGGAAAAGCAGAGATAGGTCTCAAGCTTCTACTACAGACCTGTGCATTAAGCTGCTGGAGAATTTTCATTCCTCAAATTCCTCAAACACTCCGGTAGTTATATAGAGCCAAAGTTGTTGGAAAGCTGCTATTTATGAGGAAAAGGACAGTAGTTGGCACATACTGCCACTGTGACTGGCACTCAAGAGAAACTAATGATATGCAGTTAAAGAGGTGTTGTTTCACAGTAACATTCCTTTGGCAATCATTGTTAGTAATTTTTCACTCAAGAGGAAGAAATCATGTTATTTTATTAGCAAAATAAGAAAAACTGGAATTGATTTTTTTCTGTTTGTTTTTTTTTTTTTAAATTGTGATTTGGCAAAAAAAAAAATTGCCAAAATAAGAGGCATTGTGTATTTATTGGTTTAAAGCCAATTTCTGGCATGGAACTTTTCTAAATCCAGTATTGTAAAGATCGCAGAATCACAGAATTGTAGAGTTTGGAAGGGACCTCGAAAGACCATCAAGTCCAACCCCCTGCCAAAGCAGGTTCTCTAGAGGAAAATCAGTACACTGAAGTGTATTTTTATATATATTTTCACCCTATAACATGTATTTTAGATTATGTTCTTTGGAAGTTAAGTGCCTAAGGTATTCACAGTAATGACAGAGAAATTAAGAAGATTGATCTCTCGCAAAATGTCATTCCCACTCTTCTTAGTTAGCCTTAGCCCTCAGCCAAAATTTATAGCCAAGTTATATACCACACCCCAAAGAAATACTAATCTTTTCATAAGAGGAAAAAATGCTTTGGGATCGCCAGAATAAAAGCTTCCAGAATTATCTTGGAGGTTGAGTCATAAACAAAGTCACTCTGAAATGGAGTGATAAAAGTCATAGGGATTAATACCAGATCTTGCATGTTTCCAATTGTTGGTGCTTCTCCAGTCCTGCTGCAGAGATGAACGGATGCTCCAGATGCGAACCCTGTGCTTGCTGACTCCAGAGATGTCCAGGTTTAGCCTTGTTTGTCATTCCTGTTGCTCTCTTCTGTCTTTATAGCTAGCCAAATCCACTCTGGAGTCAAATATCTCAGAGCCTTTAGTTGACTCTAAAGACCTGTACTACCCCATTGGCTCCCGTCAAATCCTGTGCCCTAAAAAAGAGTCAGGATGGGGTTTTAGGGAATAGAAAGATTGTTTATTAATCCTATGATTAGCAAATAGAATCCACCATTTCTCCATGTTATTTAAATACACTGGGTGTGTGTCTATTGTCATCAGAGAGACCTTTCTAGAGCTGGATGAAGAACTTTGCAGGTCTCTTACTCATTTCTTAACAATTTTTGACATTACAATGAGGTATTCATTATCCAATGGAAAAAAACAAACACTGGAAATTCTTAAATAAAAACATGCAATTTTAAAGATTTGAGTGCACTGTTCCTCTGTCACAGACCCTTCAACATTTCCAGTTGCACATGGATGGCAGTCAAAAACACACTGTTGTTGCTTTTGAGTTTTGTCTTGAATAGATCTTTCTCCATTTTTTCCCGAGGTTTTCCTGATGGATGTGACAAAAATCTGAAAGCTGTCAGTTTTAGTTATTTATTTATGCACCTACATTGCAGTTAAGCTCCAGGTATGATCATTGCTTTCCCTCTGAAAAGTCATTGACTGTGTAACATGAGTTAGCCATGGTTATAGAGACTGCAAACCATCTGTTGACACAATGACCTCTGTGGTAAAGGGTAGGAAGGCCTCATCAAGGGTAACTGTTAGCTTTATTTTAGTTAAGAACTTGTTAGTCTCCAATAAACCACCAGTTTTCAGGATTTCTGAGCAATATATAAATATTTGCTCCTGTACAAAAGAACTCAGATGAAGGCTCCTATTTTTAGTTGGAGGTTAGGTTTGTTTTCTTGTTGTTTTGTTTTCCATTTCTTTTTAAAAAGATGCTCTCAAGGTTAATGGAACCATAATCTGACCTCCCTTTTAACACTGTGCCCGTTTGCCCTGTGCGTGTATGTCTGTATATGTGACTATTTCCCTGGCAGATGTGACACAACATGAGTCACTGTGAAACTTGCAGACCAAACAATAAAGTTCACTGGCAGTCTCTACAAGACTGAGTTCAGGAGTAGCACAGTGTGTCTTCTGTCACAAGGTTTTAAACCTTTTTTAGAAAAAAAAGTCTTGTAATTAGTCCTCGATGCCTCTCTTAGGGCCTAATCAAGCAATGGGATGTGACTTCGCTGGCCTAAATGCTCAGTGAATGGTGTCATCATTTCTTGCCCTGGCCTAACAAAGCACTTTAGCCGAGGGATAGCTTGTGTGACACAGAGTCTGATGGCTTTGCCTTTTATTAAATGGTATAGTAGTTCTTCTGAGAAAGGTAGTGATGTTTTTTTTTCCTGCCTGTCCATAACACAGGAAGCCTCCTAATGGAAGCAATCAGAATTATCATCAATCACAGTGAACTGAACTGAGCTCAGCTGTCCTTATTATGAAAGACCCAGACCAATTACTCTAAAGGCCAATCACATCTCATAAAGCTCGTCTGGTAAAGAATACTGCACGTTTTGGTTAGTGTTTATTGCTGTTCATCTACATAGATGGCTTCATATAGACAGATACAAACGCAAAGAGTTAAAAAATATGTTTGGGCCTTGCTATCTAATTCGGGAGGCAGAGTACAGGGTGGGCTTTTAACTGTCAGCCTTTTTGTATTCAATCTGCATTCTGCAATATATTACAAAAAATCCTGCATTATAAAAAGTATTGATAAGGTCTCACCCTTGGGAACAAGGAAAACTAAGAATTAAGGTCACGGGTGCAGTCTGAGTCTGGCCCAATTTTGCAAAGTCACAATTGAAGTGTATGTGGCTGAACAGTTATGTCTCTAAAAGGTACAGAAAGTAAAATCATCTAATCTCATGCTTCCCTCTTCCCTGAGCCTTCTGCAGAGTCTGGCAATGCAAAGCGTGATACTTTCTGTGGCTACAGTCAGGAGCAGTGAGACAACCTGAAATTCTGATCTAGTTAAAAGTATCCCTGTTACTGCAGAGGCATTGGAGTAGATGACTCTTAGAGGCCCCTTCCAACCTAACACATTCCATGAGTCTACACCAAAGTCCATGTGACCTCGTGGGATGCACCCAACAGTGTGAAGGGAGACAAGTGATGGCATAGAGAGGCTGATCTCTTGCCTTTTTGAAAAGTTGTATAGACTGAGGTAAGTTCCAGGTGACTGAAAAAAAGCATCACACCTGTACTCAAGAAGAGGGAGGAGAGTCCAGGGAGCTAAAGGTTGCCCAGAATCACCTCAGTCTCTGGGAAGACCAGGGGAACTTGTGAGACAGAATCTGGGGTACTGTGTTCAGTTTGAGGCTCCCTAGCGCAAGAAAAACATTGACATACTGGAGTGAGTTCAGTGGAGTGCCATCAAAATGATCAGAGGTCTGGAACACAAGATGTGTGTAAAGAAACTGGGAGAGCTCAGTCTGTCCCACCTGGAGAAGAAAAGGGTGAGGAGAGATCTTACTGCTGTCTGCAACTACCTAATGGGACAATGTAGAGAAGATGAGGCACAGCTGCATGATCCCCTGAGCAACTTGCTTTAACTACGTCTGCTTTGAGAAGGAGGTTGGAGACTTTTGGAAGTTCCTTTCAGTTTGGATGAGTGTGTGCTGTTTTGAAGTAAGGTATTATGTTTATTTCAGTAATTTAACAGGACAGCCTAGATCTTGTGATTGGAGTTAAAAATAGATTTTGGACTTTGCCAGACCTCTAATCGATCGCATCTGTGCTTCCAATTTTGCTTTCACAATAGGAGAGAAGTTGCTTTCTTGGAATTGTTTCAAGTGCTGCCTGGCTGTGGGAGGCAATTGCAGTGACACAGCAGAAATTTATCATTAGATTGTCACACATTAAAAAAAAGTTTTAGAGATAGCAACTTAGGTCATGGCCAAACTTGACCTTAGAAAGTCTTCTTAGAGGTTCTTACACCCTTGTTGTTCTAAATGACCTGCTTCACCACCTTTCTGGAGTTCTGCATTGCAGCAGCTCCACTGTTAACTGAGGAATCATATCAGCATATATTACTGGAGCACACTAATAGTGTAATAGCGCAGAAAATGCCAGACACTTGCAAAATATCACACTATTAAAACCTTATGTATAACAGCTTTTCAGTCATGATTTGATTTGACTTTATAATTTTGTTAAAGGTCTTCGACTGGGTTTATACCACTACATTAAATGTGTCTGGGAATGTTCCCAGCCATCAAGGCCGACTGGCATGGAACCAGCCTGCAACTATGCTGGTGGACTGGGTTTGCCTGCGCTGGGTGGCTTGCAAGCAAGCTGCTGCTTGGGTGTGGTTCCTGGCACTATCCCGCCACTGAAACAGGTCCAGAAGTTGCTTGGGAAAGCACTGGTTGGAGCAGGCTGTGTTCATGCCAGGGAATTCTCTCACAGTCTATTAGCATAGGTAACTGTGTTGGAGAGCATAGGCGCGTCGTGGACATACTTGAATTCACTGGTAGAGCTTTATGCTCCAAGGCAGGTGAGCTAATAAGTCCTTGTGATGAGAAAAGGAGACCTCGGTGCCTACTGCTGAGACATTAAGTACTCTTAGCTGTCCTGGATCCTCTCCTAGTACTAGACTGCTACAGACTTCTTGGGGGAAGGGCTCAGACATTTGAGTTGGCTTTCATCCTCTCACAAGAAATTTTGTATTTATAGCTACTTTAATCTTTTTCTCTTTGGCAGTTCCTGGTGTGTTGGGCCTTAGGTCAAGAAAATATAAGCAAATTTAAAACTCAGATTTCTGGGTCTGTTATGGTTCTCTCCCAGGAGTAAATATGTGTACAGACAGATTCTCCTGCAAGTAAACAGAGCAGGCATGAAAGCCAGTGCTTGCCTGTATGAGACTGACTTCAAGCAGTTCTGGCAAAAGTGTGTTTCATTGACATCCATGTGATCCCCTGAAAAAAGGCTTTGTGCTACAAAAAATATGTATGTTTCAAACATCTTAAAATGGAAAGATCTAGAAACAGGCATCTTTTGTCCCCATTGCTGTGTAAACTGAACTAAGTGTGCACTACAGATCTCAGAGAGGCTGAAAGTTGGAAAAGTTAAAACCCAAGGATGTTGTTCCTTGCTGCTGAGTAGAAAACTAGTGTGTGTCTGCATAAATCTAATCTACAAATGATGTACAGTTGGGATTAGCCTGGTCCAATAAGGACAATAACTGATCTTGAGGACTGTGGAATGTGTTGAAGTGGGGGAATTGCTTGACATAGCCGTGAGGCATTTTCCTGTTCTGAGCTTTATGTCTGTTATAAGTATGGAAGAAATCCCTCTATTTTTGATGGCTTCAAAAAAACCTGCAGAGAAGGTCTGGCCAATGCTCTGAGCATGTTGCTGGCACTATGGCTCCAGTGCCTACATATATTTCTTTTCTTTGTTCATAACATAAATTTTCAAGGTGTAAAGGACAGAAAGCAGATGGCAGTGGGAATCTCTTGGCTTTCCCTTTTTCCCACTTGGAAAATGTATCCATACAAGACAGAATGGTACCAGAAGGTGACATGCTTTTTCTCTGGAAGGACTCCTAATGTGGCAAATTGACAGTATCTGCTGTGGCTGCATTGTGCTACCTTCAGAACTGAAGGCATCTTTCCTGGGACTGCAGAAACAAAGTCACTGAAATGGTTGCCAGATAGAGACATTTTGCTCTTCATAATGTGGGTATTTATATATCTGGCCTGAGAAAATATGTCCATGGTCTTTCATAAACTATTTTTAAAGCTTCTGTACATGTCCAATGATGCTCCTAGAGAAGTATTGCACAAACTCTGCCCCAGGAAACTCTCCATGGTCAGAAGGCTACAGAAAATAGCTTTGGCTGGTGGTATGGGTTGCATCAGGGCTTATGTAGGATGCATTGCAGTAGGTGGCAAGCACTGGGCCTGCAGGGGTGTACAGGGCCTTACAGCTGTTCAACGGGCCACACACCACACCCTGTTCCTCCCTAAAGAAAGGAAATGATGTGGACTTGCAGAGGTACTCTGGAGCTGGTTTTCTGCCCACTGAAATCAGCTCACAGGCTTTCACTTGAGCTCTCCATCCTTGCCTCAAGCCCTTAATCCCGTGTTCAGGGTCAATGTTACAACGACACAGCAGACATCCCACAGACCTCACAATTTATTTTCTATCCACCTCATTTTGAGTCTGGGATCCAATTCTAAAACAATTCTATGAGATGCTAGTAGTGATGATCAATCGACCATCTAATCCTTGGACAGAACAGCCATATAGAGCTGTTCTTTAAGTCTTTTTCCATGGATATAAGGAGTGAAAGAGTTTAGTTCTAATATACACTATAAATGTTGTTGGGGGTTTTCTTTACAGGTTTTAAGCTGGTCTCAGAATGATCTTTTTTCCTCCTCATTTTGAGGTAGCTAATATTAAGTCCAATACCACATATACTTCTGATCGTTCCCTTTGCAGAAAGGTGAATTGCAACTGGCAGATGCAGAAAAGGCCAGTAATAAAGATCAACAGAACAAGGCTCCTGCTTTACAGTAGGAAATTGAAGGGAATGATATGTTTAACCTTGCAAAACAAAAGCAGAGGTGGGATATATTTGCTGTCTGGAAATGCATCAGGCAGGTAAATACCAGAGATGAGAAAAGGAGCCACAGACACCTCAGAATACAAATGACCAGGAAAAAAAGTTAAGCTTGAAGTTAGGAAACAGTTCCCAGGCTTTGGAACAGTAGCCCCACACGTGGGATTTGTGACTGCTTTTAGATAGATCTCACTGTGGCTGTGAGTGAGAAAGGGTGGTGTGGGCATGTGTATTGGCAGTGGGTTAGACCGAATGGCCTGGTAGCGGCCTGCTGGTTTTGTCTTTCCAACATTACCGGTCTGAAAAAGTGACTTGGAGATAATATGGCGATGTCAACAAGATACATATCCAGCAGATTTCTTCCTTCTTTGGCTGGAGTTTCTCTTCCTATTTTTAAATTCTTTTTGGCTCTGGGTTGCAGCATTTCCTGGTTAACTGTTTGCCTTAGGGAAAAAAAAATCCTAGTGCTTCTAGAGATGGGCCTCATATGTTTTGAGGAGAGCACATACCTGCTCTAGGGCAGGAAAGACAGCAAGGACAAGCTGGGAAGGCTCTTATGGCCCTGGCCCACTTTAGACATCCTAATGAAGTCAGATGCAGAACCTGCATCCCATAAAGCTTTCTGTAGGAGAGAAACCCAGAAACCTTTTCATTTCATCTTGCTTGGGATAGCTTTGCAGGGGCAAAGAACCTGCTCTGCCAAGGTGGCAGGAATGGTTCTAAAGGAGAACAGTGTATTCTGCTACAGGTTTCTTCACAATGTGAACAGATATTCCTGGGTATTTGAACAGATATTCCTATCTGCTCCTATTTTCCTGCCGGTTTTTCAGCAGGAATTTTTCAGAATTTCTAGGGAGCCCAATCAGCAGTATCTTCATGAGAGCAGCTCTTCTGTGCACCTGGAGATTTCTACGCAAGGGAAATTTGGCATGACCTTTTCCTCTGCAGACTGGGCCATAATGCTGAATTCCCAAACGTGTATGAGGATAAGGCTGATTAGTTTGTATTGTGGAAGAAAAACAGAGGTGAAAGGGTAGGTTGACCCAGGCTGAAAGAAATGAGAAGAAAGCAGATCCAGTACACTGGAGACTTAGACTGCCCTAAAAACAAGACAGATGGGGTCCAATAAGTGACAGTCCAATTTCATCTGATGTTCCCAGAAGCTGTGGGAAGAAATTATCCTCTTAACACAGAGTCAAGGCTCATTGAAGTGGATGAGAAAATTGTCTGAATCACACCCAGAGGGTGTCAGCGCCACAGTTTGAAGAAAAACTGACTTAGAAGATGAAAAGGGTAATGCCTTTCTGTGGAGAATAGAGCTGGTGTAACTCACGAGTAATGACCAAGCCGTGAGCAGCTGAGGCACTGGAGACCTGTATGACAGATCCTCTGAGCTGAGGANAGCCTTAAAATTCTCAGTGGCAAAGTAACTGTAGAATAGATATCTCTCATAAATAAAACCAAAATGTAGCAAGTTATTACTATGTTTTTCTCTGCCCCATTCCTTTTTTTTTTTTCTCTCTTATATCCACTTCAAGGATATCTATTTCCTAGCAGAGATTTACCGGGCACAGTCTGACACCAGTTCTGATTTTCTTCTAGAACCTGTAGCAATGGGTGACAGAGTTGCGAGCATGGATGGGGTCATGATCTCAGGGGTGATGTGGAGGTGTTCAGGAGGAAATGGACACTGCTTTGCACAGCATGCTCCCACAGTGACATTTCTGCTGTGGAAATGAAGACCTGCCAGTCTTGAAACTGCTTTCACAGGTGCATGTATCGTAAGTGCACTGTGGGTCAGCTAATCCAGTCTGGCAAGACAGAAATTAGTAAGAGAGCAAAGATTCAAAATGGTTTATATATGCCTGCTGTGCAGTTCAGTCGTACAGAGTGCAAAATAGGCAAACTGAATCTTTCTCACAGGTCTAAATGATTCTTGTTTCATTGTGTTAAATGATAGGTGAGAAATCTGGCCCAAATGCAATCTATTTCCTTGCTTGTTTTGCAATATTGTCCTTGCAATATTGCTCCCACGCTTTTTATAGTATGCCAAACCGCTGTGACACCTCTCCTTGCTCCTGATGCTTAGATAACACTGCTTTACGTGTAGTCCATCTAATCCACCTAACCTTCTCAGCTGAACACGCATCATATGACAGGGAGAAAATGCAGTCCTTTTATTCTACTCACGTTTTTAGCATGGACTTACTGGCTGTGTTGGCATAAATATCTATTCTTGCCCTTGCCTTGTTGTCTTCTGTTTAACATAGAGATAAGATAGACAAACCTTCTTTACTTCACAGGAGTGTTTAAAAGCTAATGTAATTAATATTTGGCAAGTGTTAGCTGGAAGAAGCTAGGGGATTACACTGTTTTATTGCTATTCCACGTGAGGTATTTAGTGGCTAATAAATACCTACAACAGCACAAAATACAGACACCAAAGGAGCTTCAGTCCTCTGGCTCACGGTCAGGCAAATCAGCTTGGAATCCTCTCATCCCAGCTTCAGTATAATGGCTTGAGGAATATATGAAGTTATACTGAAAAATATTTATCAGCCAGCTGCTGGTGGTGACATCAGCTTGGCCCGCTGCAGGGAACAAAGTATGCATTGCTTACTCCTGCTAAATAAAGCAGATGACTTTTTCCCTCTTTAAAGAGCAGATTTCCTTATGGGAAAACAATAAATAAATAAAATAAAGCCAACACCAAGGCAACCGATCTCATTCCAGCACTTTCAGGTTCTGCTTTTATTGCTCTCGGCTCCCACCTACTTCCAATTATTTATGGAACAAGCTGTGTGTGAGTCACATGGTGGAGCTGGAATGATTCAGGAGTTTGTTGAGTGAAGAGAAACAGGAAAAGAAGGGCCTGGCAGTTCAGGCCAATGACATCAGTGCTTCGGCATTCCGTCTCAGGCCTTGGAAAACGCAGCCCTTGCTGTGAGAAGGGTTGCAGAGTGATGCTTGGAGGCAGAAGTGCTGTTAGCAAAATAGCACTAGCCATGGTCTTGTAAGGTTTATCCGTGGCGACAAGTCAAGTGGGAGATACAGGTGGGTAAATTTAGCAAGGGAAACAGTTGGAAGTGTTGAAGAAAAATCTCATCCAAACAGGTGATTACCCATCTGTAAAAAAGTAAAGAAAATGTAAGTAGCATCTAATCCCCTTTACATTTCTCAATTGATTGCCACGCAGGTTTGCTTGGGATTTTCATTTGGGTTT
The DNA here is from genome assembly GCA_013399135.1 of Heliornis fulica. NCBI lineage: Eukaryota > Metazoa > Chordata > Aves > Gruiformes > Heliornithidae > Heliornis > Heliornis fulica. The sequence goes on from VXBZ01009092.1 coordinate 228,941, forward strand.
TTTTTTTTTTCCTCCTTAGAATAGGAGCTATACCTCGGTGGCAACTGCAAGTGCAAAGCTAGCAAAGAATTTTTCTTATAATAATGAAAAGGAAGCTGCCAGGTGCTCATCACAACCTGACATCCTTTATCCCTGGGTTATCAAGACTGTGCTTCTGGTAACTCATAAGAGATTAGCTGGGACATCTTGAGCTGCTAAGGCAGCATGTTTGCCTTCCTGTATTTTCCTTTCAAAGTGGGACTTTGGCTTAAGGAGCACTCAGGGACAGAGCTGATAAGACTCCCTGAAATACAACACATTGTTATAGCTCAGCAGACAGCACCTGGGACAAAAGTTGTCTCCGCTGTTGCTACGATATGAGAATAAAATAAAAATCAGTGGCAATGTCTGCCCCAATGTAGAAGTGACAGAGGTAATCAGTGGGGAATGATACCAAGTATGTGATGATTTCAAAATTGTTTTTAGAAGTTCATTTGTCTAGAATTATGGGCACCTTTACCTTTATTCCCATTCAACATGTTGTGCTTTTTAAGCAACATATGTACTCATTGTTAGTACTGATGCTTTACTGGTGCAGTATTCTGATCTGAAAATCACATCTTGTGGCAAGCAGGTGAATTTCTTTTTTTTTTTTTTAAATCATTAGGCTCAAATTGCAGAAGTTATTTCACAAATCCACACTGATTCTGTTTCCTGCAT